>SJXQ01011477.1:0-43077 GCA_006408695.1 Aepyceros melampus
CCCATCACTTCATGGGAAATAGATGGGGAAACAGTATTAACAGTGTCAGACTTTGTTTTTTTGGGCTCCAAAATCACTGCAGATGGTGACTGCAGCCATGAAATTAAAAGACGCTTACTCCTTGGAAGAAAAGTTATGACCAACCTAGATAGTATATTCAAAAGCAGAGACATTACTTTGCCAACTAAGGTCCGTCTAGTAAGGCTATGGTTTTTCCTGTGGTCATGTATGGATGTGAGAGTTGGACTATGAAGAAGGCTGAGCGCAGAAGAATAGATGCTTTTGAACTGTGGTGTTGGAGAAGACTCTTGTGAGTCCCTTGGACTGCAAGGAGATCCAACCAGTCCATTCTAAAGGAGATCAACCCTGGGATTTCTTTGGAAGGAATGATGCTCAAACTGAAGCTCCAGTACTTTGGCCACCTCATGCGAAGAGCTGACTCATTGGAAAAGACCCTGATGCTGGGAGGGATTGGGGGCAGGAGGAGAAGGGGACAACCGAGGATGAGATGGCTGGATGGCATCACTGACTCAATGGACGTGAGTCTGAGTGAACTCCAGGAGTTGGTGATGGACAGGGAGGCCTGGCGTACTGCGATTCATGGGGTTGCAAAGAGTCGGACACGACTGAGTGACTGAACTGAACTGAAGATGGAGAGATTATCCTACATTATTTAGGTGGGCCCAATGTAATTACAAGGGTCTTTATAAGAGAAAAGCAAGAGTCAAAGGCAGAAAAAAGAGAGATGTAGTAATGGAAGCAGAGGTCAAAGTGATATGCTTTGAAGACAGAAAAGAGGGGCATAAGCCCAGGAATGTGGGTGGCCTCCACAAGCTGAAAAAGAGAAGGAAATGGATTCTCCCCTAGAGCCTTCAAAAGGAACACAGCCCCATAGACACCTTGATTTTAAGACTTCTTGCTAACTTGCTTCAGTCGTGTCTGACTCTCTGCAACCCCATGGACTATGGCC
Organism: Aepyceros melampus; assembly: GCA_006408695.1. Taxonomy (NCBI): domain Eukaryota; kingdom Metazoa; phylum Chordata; class Mammalia; order Artiodactyla; family Bovidae; genus Aepyceros; species Aepyceros melampus. The sequence continues at coordinate 971 of SJXQ01011477.1, forward strand.
CACCAGGTTCCTCTGTCCATAGGATTCTCCAGGGCAAAATACTGGAATGGGTTGTCATTTCCTCTTCCAATGAATCTTTCCAATCCAGGAATCGAACTCAAGTCTCCTGCAGCTCCTGAACTGGCAGGCAGGTTCTTTACCACAAGCGCCACCTGAGAAGCCTAAGACATCTTACATCCAGAATATAAAAGAATACATTTGTGTGGACTTAAGTCTCTAAGTTTGTGGTATTTTATTACAGCAGTGATAGGAACTAATAAATCTAGATTTGGTGAAAAGAATTGTGTACTGTCATCATCTCCCAAAACAATCACCTGTAGGGCTGGCTGTATCACTAAATATCTCCATCACTTGCCGCCACAGCAGCCACTACCCATATAATGGTGAAAATAAAACCAAGAACCAAAAACCTGAATTCCTCTTCCAGACCACACAGTATCGCTCTGGAATACAAGCCCTTGATTCTCGTCACCAGTCATGTTTCTTAGAACAGGGCCCTAGAATGGCTACGTAGACCCCAAAAAGAAGTTTGTCTTGCTGTTTTTGACCTTAATCACTTTGGGGCTGAAAATGATATCAAAGAAGAATGGTCATTCTTCCTTTTACTCTTTAAGGAAAAAGTGGCTTGCTTCACCCACCTGTGTGTAAGAGGTGGCTCGAAGTGCGTGATGAGCAGGCACTATTCTTGGAGATAACGCAAGCCTTTTGGCTCCCACTCAATAGAATCCAACTGGGCTTGATGCTGAGGTAACGTGGGCACCACTTCAACTCTACAAGTGTGCCATTTGTATGGCTTTGTTGTGAGACAGAGAGACAGGATACCTGAGCTGCCGTGGAAGAATACTTGGGTAAGTCGCTTGCCATGGTCCCAGGTCTGGTGCATAATTTTAGGGAAAAAAAATGAGACATTTTTGAATGTTCACTTTCACTAGATTAGAAAGATGCTATTTTCAATTTTACAAAAACCACTGAAGCATTTTGCTCAATACTGAACCTGCACTGACTTATTTTTACAAAAGACTACCTTACCATGTAATGCATTTTAACTGTGCAAAGGATAGCAGGGAGTTCTGTTCCTTCTTTCATTATTTTGTGTTTTTTCAAAATGCAGCACTCAATGTTGAAATCACTGTGGACACAAAGTTTACCTTCTCCTGACAGTACCAATATATTCAGCTTTATTTTTTTTTTAAGAAGCAAGCTTCTGTCAATTGGAAATAAAGTCTTAACCATTAAATTATTGGGAAAAAAATACCAGATATAACTGAGAAGACAAACTTTGAATTTTCCTTACATCTTATGTATGGAAGTTCCGGAAGCCTAGGAGTCAGAAGCATATAACTTTTATCAAACTAATGAGATCTCCATACTAACTTCTCCCTTTGAGGCAAATGACCAAAATTAGAAGTGACACTCATATCCCAGAGCTTGGTACAATGCCTAGCATTCATGCATGCATTTATTCATCCATCCTTACATTCATTCAACAAATATTTATTGAGCACATTCTTTTTCAAGTGCCTGATAACAGGAATACAGCATTAAACAAGAAAGGTCCTTGTCCTCATGAACTTAAAGTCTAGTAAATGGTACATATCTAATAAATGAAACAAATTTATTCATTTACCTATAGTTGAAAAGCTAATTTCTAAAGAATGCCCTAATTTCTATGTGCACACACAAGCATGTGTGCAATCATAATGGTGTTTAGAACTAAAGAGAGGAAGCAGACACCTGGGTGGGGGTGTATTTCACATGCCTGCTCTTCTAATCTCCTATACCTATGCCACTGACAGCTCTAGTTGTAAGTGTAACCCCTGATGGTAACCCCTGATAATAATCCTTAATGATCACTATATTCTGATTAAGGCAGGAAAGTGAACACAGACCTTTTTTATTTTTTGACAAGAGTTGGGAGAAAAAGTGGTTCTAAGTAGCCTTAAAGGAATCCTTTCAGAGTCAGTATGGAGTATTGTTTCCAAAGAACAGGGGATATGGAGTCAGAACTCCTGGATTTGAATCTCGGCTGTCATGTGAATTTGGGCACCTTCCTAAGCCTCAACTTAACATCTAACATGGAGACAATAATAATGGTTTAGCAAGGTTTTGAGAATTAAATAAAACAATGCATATAGATTATTTACCACAAGGCCCAATACATAACTCTCAGTAAAAATAGTAGTGGTAGTAGTTGCTGTTCTAATTGTGTTATGCTTATTTCACACCATTTCAGTTAGCTAGTAATTTACTATAACCTATGGGAAGCACAAACTGGAATCAAGATTGCCGGGAGAAACACCAATAACCTCAGATATGCAGATGACACCACCCTTATGGCAGAAAGTGAAGAGGAACTAAAAAGCCTCTTGATAAGAGTGAAAGAGGAGAGTGAAAAAGTTGGCTTAAAGCTCAACATTCAGAAAACAAAGATCATGGCATCCGGTCCCATCACTTCATGGGAAATAGATGCAGAAACAGTGGAAACAGTGTCAGACTTTATTTTGGGGGGCTCCAGAATCACTGCAGATGGTGACTGCAGCCATGAAATTAAAAGACGCTTACTCCTTGGAAGAAAAGTTATNTCCATTGTCTTCTCCACCTCAACTACACTGCCTAGGTTCAAAGTCCGGCTCTGCCGCTTACAAGGTGTGTGACCCTGGGAGTCACCTGTGTGACTTCAGTCAACCTGTGTGTGCTTCAGTTCCCACATCTGCAAAATGAGGATAATAATAGTATCCAGGTTTGATCCCTGGGTCGGGAAGATCCGCTGGAGAAGGAAATGGCGACCCACTCCAGTATTCTTGCTTGGAGAATCTCATAGACTGAAGAGCCTGGTGGGCTGCAGTCCATGGGGTCACAGAGAGTCAGACACGACTGAGTGACTTTACTTTACTTACTTATCCCATAGGGTTCAGGATTTTAAAAATTATGTTGTCTGGCATATGGTGTTTATTATCTTTTTCTGTTTTCCTTTTTCCCTATTTCTAACCAGACCTCTTTTGGTTGTTCCTGATTTTCCTCACTCAAAAACTATTAGGAGCCCTCAAACCTAGGATCTTATCCCCTATTACATCCACCTATTTTGGGAATTTACTACTCAAAATTAAAAGACGCTTAATCCTTGGAAGAAAAGTTATGACCAACCTAGACAGCATATTCAAAAGCAGAGACATTACTTTGNTTCTGGGTTACTTCACTCTGTATAATCGGCTCCAGCTTCATCCACATCATTAGAACTGATTCAAATGTATTCTTTTTAATGGCTGAGTAATACTCCGTTGTGTATATGTACCACAGCTTTCTTATCCATTCATCTGCTGATGGACATCTAGGTTGCTTCCATGTCCTGGCTATTATAAACAGTGCTGCGATGAACTTTGGGGTACATGTATCTCTTTCAATCCTGGTTTCCTCTGTGTGTATGCCCAGCAGTGGGATCGCTGGATCATAAGGTGTGGAGAAAAGGGAACCCTCTTACACTATTGGTGGGAATGCAAATTAGTACAGCCACTATGGAGACCAGTGTGGAGATTCCTTTAAAAATTGCAAATAGATAGCATATTGAAAAGCAGAGACATTACTTTGCCAACAAAGGTCCATCTAGTCAAAGCTATGGTTTTTCCAGTAGTCGTGTATGGATGTGAGAGTTGGACTGTGAAGAAAGCTGAGTGCTGAAGAATTGATGCTTTTGAACTGTGGTGTTGGAGAAGACTCTTGAGAGTCCCTTGGACTGCAAGGAGATCCAACCAGTCCATTCTAAAGGAGATCAGCCCTGAGTGTCCTTTGGAAAGAATGATGCTAAAGCTGAAACTCCAGTACTTTGGCCACCTCATGCGAAGAGTTGACTCATTGGAAAAGACCCTGATGCTGGGAGGGATTGGGGGCAGGAGGAGAAGGGGATGACAGAGGATGAGATGGCTGGATGGCATCACTGACTTGATGGACGTGAGTTTGAGTGAACTCTGGGAGATGGTAATGGACAGGGAGGCCTGGCAAGTTGCAATTCATGGGGTCGCAAAGAGTCGGACACGACTGAGTGACTGACTGAACTGAGCCACCTAATGGGCTTTCTAATGCTCTAATGGGAACCTGTCACAGAAAAGAAAATCTGACTTTGGTTCTTCTTCCCAAGCCATTCATCCCCTCCATGGTGTCTTCTTCCACTCTTTAGTCCTAAACACTATCTCACACACACACACACACACACACACAATGAATTAGGCCAGAGGTGGCAAAGTCAGCCATGATGGATTCATAGTTGCTGTCTTGGATAATTTGTTGAGAAGGATCCTGAGATTGCATTGAGAATCAACCCTTAAATGTACCATGACTGATGAGTAATGTCTGTCATGGGCTTAGATTATTAACAGTAAGTGATAGCTTACATGTGATATAGTTGGCATCTATGACCTTAAGTCTTCTGGAAAGAAAAGATAGATCATTAGCACTTCGGTATGATTTTTAGTCTGTCTATTTTCTTTTATTCTTGGAGCATACATGTGCTTTTTGAGTTTTAGTGATTATTGTGGAATTAAAAAAAAAAGTCTTAGCTTCCAATTAAATAAATTCCCAACATTAGGAAGCAAATAAGAGATTTGGTTGGGACAAAAGCATTGCTTTTCTGAAATTGTATCACATGAAAAAACAACCTGCTTTACTCTTGCTTGCGCTTAATTTTTGTGATTCCATAAATTTGACTTAGTCAAATAAACAAACTATCGAATAGATACCATTGTATATTCATACAATGAAATACTAATCAGCAATTTCAAATGAAGGAATTACTGAGACACAAAACAATATGAATAAATTTTGAAGATATTTTGCTAAGAGAAAAAAATGCCAGACACAAAAGAATATATACTATATAATTCTACTTTTATATACATGAATTTCTAAAACATGAAAACCTACTCCATGTGGCAGTTCCAAATTTCAATGTACAACAAAATCACCTGAAAAGCTTGTTAAAATCAGGGTTTCTGATTCTTCTGGTTTAGGGTGGTGCCTAAGAATTTTCATTTTGAACAAGTTCCCAGGTGATTCTGAAGCTGTTAGTCCTGGGCCACACTTTAAAAATCACAGATATACTGTGACAGAAGTCGGAAACAGTGGTTACCTTGCGGGGTGGGCGGGGTTTGCTGGTGTTGACTTGAAAAAGGCATAAAAGAACTTTCTGAGATGATGGAAATGTTCTATATCTTGACCTGGGTAATGATCGCATAAGTATATCCATAGGTAAAATACTACCCAGCTTATCCTTTGGATTTGCATCTTTTACTGCATGTAAGTTGTACTTTTCATTAGAGGGAAGAACATGAGCTTTAGAATCAAACAAATGAAGTTTAAATTCCCAGCTCTACCACTTACCAATTCTGTGAATATTAGCAAATTATTTCATTTACCCAAGCCTTACTATTTTCATATATAAAATAGAGTCCATGATAGTACGGCCTGAAAAGGTTATGAGAATTCAATGAGATACTTAATGTAAGGTGCTGAGTAGAATGCTTGGCATAAATTCTATAAATGTTTGCTCTTATTTTTAGACAAGAATCTAAGTTATAAGAATCAAATAGGGCAAAAGACACAGATGTATAGAATCGTCTTTTGGACTCTGTGGGAGAAGGCAAGGGTGGGATGATTTGGGAGAATGGCATTGAAACATGTATAATATCATATATGAAATGAATCACCAGTCTAGGTTCGATGCATGAAACTGGATGCTTGGGGCTGGTGCACTGGGATGACCCAGAGGGATGGTATGAGGAGAGAGGAGGGAGGGGGTTCAGGATGGGGAACACGTGTATACCTGTGGCGGATTCATGTTGATGTATGGCAAAACCAATACAATATTGTAAAATAATTAACTTCCAATTAAAATAAATAAATTTATATTAAAAAAAAGAATCAAATAGTTTCTCTTTCCCCCTCCCTCACTCCCTCTCTTTTACACACACACACATCCTATCCCTCCTCTCCATTTGCACTAGTGTTTTTCCTCTTAGAAAAGTTCTTATTCTTTAACTTCACCTTGACTAGTAAAGTTTCTACTGAAACAAAACTATTTCTCCATAATAACACCAGATGCTCTGGCCTAGAACCACCTGGCTCCCTGCTCAGCAAATGAGCAGCTGTATCAATTGAGACAGGTGCACATTGGTGTTCAGCATGGGCACAGAGAGTTACCTGAATGTTACTGAGAGTCCCTGGACTAGGTAAACCACCCATGAAATCCAATTCAATTTGGGGAAATAGGTTATAAATATGACTCGATGAAGACATCTCTCTGAGGAAATAATCCTGGCAGTGGTTAGCCCCAAGGACACTAACTGAAGGAAAACATGTCTAGGTCACAGATTCAAGCTCTGTGCCCCTGTTTGCAGAGTTGCTGCAATTCACAGCCTCCATATTTCCTGTTTTTAGGCTCTTCCAACATTGCCAGTTCTTGAAATCCATTCTAATAGGGATGTTTATCTGATTAATTCATTGCTGCTCCCTCTCATCTCATGATATCAGGTAAGCCACAGCATTTATTTTGATTCCAGAATTACTGACTGAGCCCATTCTCTGTGTCAACCACAGTGTTGCCTAATATAGATACAGATCCAACATGTACCTAGCTTCTATCTTCAAGCATTCTATGAAGGGGATAAGAAAGTCACGTAAGTAGACAATGATAGGTAAAACAAGAGGTGGGTGTGTGAATGTGTGTGTGTGTGAAGGTAACCCTGAAGAGAAGTACCTAAATCTATACTGAAAGGCAGGGAGTTATGGAGGAGTGCTAAGAAATGCTTCCTGGGAGATATCATCTTTTAAGATCTATAGAATCAGAGGAAGTAGGCTAAAAGTAGATGTATATTTCAGCATAAAGGAAGAAGAAGAAACAAAGACTTCCGGATGTTTGTATGTGGATGAGAAAGGAAGATTAAGCACCAGATTTTATGTGCAGGCTGGTAGGAAATATCTCAGAAGAGAATTAAGGAATGATGAGCCTGGTTGGGCCTAGATATAAGCATGGATCTTGCCATATTGTCCAGTGTCAGGGCTTATCTAGAGCAGAGTTGAATTAAGACTCTTCTCTGATACACCCTGTTGTGTGCTTCTTCACACATGACTCAACCTGCAACTTAATCCTCATATTAATTGATGTTACTATTGAACTGGGAAGGACTTTGAAAACAGCCCCATGACACCTAGCTCAGAAAGCTATAGATACCTACAAGTCCTGCTCTTTCCCACCGCATCTCCACCTAACTGAGGAAAAAAAAAATAACCATTTATAAACTGGGTGGGGGGCAGTTGAAGAGCCAAGAATAGGTGCAATAAAATATGTTGCTTTTGAGGATTGATTTTGTGCTTATTTGTGGGGAGTAAGCGGCTTCGCTTTTATTGTGAAGCCCTGCAATTGATTAGACAGAGTGAAGACTCATCATTTTTTCCCAGTGTTTTTATTAAAATGAATAAGCCATTTTGTTTTTCACAAGATTATTATGTAATTGCACAGCACTTTTTTTCCACCCCTTTGTTTTATAAGGTTTTTCCTGCAGGCAGGTCTGTTATATAATCGTAACCCTGGCCCCACATAATTGATCATGTCAGCGAGGTACTAACTCATCATCCTCCAAGCAAGCACGTGAAATGCCATCCCTGAAAACTGGGGCCTGTTCTCAAGATTCTATTAGGAGTGCCATCATTCATCCTCTGGTCATGACAGTGATACCCTTTGAAAAGTCGTGTCTGGGCAGATCAAACATTTTCTCCTCCCCACCCGTATTCAGGAGGAAAAAGGCTCACTAAATTCCTCCAATAACTTATGTGGAGGGAAAGTGGTAATTAATAAAAAACACAAACAAAAGCATCAGGAAGTGAAATTATTGTACATGTATGTGTGGGTATATGTGTGTGTTTAGAGAGAGGGGGAGGGAGAAAACAAACCCTACATGAAAGCCTCTAAATCCTTTACCTAAATCACAAGGCAGAGGGACCCCTTTAGCAAGGTGATGTATTTTGCTTTAAAGAAAAGCAACATCCAACCACATATGCATTATTTTGGCCACCAAAATAGCAGTGTGACCCTTGATCAAGTTAATTAAGTTTTCTGGGCTTCAGTTTTTCATCTATTAAAAAAAGTGGAGAGAGAGCATTGAAAGGCCCTTCCAGTTGTGGCTTTATATAACTTTAGATTGGACTTACTCCATATTAAAAGAGAGAGATGAGGCTGAGGCACAAAATACCTACAGTGGTTCTCCTGTAGCACAGGCCAACAGAACCACTTAAGTTACCACAGTTGGGTTCAAGGCTGCTGCAATGCCGAAGCCCAGCTTTGCAGAGTAACATATACACAAGGGTCTGGGTTGGTTTCCAGGTTTTGTTTTATTCTTAGTCACAAGTTGTTAAAGTATCCATACCAACTGTACCACTGGACATGTTCTTGACCACAGAAGAATCAGGTGAGAAGGTGAGCTACAAGTTCAACTCTAAGTGCTTCTCTCTGAATCCTAGAGCCTACAATGAACACTTTCTCCTAGATATTAATACCTCCTATAGCATTCATTTTCTATAGGGCTTGTTTGTATTATATTATTTCATGTGTATTTCTGAACCTGTATGTGTTTATGTATCTGTGTGTGAGAGACACAGAAAAGACAGAAAAAAATACCCAGAGAGAGTGTGTATATCACCCCAGTCAGTCTCCAAACATTTTGAGAACATGGACTTTGTCACTGATGTATTTCATCTGTGTGGCACTATGAAATAGTGTTTAAGCATGCTGGCTCTGAAGCAAGTTTCTCTGACTTCAAAGTCCAGCTCCATTAATCACGAGATGTAGGAGATTCAATAAGGTTTCCAATGTCTTTGAGCCTCAGTTTCCTTATCTGTAAAATGGGGATGATATCATTTCTACCTCTAAGAATAAATGTTTATGCCCCCTCCCCTCAAATTTATATGTTAAAATCCTAACCCCCAGTGTGATGATATTAGGAGGTGAGGCCTTTGGCAGGTGATTAGGTCATGAGGGAGGAGCCCTCATGAATAGGATTACTGCCCTTATGAAAGGGACTCTAGAGAGCCTCCTCACTCCTTCTACCCTATGAGGATAGAGCAAGAAGATAGCTGTCTATGAACCAGGCAGTAGGCCCTCACTAGACATGAATCTGCTGGTGTATTGCTCCTGGACTTCTCAGCCTTCAGAACTGTGAGAAATAGATGTCTACTATTTATAAGCCACCCAGTATGTTGTACTTTTATTACAGCAGCCCAAACAGACTACAACAACCTCACAAGGATCTTGTGAAGATGATATGAGTTAATATATGTAAAGCACTTAGATCATTGCCAGGCACATAGTAAGCACTTAACAAATGTTAGCTACTATCATTATCATTATTTGAAAACTCAGAAAATGCAAACCAAGCAATCATGGACTAGAAATGACTTAGCCAATCTGTCACATATATTTGTTTTATTATTTCATGATTTATTTAAAAGACTGCAACACGTTCATCTAAAGAATTTCAAACAATGCAGACATCTAACAAATAAACAGGGAAAGTAACATTTCAAGACTCTGCTCAACCAACAGCACTCCCATCCCAACTACCCAGGGGTAACTCTTATCTTTCCAGATATTTTCCTATATAAATCTAGGTATATACTACTTCTAAAATTTTACAAAATTAATTTGATATTATGCTATAAACATTGTACTGAAACTTTTAAATTTCAACAATGAATCAATGATACTTCCATATTCTTGCACCCAATACATATCATTTTTAAATGGCTGCATAATATTTGATCATGAGAATGTGCTATAATGTTTAACCATTTTCCAACAGATGAGCAGTCAGGCTATTACAACTAAATCTACAATAACCATCCTTTGATCATATCTCCAAATGCATATGGGGATATTTCTCTGGGATATATACATAGAAGCAGAATTGCTCAGCTGATGTAAAGGCCCATTTCAATATTTTAGAGAAACCACAAAACCATCTTCCAAAGGGTTGTACCTATTTGCATTCCCACCAGCAGTGTATACAAGTGCATTTTCCCTACATCCTCTCCAACACTAAAGACTGTTTATTTTTGTCTGTTTGAATAGCTGCAATGTTATGCTGCTATTTAAGTGGGAATTTTTCCCTGATTACTATTGACAGCCCACATTGAAATCTTGCCCAAGTAAGCAGCCACTATCTTTGTAAACAGGGATGGTTCTGGTATATGTGCTGAAGGACCTCCTGCCATATTGATAGTGACAGCAGGGCCAATTCCAACTGGACTGGGTGTCCCATACATACTGCCATCATCTTTTGATAGCTATCTCTTTCTTCCAGGCACAGCTATAAATTTGCTCCCTGAGACACTGTGAACAAACCATTTGTAGAGATTATATAAACTTTGTCTACAGAATTGCATCATGCTTTCAGTATGGCTTTATTTTCAGTAGGATTGATTTTCATGAGCTGTGGCTTCTGTCCTTCTATATTTTAGACTCCCTTTTCTACTCCAACATCACTCTTCAACACAAGGGGAACACTGGAATTAGCATTTTTAAGCATCTATTATATGTCAGGAATGCCAAAGAAATGATGTTTTCAAACTGTGGTGCTTGAGAGTCCCTTGGACAGCAAGGAGATCAAACCAGTCAATCCTAAAGGCAATCAACCCTGACTATTCATTGGAAGGGTTGATTCTGATGCTGATGCTGAAGCTCCAATACTTTGGCCACCAGGTTCAAAGAGCCAACACATTGACTAAAGCCCTGATGCTGGGAAAGACTGAAGGTAAGAGGAGAAGTGGGTGGCAGAGGATGGGATGGTTAGATAGCATGACCAACTCAATGGACATGAACTTGAACAAACTCTGAGAGATAGTGGAGGACAGAGGAGCCTGGCGTGCTTCAGTCCATGGTGTTGCAAAGAGTCAGACACAACTTAGCAATGGAACAACAGCAACAACATATGTCAGGAACTATATTAGGCATTTTACATATTTTATTATCCTGAAGCCCCACAATAGCAATGAGCTGGGCAAATGCTGTTATCCTCATTTTATAGATGAGAAAACTGAAACTGAGGCACTGAGATGTTGGGCAAGTATCTTGCCCAAGGCTATCTGTTTCCATGCTCTTTCCACTGCACCACAGTGCCTTTCAATTTTCTGGAAGCATTCATATTTCTGAATTGCTGAGTTTTTATTTAAGAACAACTAGATAGAATCTTTTGCAAAATGAATCCATCAACCAATTAATTCCCATGTGGAGCAAAATGCTATTCTGTGTTTCTGAAGTTAGAAAGACATTCCAAAGCATTTTCTCTTTTCACTACAAGGTTTTAGGTTTATTTAGTGAACTTTCTTTGAGCTTTGTTCTGGATCCTGAGCATTCAATTATGGCCACTTGTCTCACTGTTTAGGATGCAAGTATCAGTGAGCTCAGGAGGGAAATAATCAATATTAAACAAACAACATCTCTTGGCAGCTCAGAAATTTTGGCCCTGTTGAGATGGAGGTGCTCAGAGTCAGCGTGTGGACTGAAGGGTGGTAAAGTCCATTTGACCCTCTTGCCCACCTCTGCCTCTCCCCCAGGAGATGGAAATACCATCTCCTTCAGTTACCCAAAACCCAAGCATCAGCTTTGCCTACACTCCTGCTATCCCATCACATTCCGGAAGACACATTCATGTTTCAGACCTAACCTTTGAATAAAATTATATGACTGACACTTCCTCAGACTTCATATTTGTCAGTAAACTACAACTAAGGAATTGATGGTATACCCTGGTGGCTCAGATGGTTAAGAATCTGTCTGCAATGCAGGAGACCCAGTTTCAATCCCTTTTTTGGGAAGACCCACTGGAGAAGGGAATGGCAACCCACTCCAGTATTCCTGCCTGGAGAATTCCATGGACAAAGGAGCCTGGCAGGCTATAGTCCATAGGGTCACAAAGAGTTGGAACTAATTGAGTGACTAACACTTTCTTTCAAGGAACTGATGGCACTTGACATCTCTCTCAAAAGATACTGACGTTCTAACAAAAAACTCCCAAAGATATTACTTACCCCACAAGCAGAAACTTATTTCAGCTACCATACTTTCCTCTATTATGATTGAGAATACACACAAATAAAGAGGCACTGATTGGCAAAACATTTATCTAAGTCTCCTTCTGTTCTATGGTATACATATACCACCAGAGGCCCGTTCTGTCCCAAAACACTCAGCACCCAGGAGTACAGATTCTTGATCTTGACTAGCACATTCATTTATATGATGAATTACGATGAATATTTTTCTAAAACAAAAGTAGCCAACTCCTCTAGTATTGTACCCTTGCATGTTATTAAGCTCTTTCAATGGTTGGATTTCAAATTTCTCTCTGAATCTTACATTCTCGACCTATTCAGTTCAGTTCAGTCACTCAGTCATGTCTAACTCTTTGCGACCCCATGAATCACAGCACGTCAGGCCTCCCTGTCCGTCACCAACTCCCGAAGCTTACCCAAACTCATATCCATCGAGTCAGTGATGCCATCCAGCCATCTCATCTTCTGTCGTCCCCTTCTCCTCCTGCGCCCAATCCCTCCCAGCAACAGGGTCTTTTCCAATGAGTCAACTCTTCGCATGAGGTGGCCAAAGTATCGGAGTTTCAGTTTCAGCATCAGTCCTTCCAATGAACACCCAGGACTGATCTCCTTTAGGATGGACTGGTTGTATCTCCTTGCAGTCCAAGGGACTCTCAAGAGTCTTCTCCAACACCACAGTTCAGAAACATCAATTCTTCGGTGCTCAGCTTTCTTCACAGTCCAACTCTCTCATCCATACATGACCACAGGAAAAACCATAGCCTTGACTAGACAGACCTTTGTTGGCAAAGTAATGTCTCTGCTTTTCAATATGCTGTCTAGGTTGATCATAACATTCCTTCCAAGGAGTAAGCATCTTTTAATTTCATGGCTGCAATCACCATCTGAAGTGATTTTGGATCCCAGAAAAATAAAGTCAGCCACTGTTTCCCCATCTATTTACCATGAAGTGATGGGACTGGATGCCATGATATTAGTTTTCTGAATGTTGTGCTTTAAGCCAACTTTTTTACTCTCCTCTTTCACTTTTATCAAGAGGCTTTTTAGTTCCTCTTTACTTTCTGCCATAAGGGTAGTATCATCTGCATATATGAAGTTATTGACCTATTAAGATAGTCTTATTGAGACTACTATTCAATAAGCTCCCCTCTATAGATGCTATTAGCCCCTCCCACCATAACAAACTGGCCCTTCTCCTTCAGATCATAAATGCTGGAGCCTAGTAAGCCAGATGAGAGAGATAAGCCTCATGCCAAGAGTCACCTTTAAGAGAGCTGCTACTCTCTTTGACCTTTACATAGTATTTGCTAAAGAGAATCCCCAGAACCAGAAAGCTGCTCAAAATCTCTCTAGTTTTCTAAGATGAGGAAGACACTTCTATTCTCAAGCTGAGTACTAAGAGGCTGCCTAGGAGTCATTAACTATTTTCCCCAGTTTACATAAGAGATGATTTTGTGGCAGGGGGTATAGTCCAGGTACTGTCACCCTTGGACATCAACCACCTTCTCTCAGCAATGAAACTACAAACAACAGAGATGTATGGAGCCTCATAGGCTGAGCATGAGATTATTACAGTAGAGCCTCTTTATTTTGATAAATGAGGAAACAGAGGCCAAAACAGAAAAGTTGACCTTGTTCATGGAATCACTGGCAAAACTGGGCATAATATTTTGATGTCCTGGTTCACAGTCAAATCCTTGAGGAGTCCAACTCCAAACTAACGTGTTATGTTGATTTTTTTCAGGCCTGGCCATAGGCAACTACAAGGCTTTGCTTGGCAGGCCTCAGCGGGAGAAGCTGTTCTTCCCATACTAGACTTCATTCCCAACCACTGCACAGCAGTTTGCCAGAGTTACAGTCACAGACTCAGGCCACTCACTTTGGGCCAGCCATGCTCATATGCATACTTGCATTCATTCAGTGGAGGCACTTCTCCCACATCTCCACTGAGATCTTCTTATTAAGGGTCTTGACTGGAGCACTGCACTTTGTCTCTTTTACTTTTGCACTCCTAGCCCCTCCTCTTCTCCTTATCTCCAGTCCACAGGTCACAAAGAGGAAGAACACTTTGTTCAGCACTTCTCAACAGTAACCCACTCTAATCTTCATCTAGCCTCATCTAAGCCTCATCTGCAGTGCATCCCCTGCCTCTTGCCTGGCGTCTTTCCAGGGGGAAAATGGAACACTAGAAAGTTGGCTCCTCTTGTTGCCTCTTGCTTGTGATTTTACAGTAAGTAAACACAGGCTTGATTATGACTTTTAGTTTATCTCATTGTCCTGATTGACCACCCTGACATCTGGCAGCTAGAATCTTCTTTCTAATTTACTGTGTGGTTCTCCTGCCTCAGAATGCCAAGGGTTATTTTGAACGAAGCCTAGTTTGCTGTATTTAAAAGTAACTTCATGCAGTGTGGAGTCTGGGAGATCTATAAATTAAATATTCCTGCATGATCTTATTAATCCATAGATTCCATATTTTAGTGGTTTTCAAACTTTAAATAGCATTAGAAATATATGGAGACCTTTTTAAGATGCATATCATTGGGCTCTAAACCTATCCATTTTGATTCAGTAGGTTTGGGACAGGGATCATGAATCTACATTTGGAACGAAGATTATAGTTGAAGAAACACTGCATTAACAGAAAGAGCCTTCAAAATACAACTCTATACGGAAAAAAAGTAACCTATTCCTCTGTATACACACACAGACAGACACAAACACACACAAGAAACACAAATTTTCCACCTTGAAATAGCCAGATGCATTGAATAGATTCCCAACTGCCTTTTAAACCAGATATTTGATATGTACCAGGCAATCACTGGAGTTTATTGTGACTGTATGCTTTAATGAAATATAAAGCACTATCAGACACAATCTTGGATTTTTAGCAATAATTTTTATGAGGGAAATCTCAATGTGTGGCATTCTGAGCTAAGCAGAATCAATTCAAGCTTACTCGATGCCCTATTTCAGAGGCAAAAACTGTTTCCTTATACAAGAAAAATGGCTGGCAACCTGAAATAAGAGCAGGAATATGCCCAATTGAGCCAAATCTATTGGATCCAGAACTAATGGGAGACCTTAATTAGAAGTCACCAAGGTCCACAGCATTAACCTGATACTACAAAGGGAATCATGGACCACCCTTCTGATTCCTTTTGAATACCACACCTCATTGCCAATTACTATATAGAGATCTGTGGATGTTACTCTTCTGCTTTAAATTTCAAGCAGTTCCTACAGAGTAAAGTGTAAAGTCTTTGCCTTTGGTACTCGTGAAACTTCATTTTAAATATTCTCTCCCACCATTTTCACCACATACACACTTTACCGATTTTGAAATTCTTACAATCCACAGACAATCTATGATCTTTCACAGCTATGTGCTTTTGTTAATCCTATATCCCTGCATAGAATGGCTTTCTTATGAATCTTTGTTGTGAACCTTATGAATTCTTACTCATTCTTCCAGTTCCACCTTTAATGTCACCTCTTTAATTAAGCCTTCTCTGGTGTCTCTGGAATTCTCTCCTCAGGCTCAGCGGAGACTTCATGACTACAGCAGAAGCCACTTGAAGGATATGTGTAATTCTGTCATACTAAACAAATAATAGGCTCTAGGCAGGCAGAAATATTATCTTTTTTCCATATGCCCTATTGACTGTTGAAAATAACACTGGAACTAAAGTAATTATCTTTTCTCTAAGTGCATTCTCCCTTCTAAATTTCCTATTATAAACTATGACATCACCATCTACTCAATCTCTCAAGCTCAAAAGCACAGACTTTACTCTTTGATTCTTCCTTCTCCAACTATTCCACCCACATCTGCTTAATTTCTAAATTCTACAGCTTCTATCTTAGAATTCTTTCTCAAATGTATCATTATCTTCCTAGCCCCCACTACCATCATCTCTTGACCAGATTATTACAACAGACTGCTAAATAGTTTCTCTGCTTTTTAATCCATGTACCAGGCTGCAAGCAGACTTTTAAAAAAAAAAAACAGGATTGATCTTGTTAGTCACCAATTTGAAACCCACGTATGGCTTCCCATCACCTTCACTATACAGGCCAAAAATGTTACCATAGCATACAATGACTCTTCACAGTACTGGGCTCGTTTCCAGTCTCATCTTTTGCTATGACTCCCTGAAATGTTCATACCAGATAAACTCATTTTATAGAGACAATGGGGCACACATGCATTTCATCCAACTGTGCTTCTGCACATATGATTTTTTTAATACCTTAACCATTTTCCATGCTTCTGCCAAAATCTTACTGATCCTTCAATACTCAGACCATATTCCACCATCTTGTGAAATGTCAAGTCCCATCATACTCCACAAAGCTGGGTTAGTTCATAGTAACCAGTTCTTTGGTACCCCAACCATGCTTTGTAAATACTTATAATGTGACAGTTATCTGGTTATCCATTTGTATTCTTCATTAGTCTATGAGCTGCTCCAGGGTAGTGATCTGCCTTCATTCATCCATATTATTATAGTTAGTACCTATCAGAGCATCTAACCAAAAGTCATTCTAAAACATCCACCTAATGTCTACTAACTGTATTTTTCACATCTCTCAATACAGAAGTGGGCACAAAAGTTCAGTAAATGCTTGCTGAGAAAATAATTCCTCTGACAGATTCCAAGAAGCACCCACTTCATTCCAAATTCCTCTTAACAGCAAATAAAGTTATAACACATTTTCTAATTATTTGTTTAGCCAGAAATTGTTACTGAACATTAAAAATTGTTTTATGTTTGTTTTGTAATCAAGCCCATGACTGTGTACATAAAGCAGAGTTATTATTTAAATAAAGTCAAGCAACCAAGGGGCTTCCCAGATGGCTCAGAGGTAAAGAATCCGCCTGCAATGCAGGAGACATAGGAGACACGGGTTCAGTTCCTGGGTCAGGAAAATCCCCTGGAGGAGGAAACAGCAACCCACTCCAGTATTCTTGCCTGAAGAATCCCATGGACAGAGGAGGCTGGTGGGCTACAGTCCATAGGGTTACAGAGTCAGACACGAATGAGCATGCATGCAGACTTCAAGCAACCAAATGAAAATGAAAATAAATCAGTTATAATTTATAGATTTAGCATGTTTCTATATCCCCGCCCCCCAACCCGCTGGGGAAATAATAGTAACAGGCATGGTTACCCTGGTAATCTGCCCCTCCCACTTAACCCAGACCAACCAGTGAAAATAATAATTCATTTTATGGAATTGTATGTGCTGTTTCTTATGCATTGACTCATTTGATTTTTATAGTAAACCTGAGAAGCTGGCAGGGAGATTCTGCCATATTTCTTTGTCTATAAGATATCATAAATTATAAGATGAACTATCAATTTAATTATAACTTTTCTCACCAAAAAATAAATGTCATCTTAGATGAATCATGAGATTTTTTCTGATTTCAAAAACTTTAATCTATGAAATCAAACTTTTGTCTTAGACCTGAGGACATGTGGCATCTTTTTGAAAATGAGAATAACCCATGTCCCATAGTTATTATGTAGGAAAGCCAGGGAGTAACTTGAATCTTTTGATAGGTATGTCAGTTCTTTTTTAATTCTACTGAATTTTCCTCATGTCTATTCAATAGAATAATAATCTTGTAGGAATGTTAATAAAAGGGAAAAGACATCTCTGCTTAACTCAATTGGAGAAATTGAGTTAAAAATAAATAGGGTTCTTTACTGTATGAACTTCTTATAGCTTTTACTATGGTAATTAATATACATAGTAAGATAGGACAATACTACACAGCATCACACAAGATTACTTGACCATAGAACCTTTTTCTCAGTCTTAAAAGTATCTTATGTAACTAATGCTTTAGACAATACAGTTTGGAAAAACTATACTAAACCAATAGAGACTGTCATCAATCTTCAAAAGGCATGAACCACAACTAACAATCTGTTAACAGTCAACTTCAAAGATCATATATATGGTAAAGCAATAAGCAGTAGATCCTGTTGCCTAACTCTGGATCCAATTTAGCTCTTAACAGTGATGAAGTGAGTTCAATTCAAGAAAACCTGAGGAAGCAGCCGTCAACATAGTCACATTGACCAAAGCAGAACTATCCTGACATATTGTCACTTAAAAAATACACCTGGAATCAATTAGGATTCTCTAAAGTCAGCCTCCCACCAGGAATATAATATTTGCCTACCCTTTGAGACCAAGACCCAGTTTCCCCCTCAGTCAGTCTCTCCCATCAGGAAGCTTCATAAGCCTCTAATCCTTCTCCACTAGAGGGAAGACAGACTTAAAACCACAATCACAGAAAACTAATCAATCTGATCACATGAACCACAGCCTTGTCTAACTCAATGAAACTATGAGCTATGCCACGTAGGGCCAACCCAAGATGGACGGGTCGTGGTGGAGAGTTCTGACAAAACATGGTCCACTGGAGAAGGGAATGGCAAACGACTTCAGTATTCTTGCCTTGAGAAACCCATGAACAGTAGGTTCAAAAAGACAAAAAGATAGGACACTGAAAGATGAACTCCCCAAATCAGTAGGTGCCCAATATGCTACTGGAGATTAGTGCAGAACTAACTCCAGAAAGAATGAAGAGATGGAGCCAAAGCAACAAAAACATTCAGATGTGGATGTGACTGGTGATGGATGTAAAGTCCAATGCTGTAAAGAGGAATACTGCAAAGGAGCCTGGAATATTAGGTCCATGAATCAAGACAAATTGGAAGTGGTCAAAAAGGAGAAGGCAAGAGTGAACATCAACATTTTAGGAATCAGCGAACTAAAATGGACTGGAATGGATGAATTTAACTCAAATGACCATTATATCTACTGCTGTGGGCAAGAATCCCTTAGAAGAAATGGAGTAGCCATCATAGTCAACAAAAGAGTCCCAAATGCAGTACTTGGATGCAATCTCGAAAACAACAGAATGACCTCTGTTCATTTCCAAGGCAAACCATTCAATATCACAGTAATCTAAGTCTATGCCCCAACCAGTAATACTGAAGAAGCTGAAGTTGATCAGTTCTATGAACACCTACAAGAACTTTCAGAACTAACACCCAAAAAAGATGTCCTTTTCATTATAGGAAACTGGAATGCAAAAGTAGGAAGTTAAGAAACACCTGGAGTAACAGGCAAATTTGACCTTCGAGTACAGAATGAAGCAGGGCAAAGGCTAATAGAGTTTTGCCAAGAGAGCACACTTGTCATAGCAAACACCCTCTTCCAACAACACAAGAGAAGACTACACATGGACATCACAGATGGTCAATACCGATATCAGATTGATTATACTCTTTGTGGCCAAAGATGGAGAAGCTCTATACAGTCAGCAAAAACAAGACTGGGAGCTGACTGTGGCTCAGATCATGAACTCTTTATTGCCAAATTCAGACTTAAATTGAAAAAATTAGGGAAAACCACTAGACCATTCAGGTATGACCTAAATCAAATCCCTTATGATTATACAGTAGAAGTGACAAATAGATTTAAAGGATTATTCTGATAGAGTGCCTGAAGAACTATGGACAGAGGTTCATGACATTTTACAGGAGAGATAGGGATCAAGACCATTCCCAAGAAAAAGAAATGCAAAAAGGCAAAATGGTTTTCTGAGGAGACCTTACTGAGAAAAGAAGAGAAGAGAAAGGCAAAGAAGAAAAGGAAAGATATACCCATTAGAATGCAGAGTTCCAAAGAATAGCAAGGAGAGAAAAGAAAGGCTTCCTCAGTGATCAATACAAGGAAATAGAGGAAAATAATAGAATGGGGAAAACTAGAGATCTCTTCAAGAACATTAGACATACCAAGGGAACATTTCATACAAAGATGGGCACAGTAAAAGACAGAAATGGTATGGGCCTAACAGAAGCAGAAGATATTAAGAAGAGGTGGCAAGAATACACAGAAGAACTATACAAAAAAAGATCTTCATGAGCCAGATAATCACAATGGTGTGATCACTCACCTACAGCCAGACATTCTAGAATGCGAAGTCAAGTGGGCCTTAAGGAGCATCACTACAAACAAAGCTAGTGGAGGTGATGGAATTCTAGTTAAGCTATTTCAAATCCTAAAAGGTGATGCTGTGAAAGTGATGCACTCAATATGCCAGCAAATTTGGAAAACTCAGCAGTCACCACAGGACTGGAAAAGATCAGTTTTCATTCCACTCACAAAGAAAGGCAATGCCAAAGAATGTTCAAACTACCACACAACTGGACTCATTTCACACGCTAGTAAAGTAATGCTCAAAATTCCCAAGCCAGGCTTCAACAGTTCAGAACGGTGAACATCCAGATCTTTAAGCTGGATTTAGAAAAGGCAGAGGAACCAGAGATCAAATTGCCAACATCCGCTGGATCATCAAAAAAGCAAGAGAGTTCCAGAAAAAACATCTATTTCTGGCTTTACTGACTATGCCAAAGCCTTTGACTGTGTGGATAACAATAAACTGTGGAAAATTCTGAAAGAGACGGGAATACCAGACCCCCTGACCTGCCTCTTGAGAAATCTGTATGCAGGTCAAGAAGCAACAGTTAGAAATGGACATGGAACAACAGACTGGTTCCAAATCAAGAAAAGAGTACGTCAAGGCTGTATATTGTCACCCTGCTTATTTAACTTACATGCAAAGTATATCATGAGAAACACTGGGCTGGATGAAGCACAAGCTGGAATCAAGATTCCCGGGACAAATATCAATAACCTCAGATATGCAGATGACACCACCCTTATCGCAGAAAGTGAGGAAGAACTAAAGAGCCACTTGGTGAAAGAGGAGAGTGAAAAACTTGGCTTAAAACTCAACACTCAGAAAACTAAGATCATGGCATCTGGTCCCATCACTTCATGGCAAATAGGCAAAATAGATGGGGAAACAGTGGAAACAGTGAGTGACTTTATTTTTTTAGGCTCCAAAATCACTGAAGATGGTGACTGTAGCCATGAAATTGAAAGATGCTTGCTCCTTGGAAGAAAAGTTGTGACAAATCTAGACAGCATATTAAAAAGCAGAGAAATTACTTCACCAACAAAGGTCCATCTAGTCAAGGCTATGGTTTTTCCAGTAGTCATGTATGGATGTGAGAGTTGGACTATAAAGAAAGCTGAGCACCGAAGAATTGATGCTCTTGAACTGTTGTGTTGGAGATTCTCTTAAGAGTTCCTTGGATTGCAAGGAGATTGAACTAGTCCATCCTAAAGGAAATCAGTCCTGACTATTCATTGGAAGGACTGATGCTGAAGCTGAAACTCCGATACTTTGGCCACCTGATGTGAAGAACTGACTCATTTGAAAAGACCTGATGCTGGGAAATATTGAAGGCGAGAGGAGAAGGGGATGACAGAGGATGAGATGGTTGGATAGCATCACCAACTCGATGGACATGAGTTTGAGTAAACTCTGGGAGTTGGTGATGGACAGGGAAGCCTATTGTGCTGCAGTCCATGGGGTCGCAAAGAGTTGGACACAACTGAATGACTGAACTGAACTGAACCCTTTGAGACAACAATATCCTTGAAAATTTTGTCACAGATTTTTCCAGTTGTTTTTCAGTAACAACTATAGAAATGTCTTAGTTAGCTAGAAACTTTCATTCATTCATTCAACAAACAATTTCCATGAGCCTAGCATTGATCAGGCCCCACCTGAACACTAGGGATACAACAGTAAGGACAGATCCATCCCTACTCTCATGAGGCCCACTGTCTAGTCTATGAAAGATCAATATGCAAAATACAATCTAATAAACAAGAGAGTCAAACCGGAACAGGCAGTGTGATTTATTGCATAATTCATGTCCTCAGAAGTCTCAGTCTGAAATATCCCAATCAAGAATGCCACAGTAGAGCTAAGGGCTTCACCTGATGGGCTGACTGGCCCAGCACTGCTGTTCACCTTGTCAGCAAAGTGCTGCTCTTACCAATGCCATCCAATTGCAGAGACAAATCAAAATATTCACCATGGCCAGAATTTTATCTTCACTTATGGTAAAGAGCAAACATTTTAAAATATATTTGCAGAAATCCACTTGTCAGGTCCCAATGAACAATCGTTTATTTCAAAGATCTTGGCATTTTATCCCAATTTAATAATCCAATGGGCTCACCATAAGAAAATAAGAGATAGAAAATACCTGGTAGACTGCTACCAATCTGTCTCCCTGCCAGTGCCAAAAAGCAACAGAAGCACTGAGTCCCTCACAACATTAAAGCATTAAACAGTATTCTGTCACCTGGAGCTTTCTTTCCCTCTTGTCATTCATATGCCACTTGATATGTTTCTCCATTTTTATGCAGAAGGACCCATTACTCTAATAACTGACTCATTGATTGAACATTTGATATCCTTTTTACCCTTAAATGATCTGCTATAATTTTTGATATCTATAAACCAAGTGAACTCTCTCTCTCATTTCTATGAATTACTGTTTTTGCTCCTATTTCCATGTTATTTGCATTCTTGCTTTTACCACCAGCTTTCATTTCTGATTCCAAAACTTTGAAGATGCAATTTTAAAGGAGGATTATGGGCTAATGTATATATTTGTCAAAAAGGGCAGAGGGCAGTTGTCTGTGGGGTAAACTGAAAATAATGTTTTCTTGTGCTTCTTATTTTCATCTGATGAAGCCATTCTAACTCAACACAGCAGGTTATGTTGAGTGTTTCTTGCTGAGAGTGATGGCAGGGGCTGGGCTTATCTAGTGATTCATGAGCTTCCTTAAATTCCAAGCTGAATATTGCTTAGATTTATGAGGATGGCTTTTACATAGGGATGACATGGATCAGAACAAACTCATCCATTTATAGTTAACTGAGACAACTGAACTACGAGGTCCCGTAACTAAGGTCTTTATTTACCATAATGTTGTATAATGTGGTATATGATAAAAATCATAGTAATAGGTCTTATTAGTACCTTATGATATCATATTATATCTTATTAGAGGAAGTTCTAGTGGGCTTGCATGCATGCATGCATGCTAAGTCACTTCAGTCGTGTCCGACTCTTTGTGACCCTATGGATTGTAGCCCACCAGGTTCCTCTGTCCATGGAATTCTCCAGGAAAGAATACTGCAGTGGGCTGCCATGCCCTCCTCCAGGAGATCTTCCTGACCCAGCAATCAAACCCATGTCTCTTATGTCTCCTGTGTTGGCAGGTGGGTTCTTTACTACTAGCACCACCTGGGAAGCCCTCTAGTGGGCTTAGTCTTTTCCAAGCACTGTTCCAAACACTTCATATCTATCAACTTATTTATGTCTCACAAATGCATGCTATTTTAAAATCCTAATTTTATAGGTGGAGAAACTGAGGTACAGGGTTATTTACCGATAATCACAGTTAAAAATGATGAAGCTTGGCTTGTGTAGGCGTTAACTGTTTCCAATTCACTTCTCTCCTTCCCTTCCCCTGCTATGTTCTTCATCACAGGCAACAACATTCTCAAGTATCCCAGTCTTCTGGCTTCTGATCAGGTTTGGGCAATGGGAGGAACTGATAGTAGAAAGAAGCTTGTATAGAAGGAGGTGGGGAAAAGCCAGTCTCTCTTAGTCTCTCTGTCTCTACTTGGTCTCTCTGTCTCTTTCCCCCCATTCTTCCTGTAGTATCTCTGGAAGCAGCTGTATTTTCTTTACACACAGGTAGACAACTCTCCCTCAATAGTCCCTAGCCTATCTGAATAGCCTCTGCCTGGATTTTAACTTCAACCAGACAGCCTGGCTTCAAGGTTCTGGTCATACCACCTCTTTCTACTATGCACCTAGCCCTAGAAGTAGAAGCAGCTTTCTGTTGTTACTAATCTCTTAGTGACCTCACTATTTCATGTTTGATTTCTTAATAAATCTATTACTCATTTAACCAATCCTTTATGTTAAATTCTTTTCAGTGTAAAGATCTAGAATAATTTTTTATTTCCTGTCAAGACACTAACAGACAATGCTTTGAACTCAGTCTAGCCCCAGAGTCCATGCACTTGAACACTATTCTACTTTACCCTTCCATAGAAGAGTTTCATTCATTCCATAGAGAGTTTTCCAAAGCATCTAAAAGATGAATAATTCAACCTGGAAGCTGACTTCTTTAAACTCTGCTTTGTCACAAGTAACCCGAAACTACCCTCAGGGCCCCATGCTAGACTATAAGCTCTGTGAAGACAGCAATTGTGCATGTCTTGTCCATCAGTGTATCCCAGGATACTACACAATGCTGGGCACACAGTAGGTGTGCAATACATATTTGTTGCATCACCATCTAAATCCACTTTTGTTCTTACATAAATTTAAGAATTATATAGAGAGTTTTCCAAAGCATCTAAAAGATGAATAATTCAACCTGGAAGCTGACTTCTTTAAACTCTGCTTTGTCACAAGTAACCCGAAACTACCCTCAGGGCCCCATGCTAGACTATAAGCTCTGTGAAGACAGCAATTGTGCATGTCTTGTCCATCAGTGTATCCCAGGATACTACACAATGCTGGGCACACAGTAGGTGTGCAATACATATTTGTTGCATCACCATCTAAATCCACTTTTGTTCTTACATAAATTTAAGAATTAAATCTGTCTCATAATATTTACTCAGCATTTTATATCTATATCTATCTACACACACACACACACACACACACACACACACAATATGTATGAATAGCAAAAATGGATTTAGGAATTGGGTTCAAATCCCAGCTCTATCATTCCCTAATAAATGAATTAGGGCATGTTGCTTAATTTTTATGACCTGCTAAAATAAGGACAATGTTGGGACCTATCTCATAGAATTCTTGTTACAATTCAATGAGATAATAAATGTAAAGAGTCTAGAACAGGATTGTTACATGGTAATTACTCATTAAATGGAAGCAAATGCTGCTGTTACTGTTGTTGTTGTGTTGTTACTATTATTGTTACTATTGCCATTGCCATTATTATGTATCATATTCCCTTTATGAAATGAAGGCTTGTGTTGGAACATTTCCTCAGAAGACAGAGACTATTTTTAAGTTCTTTCTGCCAGTAAGATGTTTCAGCCTTTGCTTTCTCCATGCCTCCCTGCTGACATTCTGAAAGTCTTTAAAACCGGAGTCCATTAAGTCCTTGAGCCTTACTGCCAGTGGATACAACTGAATCATTTTATTTGTCCTAAGCCCAACACCATCCCACCATCCATACTATGGCATACTGCATGGGCTTCACCTTCCTGCTAGCTTTAGCTGGTATAGATAACTGGGATTCTGCTTCTGTTTCCAGTTGGCAGTATGCCTCTCTGGTGGCTTTAGAGCCTGAATCTCTGACTCTGTGATTACCCTTTACTGACAGGGATATGATTTTCATGTTTTGCTTGACCAAATGGACCTTGCATAATCACAGTGCTTCCATATTTCTCGATATAGAGATAACCATTGTTTGGAAACTTCTGCTAAGCAGCATCTACATATCATCTAATCATATTAGATGACCCTGCTCCTTGGAAATAAATGTTAATTAGGCTTGAACTTCCTACACTACTATGGACATTATGACATTAACTGCTAGCTCATTCTTTAGAAACTATTACTAAATTGATTTAATTCCACAGGCCTGATCACGTTCTCCCTGGATGATTTTCCTCCCTCACTAGTCCCCTAAAGTCCTAGTGGTTTTTAAAAAATTCATTTATTTATTTTAATTGGAGGCTAATTACTTTACAATATTGTAGTGGTTTTTGCCATACATTGACATGAATCAGCCATGGGTGTACATGTGTTCCCCATCCTGAACCCCTCCCACTTCCCTCCCCATCCCATCCCTCAGGGTCATCTCAGTGCATCAGCCCTGAGCACCCTGTCTCATGCAATGAACCTGGGCTGGCGATCTGTTTCACATACGATAATATACATGTTTCAATGCTATTCTCTCAAACCATCCCACCCTTGCCTTCTCCTACAGAGTCCAAAAGTCTGTTCTTAACATATGTGTCTCTTTTGCCTTCTCACATATAGAATCATTGTTACCATCATTTTAAATTCCATATATATGCATTAGTATACTGTATTGGTATTTTTCTTTCTGGCTTACTTCACTCTGTATAATTGGCTCCAGTTTCATCCACCTCATTAGAACTGATTCAAATACATTCATTTTAATAGCTGAGTATTGTGTATATGTACCACAGCTTTCTTATCCATTCATCTGCCGATGGACATCTAGGTTGCTTCCATGTCCTGGCTATTGTAAACAGTGCTGCAATGAACATTGGGGTACATGTGTCTCTTTCAATTCTGGTTTCCTTGGTGTGTATGCCCAACAGTGGGATTTTTGGGTCATATGGCAGTTCTATTTCCAGTTTTTTAAGGAATCTCCACACTGTTCTCCATAGTGGCTATACTAACTTGCATTCCCACCAACAGTGTAAGAAGATTCCCTTTTCTCCACACCCTCTCCAGCATTTATTGTTCGTAGATTTTTGGATAGCAGCCATTCTGACTGGTGTGAGATGGTACTTCATTGTGGTTTTGATTTGCATTTCTCTGATAATGAGTGATGTTTAGCATCTTTTCATGTGTTTGTTAGCCATGTTCTTTGTATGTCTTCTTTGGAGAAATGTCTGTTTCGTTCTTTGGCCCATTTTTTGATTGGATCATTTATTTTTCTGGATTCATAAGGCAGTTCTATTTGCAATTTTTTAAGGAATCTCCACACTGTTCTCCATAGTGGCTGTACTAATTTGCATTCCCACCAACAGTGTAAGAGGGTTCCCTTTTCTCCACACCCTCTCCAGCATTTATTGTTCGTAGATTTTTGGATAGCAGCCATTCTGACTGGTGTGAGATGGTACTTCATTGTGGTTTTGATTTGCATTTCTCTGATAATGAGTGATGTTTAGCATCTTTTCATGTGTTTGTTAGCCATGTTCTTTGTATGTCTTCTTTGGAGAAATGTCTGTTTCGTTCTTTGGCCCATTTTTTGATTGGATCATTTATTTTTCTGGAATTGAGCTGCATGAGCTGCTTGTATATTTTGGAGATTAATTCTTTGTCAGTTGCTTCAGTTGCTATTATTTTCTCCCATTCTGAAGGCTGTCTTTTTACCTTGCTTATAGTTTCCTTCATTGTGCAGAAGATTTTAATTTTAGTTAGGTCCCATTTGTTTGGGCTTCCCTGGTGGCTCAGAGGTTAAAGCATCTGCCTCCAATGTGGGAGACCTGGGTTCGATCCCTGGGTCAGGAAGATCCCCTGGAGAAGGAAATGGCAATCCACTCCGATATTCTTGCCTGGAGAATCCCATGGATGGAGAAGCCTAGTAGGTTACAGTCCACAGAGTCGCAAAGAGTCGGACACGACTGAGCGACTTCACCTTCACCCATTTGTTTATTTTGCTTTTATTTCCATTACCCTGGGAGGTGGATCATAGAGGATCCTGCTGTGATTTATGTCAGAGAGTGTTTTTCTTATGTTTTCCTCTAAGGAGTTTTATAGTTTCTGGTCTTACCTTTAGATCTTTAATTCATTTTGAGTTTATTTTTATGTATAGTGTTAGAAAGTGTTCCAGTTTCATTCTTTTGCAAGTGGTTAACCAGTTTTCCCAGCACCACTTGTTAAAGAGATTGTCTTTTCGCCATTGTATATTCTTACCTCTTTTGTCAAAGATTAGGTGTGTGGATTTATCTCTGGGCTTTCTATTTTGTTCCATTGATCTATATTTCTGTCTTTGTGCCAGTACCATACTGTCTTGATGAGTGTAGCTTTGTAGTATAGTCTGAAGTCATGCAGATTGATTCCTTCAGTTCCATTCTTCTTTCTCAAGATTGCTTTGGCTATTTGAGGTTTTTTGTATTTCCATACAAATTGTGAAATTATTTGTTCTAATTCTCTGAAAAATACCATTGGTTGGTTAACCAGTTTTCCCAGCACCACTTGTTAAAGAGATTGTCTTTTCGCCATTGTATATTCTTACCTCTTTTGTCAAAGATTAGGTGTGTGGATTTATCTCTGGGCTTTCTATTTTGTTCCATTGATCTATATTTCTGTCTTTGTGCCAGTACCATACTGTCTTGATGAGTGTAGCTTTGTAGTATAGTCTGAAGTCATGCAGATTGATTCCTTCAGTTCCATTCTTCTTTCTCAAGATTGCTTTGGCTATTTGAGGTTTTTTGTATTTCCATACAAATTGTGAAATTATTTGTTCTAATTCTCTGAAAAATACCATTGGTAGCTTGATAGGGATTGCATTGAATCTATAGATTGCTTTGGGTAGTATACTCATTTTCACTATATTGATTCTTCTCATCCATGAACATGGTATATTTCTCCATCTATTTGTGTCCTCTTTGATTTCTTTCATCAGTGTTGTATACTTTTCTATATATAGGTCTTTTGTTTCTTTAGGTAGATTTATTCCTAAGTATTTTATTCTTTTCGTTGAGATGGTGAATGGTATTGTTTCCTTAATTTCTCTTTCCATTTTCTCATTGATAGTGTATAGGAATGCAAGGGATTTCTGTGTTTATATACTGCAACTATACTATATTCATTGATTAGCTCTAGTAATTTTCTGGTGGAGTCTTTCGGGTTTTCTCTGTAAAGGATCATGTCATCTGCAAATGGTGAGAGTTTTACATCTTCTTTTCCAATCTGGATTCCTTTTATTTCTTTTTCTTCTCAGATTTCTGTGGCTAAAATTTAAAAAACTATGAATAATAGTGGTGAGAGTTGGCACCCTTGTCTTGTTCTGATTTAAGGGGAAATGCTTTCCATTTTTCACCATTGAGGATAATGTTTGCTATGGGTTTATCATATATGGCTTTTATTATGCTGAGGTGTATCCCTTCTATTCCTGCTTTCTGGAGAGTTTTTATCATAAATGGATGTTGAATTATGTCAAAGTCTTTCTCTGCATCTACTGAGATAACCATACAGTGTTTTTTTCTTTCAATTTGTTAATATGGTGTATCACATCGATTGATTTGTGAATATTGAAGAATCCTCACATCCCTGGCATAAAGCCCACTTGGTCATGATGTATGATCTTTTTAATATGTTGTTGAATTCTGTTTGCTAGAATTTTGTTAAGGATTTTTGCATCTATGTTCATCAATGATATTGACCTGTAGTTTTCTTTTTTATATGGCATCTTTGGTTTTGGTATTAGGGTGATGGTGGCCTCATAGAATGAGTTTGGAAGTTTACCTTCCTCTGTAATTTTCTGGAAGAGTTGGAGCAGGACAGGTGTTAGCTCGTCTCTAAATTTTTGGTAGAATTCAGCTGTGAAGCCGTCTGGTCCTGGGCTTTTGTTTGCTGGAAGATTTCTAATTACAGTTTTGATTTCCATGCCTGTGATGGGTCTGTTAAGATTTTCTATTTCTTCCTGGTTCAGTTTTGGAAAGTTATACTTTTCTAGGGATTTGTCCATTTCTTCCAAGTTGTCCATTTTATTGGCATATAGTTGCTGATAGTAGTCTCTTATGATCCTTTGTATTTCTTTGTTGTCTGTTGTGATTTCTCCATTTTCATTTCTAATTTTGTGGATTTGATTCTTCTCCCTTTGTTTCTTGATGAATTTGGCTAATGGTTTGTCTATTTTATTTACCTTCTCAAAGAGCCAGCTTTTAGCTTTGTTGGCTTTTGCTATGGTCTCCTTTGTTTCTTTTTCATTTATTCCTGCACTAATTTTTATTATTTCTTTCCTTCTACTTACCCTGGGGTTCTTCATGTCTTTTTCTACTTGTTTTAGGTGTAGAGTTAGGTAATTTATTGATTTTTCTCTTGTTTCTTGAGGTAACCTTGTGTTGCTATGAACCTTCCCCTTAGCACTGCTTTTACTGAACCCCGTAGGTTTGGGGTTGTTGTGTTTTCATTGTCATTTGTTTCTATGCATATTTTTATTTCTTCTGTGATTTGTTGGTTATTCAGAAGTGTGTTGTTTAGCCTCCATATGTTTGTATTTTTAATATCTTATTCCTGTAGTTGACATCTAGTCTTACTGCATTGTGATCAGAAAAGATGCTTGGAATGATTTCAATTTTTTTGAATTTACCAAGGCTAGATTTATGGGCCAGGATGTGATCTATCCTGGAGAAGATTCTGTGTGCACTTGAGATAAAGGTGAAAATAATTGTTTTGGGGTAAAATGTCCTATAGATATCAATTAGGTCTAACTGGTCCATTGTATCACTTAAAGTTTGTGTTTCCTTACTAATTTTCTGTTTAGTTGTCTATCCATAGGTGTGAGTGGGGTATTAAAGTCTCCCACTATTATTGTGTTAATGTTAATTTCCTCTTTCATACTTGTTAGCATTTGCCTTACATATTGTGGTGCTCCTATATTGGGTGCATATATATTTATAATTGTTATATCTTCTTTTTGGATTGATCCTTTGATCATCATGTAGTGTCCTTCTTTGTCTCTCTTCACAGCCTTTATTTCAAAGACTATTTTATCTGATATGAGTATTGCTACTCCTTCTTTCTTTTGGTCTCCATTTGCATGAAAAATTTTTTCCAGCCCTTCACTTTCAGTCTGTATGTGTCCCTTGTTTTGAGGTGTGTCTCTTGTAGACAGCATTTATAGGAGTCTTGTTTCTGTATCCATTCAGCCAGTCTTTGTCTTTTGGTTGGGGAATTCAACCCATTTACATTTATGATAATTATTGATAAGTATGATCCTGTTGCCATTTACTTTGTTGTTTTGGGTTTGAGTTTATAGACTTTTTCTGTGTTTCCTGTCTAGAGAAGATCCTTTAGCATTTGTTGAAGAGCTGGTTTCATGGTGCTGATCTCTCAGCTTTTGCTTGTCTGTAAAGCTTTTGATTTCTCCTTCATATTTGAATGAAATCCTTGCTGGGTACAGTAATCTGGGCTGTAGCTTTTTCTCTTTCATCACTTTAAGTATGTCCTGCCATTCCTTCTGGCTTGAAGTGTTTCTATTGAAAGATCAGCTGTTATCCTTATGGGAATCCCCTTGTGAGTTATTTGTTGTTTTTCCCTTGCTGCTTTTAATATTTGTTCTTCGTGTTTTTTCTTTGTTAATTTGATTAATATGTATCTTGGCATGTTTTGCCTTGGGTTTATCCTGTTTGGGACTCTCTGGGTTTTTTGGTCTTGTGTGGCTATTTCCTTCCACATTTTAGGGAAGTTTTCAACTATTATCTCCTCAAGTATTTTCTCATGGTCTTTCTTTTTGTCTTCTTCTGGGACTCCTATGATTCGAATGTTGGAGTGTTTGACATTGCCTCAGAGGTCTCTGAAGTTGTCCTCATTTGATTTTTTTTTCTTTTTTCCTCTCTGATTCATTTATTTCCACCATTCTATCTTCCACCTCACTTATCCTATCTTCTGCCTCAGTTATTCTACTGTTAGTTCCCTCCAGAGTGCTTTTGATCTCAGCTATTTCATTATTCATTATTGATTGACTCTTTTTTATTTCTTCTAGGTCTTTATTAAGCATTTCTTGCATCTTCTCAGTCCTTGTCTCCAGACTATTTTTCTGTAATTTCATTTTGTTTTCAAGATTTTGGATCATTTTTACTATCATTATTCTGAGTTCTTTTTCAGGTAGACTCCCTATCTCCTCTTTGGTTTGATTTGGTGGGCATTTATCATGTTCCTTTACCTGCTGAATATTTCTCTGCCTTTTCATCTTGTTTAGATTGCTGTGTTTTGGATAGCTTTTCTGTATGCTGGAAGTTTGTGGTTCCTCTTTATTATGGAGGTTCCTCCCTGTGGGTGGGGTTGGTCAAGTGGCTTGTCAAGGTTTCCTGGTTGGAAGCTTGTGTCAGTGTTCTTATGGGTGGAGCTGATCTCTTCTCTCTGGAGTGCAATGAAGTGTCCAGTAGTGAGTTTTGAGGTGTCTGTTGGTTTGGTTTGACTTTTGACCATCTGTATTTTAATGCCTAGGATTATGTTCCTGCATTGTTGGAGAATTAGCTTGGTATGTCTTGCTCTGAAACTTGTTGTCTCTTGGGTGGAGCTTAGTTTCAGTGTAGGTATGGAGGCTTTTGGATGAGCTCTTGTCTATTAATGTTCCCTGGAGTCAGGAGTTTTCTGGAGTTCTTAAGTTTTGGGTTTAAGCCTCCTGTCTCTGGTTTTCAGTCTTATTCTTACAGTAGCCTCAAGACTTCTCCATCTATACCTCACTGAAGATAAATCATCTCCTTTCAAAGACAATGGGCTGCCTTTCTGGGTGCCTGGTGTCCTCCACCAGTGTTCAGAAGTTGTTTTGTGGAAATTGCTCAGCGTTCAAATGATTATTTGATGAATTTGTGGGGAAGAAAGTGGTCTCCCCATCCTATTCCTCTGCCATCTTAGGACTGCCCCCCCGCAGTGGGTTTTGTAGCCTCACTTATAAGGATAATAACAGTGTTCATCCCGGAATTATATGCAATTAGTACACCTCACACATTTTACAAATGATAATGCTGGATCTATTGGACCCAAAATTTGTTCATTTGGTAATTTTCCTGCATTCCTAATTCTTCGACTCATTTAGCAAGTATTTATTGAGCACCTCCTATGTGAAGTCTATTAGGAATAGGTGATACAGTGGTGAATAAAACAAATCTAGACCCTCAAGGAGCTTACATTCTGCTGGGTTGAGGCTCAACAGGAAAACCTTCCACAAGATTCTCAGGCCCTCTCTTATTCTGTCTGCTGCTACTGCTGCTAAGTTGCTTCAGTCATGTCCGACTCTGTGTGACCCTATAGACGGCAGCCCACCAGGTTCCTCTGTCCCTGGGATTCTCCAGGCAAGAATACTGGAGTGGGTTGCCATTTCCTTCTCCAATGCATGCATACATGCTAAGTCGCTTCAGCTGTGTCCAATCTGTGCAACCGCATGGACAGCAGCCCACCAGGCTCCTCTGTATTCTCTCTAGTGTTCTAGAAAATTATTTCAAAGATCATTTATCACTAATCTACTGGTTCTCACAATGATTCCCTTGCAAATAAATTTTTTGTGATGATAACATCAGGATAAAATTGATGAACACCCTTACCATACACACACCCACAAACCCCCACCCACACACTAAGTTATCAGTAATAAGGAAAAATAATTATTCCACTGAAAGCTATGCTACAAAGCATCAAAGTATCTATAGATTTAGTTCTATTTCAGAATGGGAGGACTAATGACCAAATTAATTGGGCTCATCAAGTCAGCCATTTGATGACATTCTATAAGTTAGGAAAATAAAATGAGTATGATATAAGATCAGCCTTCAGATTAGCAGTTGCCCTGTCTAATCGAGCTCACAATTATTCTGAATGTCCAATCCAATCAGAATTACAAGAAAGACCAGAAAAATCTTCCAAGAGGCAAAGACCCCATCACTTCCTCTTGTTTGCATCTGTCATTGTCAACAGGTAATTAATCACCAGGTTCCACCTCAGTGCTAAAGGAATTTTTCTAATGATTTATTATATGAATAAATAAGGAGAAAAGTCTCCAATGACATAATATGCATAATGTGTATTTTAATTGGAAGGCAATTTAGATATTTATTTAGACCATGTTCATGTGCAAGTTATTTCTAATGATGGAAAGCTGCTTTGGTGGAACTAATTATAATAAATTACTAGTGACAGTTGCAAACATTAAGTGTTCAGTGAAAGTGATCAATAGACCAAAAAGCCAAGCTTAAACACAGTTGCAAATGCTTTATATTGATTTCTTATGGAATTAAAAAGGGACCCCCTTTATGTTGTTATATGAGAGAATGAGTCCTCTAAGCCAAGTGCAGTAAGATCTTCTCAACATTCATAAAGCTGCCTTAATATACAGATGTATGTGCACCAGGAATAGGATTCTGTCCTGTCCCACAGTGCACTTAATACTCCAGAGCTTGGGGGTGTTAAGGCAATGTTGAAATATAACAAATAAACTTGAATTTTCTTAGAAATCAATTTTATCTTGGTACAAGAAGTGCTGGGCTTAATGGAAACAAGTTAGATGAAAACTTAATATCACAAATTTTTCATTTATTCTCACCTTCGTTGTCAGTGAGTAAAGAAAACAGGTCAATTTCCATATGAGCACAAATCAAATCCAACAGAAATGTTCTTAGAATCATGCAAAGGCCATTGAAATATGGCCTGGACAAGTGGAGCCCTTGCTGTCCAAAATAATCTTGCTCAAATGAAGCCATTTTTCTGCTTCAGACCATATCATCACAGCTCCTGGTTGTGTGCACTGTAAAATGTTCCAGGGTCAGTAGGACCTCCCACTTTTGCTTGATATTTTGAAAGCATGGACCACACTGAAAACAGGCCATGCACAGAAATGCTGGTTCCTAGACTGTCAGCAAATGTCCTGGGTACAGTTTAAAATGGTGTGTTTTCTTAATTTAAAAACTGCAAGAGGCATAGCAAATAATTCAAACATTCTCCTATCACCACTCAGTTTATGAGTAACGCATCAAAGATATAAATGAAGCCACCCATGTATTGAATCTCTTCCTGCTCCTATTCCCTCTCTCCCTCCCCAGAAGTAAACATTATCACAAACTTGGTGTTTACTATTTCCATGCATATTTTATACCACCCTGTATACAAATGTATCTATAACAACATAAAATATTGTTTTGTGCTTGATGGTATCACACTGTATTTTTCCATAAATTCTATTATGGAAAGCCACTCAACATTGTGGCTTGTAAGATTCATCCACATTGATGTGCATCACTCTAATTGAAACATTTGTACTTATGTTTGTACTCCACTGTATTCATATACCCCAAGTTTATCATCTTTTCTCCATATATGCACATTCTGGTTATTTCTACCTTTTTGTTATTACAAACAAGGTTGCTGTGAGCTTGTTTACTAACATCCATGTTCGAGAGTTTCTCCAAGGTATACATTTAGGATGGAATTTTGATTGTAGGGTATATGCATATGTCCAGCTTTACCAAATTGTTTTCCAGAGTTAATGCCAAATTGTTTTCCAGAGTTAATGTACCATCACTAGCACTGCCCACCAGCAGTGTAAGAGGGTTTCAACTGCCTATTTTTCAAAAGTTACTTTTTTCCTCAGAAAGTTATTCTTTTGAAAAAAGAATTTACAACATGGTCCCAGGCCAGTCAGCTGGATTAGGCCGTGTTCACTTGGGGACACAAATGGATCATTTCAAGTTCCTACTTCTCATTTCTGCCAGTCTCAGGACAAAATGGTGAAGCACATGACATGCATCTTTGGTAAGTTCTACAACCCTTTCTGCACTTGCAGCTCCCAGTGATTTGATGTCTTTCATTGAGTAGAGCCATAGCACTACCAGCCACCACTTTATGCTCTAGCCAGTTCCCATTCTCATTACATCTTGCCTGTCAATCTCTGACTCATTCATTTATTCATTCAATAAATATATACTGAGTGCTTAATGTTTGTTAGACACTATATAATGGGATTTAAAATAGAAGGGAAGGGTCAGAGTGGACAAGACTGGGACCTCTTCTGCCTTATGTTCTAACCCACTTCTTTTTGTCAGAAAATCTGAAAATTAAAGCAAGATAAGAAAAGAACAAGTATTAATTGAACACCTCCTATGAGGTAGTGTGTCTGTGGCTGAAAATGCCTTGTTCACTGTAGTATATAATATACTTATACAGTAACAATGGCTGTTATCAATTACCCAAAAGAAAGAGAGTAGAAATTGAGCTGTCATTTATTGAGCATCAATGTGTTCCAGGCACAAAGATCTTATATCTTTTTAATTCTACAACAGTACTCTGATGTAAATAGTGTTATTATTTGCAATTTGCAACAGGAAAACTGAACCACAGAGAAAAATCAGTGATCTGCCCAAGACACTGATCTAAGATTCAAATCCTGATCTTACCCCACTAGTCCAAGGCCTCTTATGGCTGATGGCAGGAATTTTAAATATCATGACCAGACAAGGAAAACAGTTTCCCATTCCAAGCCACTATATGCAGGCTAGACAGACAGGATGCAATTTGCTGATGTGATTTTTGCCAAGAAAACATCAAAGGAATCTTTAATCACTGTGAGTGAGCTAAGGTCCCATTGTCTGTTATAGATGGTGCCTCCCTCAGGACAAGGTCGTGGCATGCAAGTCTGATTCACTGCCTAGTCTCATTTCATGTCATAAGAGCTAAACACTATTATCTCTGAGTTCAGTTTCCTTCCACAAGAAATTTCCCTAACGTCTTCTAATGAAGGGTAAAGGCCAAGGTGGAACTAGCTGTGAGGCCATAGGCAGTGTCTGAATCCTCTTTTTAATGTATGGAACTTCTCTGGATTCAGCAACCCAAAGGAAAACTGGATGAGAGAAATAATGACATTATGGAGTCAATCCCAGAAGATCAAAGAATAGCATCTGGCAGCAACCCAGTTACCATTGAGAATCTGGAGGTCAGATCTCAGTTTAGAAGTCAACTCTTCAGAGAAGTCTCCCCTCACCACCCAGGCTCAGGCTTGTTGACCATCTTGTACGGCTTCACAGAACACTGTGCTTTCCAGACCGCAACACTGACTGTCACTGTGTGTTGTGTAGTTACCTGTTTGTCTCTTCCATCAGAATGGTGAGATCCATAAGATAAGGAACCATATTTATCATTTCACTTTTACATTTGCAGTGACTAACAGAGTGTTCAGATGCTCTGTCATGTCTGACTCTTTGTTACCCCATAGACTGTAGCCCGCCAGGCTCCTCTGTCCATGGAATTCTCCAGGCAAGAATACTGGAGTGGGTTGCCATTTCCTCCTCCAGGGGAGCTTCCTGACTCAGGGATCAAAACCAAGTCTCTAATGTCTCTTGCATTGGCCAGTGGATTCTTTACCACTAGTGTACCTGGGAAGCCCCAACTAACATAGCGGCTGGTACAAAATAGGTACTCAGTGGTTGTTTGATCAATAAATTAATGAATATATACATGAAATTAGGCCTAAAAATTCATTCTCCTTTCTTAGAGGAAGAGACTCAGAAGTGGTCTGACAGAAGCATTACAAGACACCAGAAGGCAGGACCCCTCAGACCCATAAAACATCCATAACACTTAATTAGCATTTGCCCTGTGCCAGGTGCTATTCTAAATGATCTTATATTTATTGATTCATCTAATCCTTACAAAAATCCTATGAGCTGACTGCTATTATTATCCCTATTTAAGAAAATTGAGACAAGAGAGATCAAATATCCAACCCAAGGGCACTCACCTAGGAAGTATTGGAACTGCGATTTGTACCCAAACAATATAGACATCATATATGCTCTCTTCATCATAACCTGGGGAAACCATGAAAGTATAAAGGTATTTCTTGATTTTTTGCCCCCAGATAAAGTACTGATAACTCAAGAACTACTGTCTTTTCTTCCGTGTAGGCACCAAAATCTTTATGAGACCAGATTGTGTTTTCCTTGAAAAACTTAACCTTGTCTCATGGATCTATACTCCTATCCCTAATATGTTTTGGCTGTTCTGAAAATGTGCCATGCTAAGTTGACAAGAAGACCCATAGTTGAATCAGACTATCATTGTTTCTTTGGTAAATTATCTTAGATTAGGCTCTGGTGCTAGAAAAAAAACTAGGTTTGAATACCAGCTCTAACATTTACTAACAAAAAGATATTACACAAATATTCGAACCCTCTAAATATCAGTTTCTCATCTGCAAAGAGCTACAAATAGTATCAATCTCAAAAAATGTTCTGAGCGCCAAATGTGATAAACCATGTAAAATGCTTAGTGCAGTGCCTGGCACAGAGGAGATGTTCAACAAATGTCAGTGTTATCAGTGTTATCTATTCATTTTCTTCCTCAGAAAAAAAGGGGATTCCTATTACACATCTCCCAGGATTGTTGTGAGCACTAAAGGAGATAGGGAGAGTATTCCTGGCAATTGGTTATCTCACACTATTCTGTCCCTCTTGATCTCATTTTCTCTTCCTTCACTGGGATTTCAGCTGCAGAGTACCTCTAAACTAAAACTACTTTTTAAAAGGTCACCTATAACTTCCAAAATGTCAATTCTAATGTTCTTTTCTCAAGTTTCATCCTACTTGCCCTGTCTGCTACATTTTTTCATTATTGACCGCTCCTCTGTCTTATATTTCTCCCCTCTAGTTCACTGTAAAATTGCATTCTGTTGCTGCTGCTTCATAGAGAGATATCTCTTATACTAGAAGCTCCTCTCTGCCAACCCCTTCAGCAGGCACTTGCCAATGTTCTAGTCCTGGCACACGCCACTTCCCACTGAGCCCACTCTTGCTGGGCAATCACATCTACTCCTGTAACTACAAGAGCTCATTCTGTGTGGATAAGCCCCAAATTTATGACTCTGACCTTAGCCTAAACTGAGCTTGAGTCCTTCATCTCCATTTCTTGCTGGATGTCAAGTCTGGCAATCTCTTCTTTTCTCTTCCCTAAACCAATACTTCCTCCTATGTTTTTGTTTGTTTTCAATTAATTGTCTTACCACTCTACTAGGCCATCAGAGCTTAAAACCCTAGTAATCTCTTTCTTTTGTACCTCTTATTATTTCTTGTTCAAACTAGAATAATAATTATCACATAAGCCTCACCCCATCCTTCAGCTGACCCCAGTTTCATAGACCTAATAATAAAGCCACTCCCATGTCTCAGAGAATACATAGACTTAACAGTGACAAAATTAACATTTCAAATATCAGCTCAGCAATCTTGCCTTCAAAGTCCTTTACCAATTCAACCCCATTCTAAACTTAATATTTTTTTTACTTTTC
Organism: Aepyceros melampus; assembly: GCA_006408695.1. Lineage (NCBI taxonomy): Eukaryota > Metazoa > Chordata > Mammalia > Artiodactyla > Bovidae > Aepyceros > Aepyceros melampus. The sequence continues at coordinate 39,779 of SJXQ01011477.1, forward strand.
TTTTTTTTTTAAATGATTTTACTTTATTTTACTTTATAATTATTCCCCTTGACATTTCCCAAAGCTGATATAACTTTACCACAGAATTTTATGTTTAAGCCATGCTCTCTTCTTGGACTGTCCTGCACAAGTTCCCCTCCTTTCAAAGACATTCATGTTTCAAAAGCACTCTCATACATTATGGGCTTCCCAGGTGGTGCTAGTGCTAAAGAATTTGCCTGCTAATGCAGGAGCACAGGAGATGCGGGTTCAATCCCTGGGTCAGGAAGATCCCCTGGAGCAGGAAATGGCAACCCACTCCAGTATTCTTGCCTGGAGAATCCCATGGACAATGGAGCCTGGTGGGCTACAGTCCATAGGGTCGCAAAGAGTCAGACACGACTGAGCGAGCTCATCCTTTAAGCTCCTCTAATATTCTACCTCAGCCACATGGCCATCTTAAAAGGCCTCAGTGAAAATTCCTGTCTTTTGCTTATAATCCAATAGTACCTATTTTTCACCATTGTTATGGAGCTTTCCATAGTCCAACTTATAATTATTTAGATCTAGATCTTTCTCATGGACTGGATTATAAGTTATTTGAGGATAAACACAATGCTCTGTTTTTACCTATAAATTGTCCATAGAATCCAACATAGGGTTTTACATATAGTATGAACTCAGTAAGAATTGTGTTTGTGTGTGTGTTTGTAGGTTTTAGTAGAATTGAGTCTTATATAATCTGAACCTCCATGAATTCTGCAATCCTTCTCATCAAGGAAACCCACGGAACCTCATGTGCTCTATAAATGAGTAGACTTCAGAAACCTACCTGAGCTCCAGAACCCACCCAGTGAAAGGTGTGGGCAAGGGACTGAACTCATAAACCTCTACTTCACTATTAGCAGCCTATAAATATCAAGTAATTCAGTAACATAATTTGACAATTTGGAGAAGCCATTAGTTGAGATAATCTTAGGATTCCAAGGAGCCTAACTCATTGCAGCCTTAGACAAATGTATTAAAAATGTCTGTATATAAAGCACAGAGGGCAGCCTGTCATCATGGGCTTACCATCATTAATTCACCCATCAAATTTACAGTGATACCATTATACTAAGCATTAATAATTCTCAGCATAATAACAGTGATAACAGCAGGTAGTTTTTCAAAACTATTACCCATGTTTCAATAACACATCCTGAATGTTGCACTTAAAGCAGTCTCCTGAGTAGAGATGGAAGTAGTTTTATAATAATAGTTTATAGTAATAATATTTAGAGCTCTAGCTTGAAGTTAGCTGTGTATGACTTTTCTTTTTGAGTCTCTGGGTAACACCATTTATGGAATCTCATTTTTCAAAAGTACTGGACTAAGCTGATCTCACTTGATAATGCTGTAGTCATAGAGTGGCTACAGTCCAAGCAGCTTCTAAAAATCATAGAGCTTCAGAAATGTCACTGGCCCCCAAAATACCAAACAAAAATGTATGACATAACTCTACCTATTAAAAGAGTCTGCTCTATACCAATAAACCACTTAAGAATGGACAATTCACAAGAAGTACTGAGGTTCAGTGGATAAAAACAACACATCTAGAGTCTGCCAAAGCTGGGTTTGAAACCTTGGCTTGGCCACTTCTGTTTGGCAAGTCACTCAATATCCCTGGTCCTAAGCTTCCTGGAAGATGGAACTAGTACACCTATCTCATCTTGTTGGGGGAAGGGGAAGGGATTGTGACATAATATGCATAAAGCTCTCTGACATATGAGAAGCACACACTGCACGATAGTTAGTATTATCATTTTGAGTTGGTCTGCAGTAAAAATAAGCCCAAAGATATGAACCCTGATCTCCATATGGCTCAGTTCATACAATCTTGGTTTTATCCAAACTTCTTCCCCTGAGCCAGTCTGAAAAGTCTGCTACTTTGGAACTCATAGAGGGCCTTGGTGAGAGATGGCTACAGCATGCATGGTATGATAAATGCTATGTATGTGTGTGTACATACTACAGGAGTGCTTAGAGAAGGTTTCTTGGAGGAGATGGGACCTATGTGTACAGTATCTATCTCCATGATGGACAAAAGGAAAAAGATGTTTTTGCCAGAGGAGACACATGAACAAAGATTAGCTGATTTTTCTCTTGTAACAAATTGTACTACCAATCCTGCTCAGTGCCTTGTGATTCCCGTAGAGAGAGAAAGAATAGCTGGATCAGGAGAAACTCATCCTGTTCCTGGGAGAATAACTTAGACCTTCACCCTTCTTACAGGAGGAGGAGCTTGTGGGCATAATCCTGTGTAACTAAGATAGCAAATTATTTACATAGGGTTCTCAAAGTCCTTCCAGTTGCCAATAAACATAGAACTTCATGGGGAAAAAAGACACAAGCCACATTAACTGGGCTTAGTAAATTGACATTTTCAACTTACTAAAGATTAGCTCTAGGATTTTAGCATTCATGGAGATTGGGCTGCCTGGGGAAATGACTCTGTGGGTCTGAATCAGGAGAATGACCTGTGCCAGCTGTCGTCTGCATCAAAGAGCTTTTTCAACCTGTGTGAGGGGATTACAGATGTGCTGACATACTGACCATCTACAACACTCAGCAGACCAGGAGGGCTTGGGGCAGCCAGAGCCCTGGACTTTTCAACTCTGGCAGTGAGAAGTCCTTTCCTTTCACTCCATAAGAAAATAGTATCATTCTTCATGCCATGACAAGAAAATAATGGAGAAACTCTGCTATGGAGTTCCTTCTCTAAAGGAACTTCTCAAAAGCAATGCCAGCCTGAACTATATTGGTGCTAGAGTTAAGGGCATCATCATCGTCATCACCAGTGGTATTTCTATTGTTAAAACTGATGCATTCTCTATTCTGAAAGAGTCACTTAGCTTCCCCCAAACATCTTGCTCTGCTCCTAGGGTAGTGTGATGATCAGAATGAATGTCATGGGATTACGATTCATAAGATAGAGAAGAAAATCTGTCTTAGTCACAAGTCATTGTGGGCTGCAACTAATTTCAGAAAATGAGCATTTATTTAAAGTGGGTATTAACCTGTCACCATATGAAGAAGCTCTAAATAAGTCTGTGCATGTATGTGGAGGCAACATGGAGCAGTAGTCTCCCACTACCCAAGAGCAAATAAATACTCTGGCTAGGAAGAGAATGATGCAAACAGAGGCAAGAAATCATGAAATCCCTTTTCACTGCCCTTTCTCTTCTACTTAAAACAAAAACCAACTGATCAACCTTTCTACATGTCATGGTTTGGGCTTTTTTTTTTTTTTTTTTTTTTTGCCAAATGTTTATATCAAG
>SJXQ01011477.1:43240-113203 GCA_006408695.1 Aepyceros melampus
AGGGCCATTTGGAGAATGTTTCAGATGGGTCAACTTACTCTGGATTTGCAGCTCTGCTGTCAATCCAGGGCAGACTCCCAGCAGAAACCTCCTAATTGGCTGTCAGTTAGTCACTTTTATGCACAGCCTTTTCTTTCAAACCCTTTCCACTCCAATAACACGGCCTCTGTACAACAGCCCCCACACACGTTGGAAGTGTAGGTGTGGGAATGGGAGTAGGAGGGCTGGAAACCACACTTAAGTGGTGCTCCAACAGTTGTGAATACTCTCAAAATGTTTTCACCGTGAATGTGCTTCAGTCATGTTAAGACAGTCAAAATAGTTTGACAAGTTTCTGTTTGACTCTGGTCTCAGCTACTGTGTTCATGACCTGATTAGCTAGAGCCTAGTTGGGATTGACAAGAGTGGCAAATCCACCGAGACAGCTCTCTGCAAAGGGAATTTATGGCTGTGTAATACTGTGATTAACCCTAAGCACCCACAAGCTGTTACCCAGAACACAACTCCTTCTTCAGAGCCAAGGAAAGCAGAAGAATGAAGTCAAACATTTTCTGCATGTAAATATGTCCACCCTTCAAACACATTTGCTTCTCTTTGAATATGAGTTTATCATTGCCAATTGGAATCTGGAGCTGAATTTGAATCTTGGCTCTGCCACGGAATAGCTTTGTGACCCTGAGTGAGGACTTAACCTCTCTGAGTCTCATACACTTATATGTAAAAATCTGCCACTGACCCCCACCCCCCCAGGGTGATTGTGTTTACATGTGAAAACAGCACAGTGCCTAGTTCACAGTTGGCAATCAATACACGTGGACTTCCTTCCTTTCCTTGACTAAAATATTTGAATTATGACTTGTCACCATTACTAGCACAAGACATACAATATAGAGAAGTCACTTGACGTCCAAACTTCATGTCCTTTGCAGTATGCCAAAATGATATCACAAATCTTAAAAGTTCTCTCTGCCAACAAGCCAATGCCGGTTTTCTCAGCAGGATACAATCTGCCCCCACATCCGTCATCCATAGGAAGTTACCTCTAGGACTTAAATACTTTTTGGAGGCTCTGGGGTATTGAGCTCTGAAGATGAGATATCCGAGCAGAATTCTTTTACGCTATCTTTACACATGCAGCACTTAGCCTTCTTAAAGGTCTTCCCTCCACTGCTACTGACTAACTGATCCACTGGCACCTTAGTGCCAACAAATGCCTTTGCTCCTGAAATACCTTAGACTTCCAAATCATATTGCTGGGGGAGCTGAAGTGCTGAGAAAGGAAATAGGGTATGACAGAAAATTAAATTGAGCCCATATTTCCTCATTATGGGGATTGTTATCTTTAAGGTTGAGATGCCAATAAACCCTGAGACCGAATTAAGCCCCTCTTCTCTCTCTTAGACTTGCTTTTGCTTATCTCATTTAAGTACTTACCTTATTGTATTGTTATTAACCTCTGAAATCCTTTGGGTCAGGAACTATGCCTTGAAGTTTGTCATAAACCCAGAACTAACATAATGCCTAGTATGTGATAGGTGCTCAGCTAATATTTGTTGAGTGAGAACATAAATGAATGAGTGTTGGCAAAACAAGTTATAAATGCTTTCACCAAGAGCTTCATAGGCTCATCCTCCATTTCCCAATCTTTTCCCAAAAGTACAGAATCAAACATGGGGAAATAAAGCTTTCTCTTCCCTGAAAAAAATAAGTAACTATGACAAGAACCCTAACAAGCCAACTATGTTTACTGACTCCTAGGTAAAATATATACAGTCCATTATTTAGCGTCAGGAAAAAGAAATAACTGAAACCCATATGCTTGGCACTCCCAAGTGTGTGCCATTTTACATTTACAGCCTCCCCTCTCACTGTTCCTCAGCCTGAACATACATTGCAAATGTGCTATCTCCTCTAAGTCTGATGTGCAATGCCAAGCCCACTAAGAATGAATGATTTCCCCCAGCTACTGAGCCTGCAATCCTCAGCTGAATGGCAATACGATGATTCTGATAGCAGAGGTCCAAGAGGCAGGCTATCCGCATAGCACTGTTAAGAGCTTCAAATGAGATTATTGTATACAAGGCATCCAGCACCGTCTTGGCACATAAGTGCTTGATATATGCACATTGAATGGCCTTAACCCCTCAAATCCTTCCTCAGTACATCTTCAAAGATCCAAAACAGACTCACATATCACATTTCTTTCTTCCTGGTTCTTCTTTGTTGTTATTCCAATCCACAAAAATAGGTAACTAGACAAACCACAATTGTATAAAATGTCAACTCATCCACTTTTTTCCAGCCCCTCCCCAGGGCCCTTCTTTTGTTAACCAATGAAGTATTTTCTTTTGAAGAGTTCACTGCCCTTCCTACCAGAGACTTTGCAGTTTTCAACAATCTATTATAGTTTTATTTGTCTTAAAAGGAGCCAGAATTCCATTTATTTTCTTAAGAATGTTTAAAATCATATTGAAACAAAACAGTTGATTTGAACAAAGCTATATGCAGCGTTTCCCTGCATACCATGTGTTGTTGCTTCTAACCATACACACTCCACCTGAATTCATAATGAAGATGTCTTTGCCGACACCAATTTGCACTTACTTTCCCTTCTCTTGGCCTCTGCTGGTGCTTGCTATACAATGCCCACAGCTAAGCCCCAGATTCCAATTGCATAGTTTCTTGGAAATGTCAAGTTTCCTCAGATTGTGTGCCTGCTAAGTCACTTCGTCGTGCCCAATTCTTTGCAATCCTATGGATGGTAGCCCACCAGGCTTCTCTGCCCGTGGGATTTCCAAGGCAAGAATACTGGAGTGGGTTGCCATTTCCTTCTCCAGGGGATCTTCCCTACTTAGGGATCAAACCTACATCATCTGTGGCTCCTGCACTGCAAGGGGCATTCTTTACCACTGAGCCTCCAGTGCTTGTTTTTCTTCTGCTTTAGAATTTCAATACTAACATATTGCCTTAGGATAGTTCTTGGACCAAGTAAGGGTTTCTTACATCCTGTTGAATAAGCACATGATTTTTAGGTTTGATCTGTGAAATGGGTGGGGCTTAGGGAAGGATGGCTCCATTCTCCTTGTAGTCTATCCTCATTGTAGCTGCTTCCCTCCCAATTGGTGGCTATGAGCCCAAGGAAACACCTTCCATGTTGTTCTACCAGGCTACACAGAACTGGGAAAATACAGCTCTCTTAGATGGTTTTCTTTCCAATATGGAGGTTCAGCAAGAAAGCCAAAGAAACAGCTACTCTGTCCCACTGAGTTTTCTTGTTCTCCTGCCCGCAAAAGACATAATTTCATCAGCTAAATATTCTAATATATCCAGCACCTGACAACAGTAAAATAGGAAAATGTATTGCCTTAATGGGAAAAGGAATTTTTAGTTAACATGGAAAAATAACTTAGTAGCTGATGAAATACATTTGGGCTATGAAGGGAAACAAGTGCATCTACACTAAAGGGATAATGGGAAAAAACACATTAGAAAGCACCATTTAAAATTAGACCAGTGCTGGATACCATTTCATAGTCAAACTAAGAGAAGGGGACTATTTAATAAGGACATTAGTTTTCCCCTCTGTGATTCTCCTACATACTTATCAGAGCTTACTAAAGAACTGGGGAATGCCACAAAAGGGTGCCTCCTATCTGACACTGCTCTAAAAGTTTCTGGGGAAATCTGATGATGTGTTGGAACTTTCCAAAGATAAAACTACTACAATAAGGCAAAGAGGATCCAAGGAGTTTGAAAACTGCTTAGTAAAGGAGAAGTAAAACAAACAAACAAAAGACATTATCTCATTTACAATTCATGATAACTCTAAGAGATAGGTACTATTATTACTTTAGAGGTGAGGAAACTGAAGTTAAGAAAATCAAGGGTGACTAGAATTATAAGAAAATGCTATATTACTTAATTTTCTCCATTCATTCTATAAAAGTACAAAGTAGAATCAGAGAGGGAATGTGTTTTTAATAAAGCCACATAGCTGCTAAGTAGCAGGGACAAGACCTGAATGTCTCTGACTCTTAGTCTGGTGGTCTACGACAATTTCAAACTCCCTTTCTCTCTAGCTCAAATCCAAACCTTCCACCTCACATCTGTCCCTTTACTTTTATCTTCAACTTGTCTGTGGAATGTAATTTAATATTGTATTTTATATTCATCTGTTTTTTTCAAATAGTATATATCGAGTGTCAGGGCTGCTCTAGGCACTGGGCCTTAGAATAGAGAATAAAATAGATAAAACAGAATTCTAGTTCTGGTGGCATTTATAGTCTGGTGAACAACACAGACATTAAAGAAATCATCAAATAGATAACCACCAATTCTGACTGCAGTTAAGGAGTACTAGAGTATTTAAGTATATGGATGCGTGATTGCATGCTCAGTTGTGTCTGACTCTTTTCAACTCTATAGACTGTAGCCCACCAGGCTCTTCTGTCCATGGAATTTTCCAGGTAAGAATACTGGAATGGGTTGCCATTTCCTACTCCATATGTAAGTAGATAACAGGGGCAATAATTTGATTTGAATGGCGTGTGTTCAGGAAGGGCTTTTCAGAGAAAATAACTGTTAAAGTGGAAATCATAAACATAAGTAGAACTTGGTCAATCAGAGTCTTGTATTATCACTTTGAGGCATAATGAGTTTAATGGTTTTATTAATTCAGTAAAATTTACTGTCTAGCCATTTAAATATATGGCAGAAGTCATTTCATTTTCAACCATCTAGCATAGAATTGTGAGCAATCAGATGCTTCATAAAGTGTTCTGATGGTAATTATGGAAAAAGAGTAAAAGTCAGTCTCAGAGAGCTTGGGTAATTACTTAAACATTGATAGTTAGCTTCACTTAAAGATTTGTCAGCAAAAAGTTTACAGACTGCCTTTAAAGTAAGGACATGACTTGAACAAAGGCATTAAAATGCCCTGTCACAAATTCCAAGTGAAATGATCAAACAGGTCTGCCTAATGAGATTATCAATAATTTCAGTTCCCTTATCATGGATTTCTGCTGATTGTATCACAGTGCTAATTTAAACTTAGCCATTAGTTGTTAGCCATTAAATGTTAGCCATTCAGGTTAAGGTAGGATAAGATCATAACAGCACACAGCTAAATAGAGAGTGCAAAGGGAACTTATCCACATGACTGACATCTGCTAAGATGAGATAAATTCTTCTCATTCAAAAATGAAAGAAGTGGACTTAAAACCAATACAAGATCAAAGAAATTCTGCTCCAGAACAAAAAGAAAGGGGGAAAAGTGAAGCAAATGGTGGAAGAACATAATACTTTTGAAAAAAGATTTACTATACAAAACAGAAGTTAATTTAAAATAGTATCTGCTTTGTGTAGAATAAAATACAAAGAAATTTAAACTGGACTCATTGCTGATTGATTAAATGACAGATCAATTAGATTTTAAAAGGAAATTGGTTCAAAGATCATAAGGAAGCAAATAATCCTATAACAGATTTTTAATGGTATTATAAGATTTTGCTTTGGCATTTAATAAAGTATCTATGGACTTCCCTGGTAGCTCAGATGGTAAAGAATCTACCTACAATGCAGGGGACACAGGTTCGATCCCTGGGTTGGGAAGATCCCCTAGAGAAGGAAATGGCAACCCACTCCAGCATTCATGTCTGGAGAATCCCATGGACAGAAGAGTCTGGCAAGCTACAGTCCATAGGGTCACACAGAGCCAGACATGACTGAAGCAACTTAGCATGTAGCATGCAAATTATCTACTCTTAAACATTATTTCATGTTATTTCCATAGACCTTGCAAAGAAAAAAAAGAAAACTAGATAGAGATACTTTCCTGGCCAGCAAGAAAGGGAAAGGGAGAGAACCTAGACATATTTTTTACTGTACCTTATTTTGTTTTTACTTTGGAACAATGTAAATATTTTATGTAACTATAAAACAAAATTAAATGTAAAAATCAATTGTTAAGAAAGTGAAACAAACTTAATTATCAAATTGTTGGCATAACTACAAAAATCATTATTTCAAGGGACTTTAAAACACAATGCAGATGGTCCCCAACTTACAATGGTTCAACTTATAATTTTTCAACTTTTCAGTTGTGCAAAAGCAAAATATATTCAGTAGAAACCGTACTTCAAAGTTTGAATTTGGATCTTTTCCCAAGCTAACAATATGCAATATGATACTCTCTCATGATGCTGGGCAAGCTGCAGCTCCCAGTCAGCCATGTGATCACGAGGTTAAAAAACTGATACACTTAGAATAATTCTGTACCCATATAACCATTCTGGTTTTCACTTTCAGCACAGTATTCAATAAATTACATGAGATAGTTCAACACCTTATTATAAAATAGGTTTTGTGTTAAATGATTTTGCCCAACTATGGGCTAATTGAAGTGTTCTGAGAACATTAAAGTAGGCTAAATGCATATTCAGTTTATGATATTTTCAACTTGCAATGGGCTTATCAAAATGTAACCCCTATTACAAGTTAAGCAAGATCTGTAGTTTCATTGTACATTCCTAATGGGATATGCTCTAAGGACAAATATTTTTTTAGTCTGTGAGGATTCTCACATTGTTCTTAGTCATTACTTGTCAGTAACAATATCGATCGGTTTCAGCAATCACTTTATTAGTAATATATTGTTTTGAAGGTATACACACCAAAGAAGCAATTATATTAGTGTAATAAGGACCTAATTAAGGTGGTGGAATTCCAGCTGAGCTTTTCAAATCTTAAAAGATGATGCTGCTAAAGTGCTACACTCATTGTGCCAGCAAATTTGGAAAACTCAAAAATAGCCACAGGATGGAAAAGGTCAGTTTTCATTCTAATCCTAAAGAAAGGCAATACCAAAAAATGTTCAACTTTCTGTGCAATTGCACTCATTTCACATGCCAGCAAGATTATGCTCAAAATTCTTCAAGCTAGGCTTCAACAGTATGTGAACCAAGAGCTTCCAGATGTACAAGCTGGTTTTAGACAAGGCAGCAGAACCAGGGATCAAATTCCCAACATTCACTTTTATAGATTATAGAAAAAGCAAGAGAATTCCAAAAAATATCTACTTCTGCTTCACTGACTATGTTAAAACCTTTGACTGTGTGGATCACAACAAACTGTGGAATATTCTTAATGAGATTGAAATAACAGACCACATTGCCTGTCTTCTGAAAAAAAAAACCTGTAGGCAGGACAAGAAGCAACAGTTAGAACTGGACAAGGAACAACAGACTGGTTCCAAATCAGGAAAGGAGTACATCAAGGCTGTATACTGTCACCCTGCCTATTTAACTTATAGACAGAGTACATCATGTAAGATGCTAGGCTGGATAAAGCACAAGCTGGAATCAAGATTGCTGAAAGAAATATCAACAACCTCAGATAGGCAGATGATACCACTCTAATGGTAGAAAGTGAAGAAGAACTAAAGAGCCTCTTGATGAAGGTGAAAGAGGAGAGTGAAAATGCTGGCTTAAAGCTCAATATTCAAAAAATGAAGATCATGGCATCTGGTCCTATCACTTCATGGCAAATAGATGGAGAAAAATGTGGAAACAGTATCAGATTTCATTTCCTTGGGCTTCAAAATCAATGTGGATGGTGATCACAGCCACGAATTTAAAAGATGCTTGCTCCTTGGAAGAATAGCTATGACAAACCTAGAGCATGTATTAAAAAGCAGAGACATCACTTTGCTGACAAAGGTACATATATTCAAAGCTATGGATTTTCCAGTAATCAATATGGATGTGAGAGTTGGAACATAAAGAAGGCTGAGTGCCAAAGAATTGAACTTTGGTATTGGAGAAGACTCTTGAGATTCCCTTGACAGCAAGGAGATCAAACAAGTCAATCCTAAAGGAAACTGACCCTGAACACTCAGAAGGACTGATGCTGAAGCTCCAATACTTTGGCCACCTGATGTGAAGAGATGGCTCACTGGAAAAGACCTTGATGCTGGGAAAGATTGAAGGCAAGAGCAAAAGGGGGCAACATACGATGAGATGGTTGGATGGCATCACTGATTTGATGGAACAAACTCAGGGAGATTGTGAAGGACAGAGAAGCCCGGCGTGTTGCAGTTCGTGGGCTTGCAAAGATTTGGACACGACTTAGTGACTTAATAACAACAACAACAACAACAACAAAATAAGGACCCAAGATTTTCATACAGGATAAAAAGAAGCATGGAATTAAAAGAAATTAAGTAAAACTCATAAATTTGAACTGAAAATATGAGAGTAAAATCATGATATATTATTTTAGCTTGGTGCACTGAAAAGTTTTAGAAGATGATGGCTATGTTCTGAGTACTGGAGATTCAGCAGCAGTCAAGATAAGATGGCCCCTGAGATGCCCAGAGCAGAGCTGAGTGAGGAAAGCACACAAATAAAAATGCACGTACATTTCAGCAGTTCAGTAGGTGGCATTCAGTAGGGTGGATAACTACCATGATAAGCAGAGTTTCTCTATAATGCAAGGTAAATGGAAATGGAAAAACAAGAATAAATTAAAGTTGCTCTATATAAAGGATGGAAAACATAGGGATAGTTGCTCTACCTAAAGAAGATGTGGAACAAATAGAAAAGCAAGAGGCAAAATCTTGTAATACTGTTAAAAAATCTGTCATAGGATTATTTGCTCCCTACAAAAAATAAAAAATGCACATACCTTTGACTCAGCACTGGAACTATTAGAATTTATGGAAATGAGATATTCTTAATTCTTATTTTATAATAAGTAATAAATACATAAGATTTATTGAGAGTTTTTAATATGGTAGGCACTGTGTAAAGCACTTTGTATACATGATCTCTTTTAATTTCCTTGACAACTCAAGTGGTTGTTAAATTTTCAGTTCTGTTTTACAACTGAAGAATATGTGGGTTAGAGAAGTTAAGTGACTTGCCAAAATCACAAAGCCAGTGAGCATCAAATCCAGGATTCAGATTCATTGTGCCTCTACAGCCTGAGCTCTTGCACTATCTCCTTGTTGTTGAAAATAAATAGTGGTTAATAAATTATGATATATCCATACTAAAGAATGCCATACAGACATTAAAATCACAGTGCATCATATTTAGTGACAGGAATATGCTCATAATTTACTAAGTGAAAAAATGATTTACATTTTATAGCACGTGTTCACATATTTTAAAATGTATACTATACTAAGGGTATAAGAATAAAAAATTGTCTATGTCTGTGCCAGCAGAGGATAATGAAAAAGGCAGAGACAAAAAATAAGCTTGCTCTGTCCACCTTTCTCAATACAGCAGGCTTGCGCTTCTAATACAATGCAGGCAGTTGAGGTAACGTCTATCGTGAGCAGCAGCTGATCACATTGGTGGGGGCTTTCCTGGGATCCCTGCATAGCCATGATTCTTGAAGCAGTCTACTGACATTCTTTATCATGGTCCTTCCAAGGATTATGAAAGCTTTTAATGCCCTGAATCACTCTTTCCATGTACCTTTCTGTATATATAAAATACCCCAAAAGGCTTCTGCTTTTTAGAAAGGACATTGATTGATACAGGATTTAGTATTAAGAGATGGTGATATATGCCTGCTAAGAGATGCCAAAGGCAAATACAATATCTTGAAAGGAATTGTACAGTGTTGTGTGTGCTAACATTCAGTTTTTCTTTAAGCACTTCATTAGCAGTACCTCTGTGCTTCCATAAAAGAGCTCTGCATGAACCTCTGTACAGGAAAAAATTACTGGCACTAATCAACCCTATGAATTTCACAAAAGTCACTCAGCAGACCTATATCTAAAAAGAGATGTTGAATTTGAGTATCTTTAGGATCCTCCTTGGGGAACACTGGTCTTTGCCTACTGAGGTCTGCAGTAAACATATTTGACTTGTTTTTACAAAAAATTTTCACTGTTATTATTATTTATAGACAGTCTTATTAAAATAGAATTAAATTGAAGATAAGATTAAGCAGAATTCAAACTAACTTGAATGCCTATAATAAAGGGCCAAAAGGGAACAGCAGTGAGAGAACGTAATAATAATAATACCTTGGATTTATATAGCTCTCATCCTCCCACAAGCACAATGTGAATGTGAACAGCATATATAAGTGGATGAAGAAGTAAATGCAGTTTAGGTTTTTCAAGTCTGAATTTAAAAAGCTGTGGCAGAAGAAACTAGCAAATGGAGAATCAAGATCATAAGACCAATTTGGAAAAGCTTCTCATGGAAACACATATTTTAAAATTTGTGTTTGCTATCCTGTTAAAGGGGGAGTATTTTCAATTAAAGTCAAGACTTATATGTCAAAGACAAGGGAATAACAATAAAAAAAAAAACAAAAGAATGAATATATCAGTGACTATCCCTCATAACTGACAATTAAAATATTACCTTGTCCATGAAATATTCCTCCACTGCTCTAGCTACAAGTGATCTCAACTCCCAAAAGGGTTTTGCACAGGTTTCATGTGGTGTGCAGTTAGTGCATTCTACCTTGTTTTGGAAATATTTATGCACATTCCTGTCTCTTCCACCACACTACTAGTTCCCACATTTACTGTTTTTAGAATCACAGTAGGCATTACAATCTAGACTTGGGGACCTTATTCTCAGAGACCTTTATTCAGTGAGTCTTGAGTGGGCCCTGGAATTGGCATTTTTCGTATGCACTTCTGGTAATCCAGTGTGTGTGGTTCATGCCCAGACTGTGACTTATTTGAGGACAAGGACCTCATTTCATATTATATACATCTGGATTTCATTGCAGCTATGGGGTCGCACAGAGTCGGACACAACTGAAGTGACTTAGCAGCAGCAGCAGCATGCACATAATAAATATCCCAATAAGTATTCATAAAATCAATGAATGTACATGAAGTAACTAAATGCATCAGGTTATCTATTTAAAGGAAAAAGAAGTATAGTGTTCAAGTGCAGTGAAGTTCAGGGAAAGGTAACCTTATGGGCTAAAATGACTGAAGAACTCCTAGAGGTGAAAAGTCAAAGTGTGAGTCTCTCAGTCGTGTCTGATTCTTTGTGACCTCATGGACTGTAGCCCACCAGGTTCCTCTGTTAATGGAATTCTCCAGGCAAGAATACTGGAGTTGGTAGCCATTCCCTTCCCCAGGAGATCTTTCCAAACCACGGACTGAACCCAAGTCTCCTGCATTGCAGGCAGATTCTTTACTGTCGGAGCCACCAAGGAAGGCCCCTCCTGTAGGCAAGTATTCCTTAAATTGGTCTCTGAAAACAAGGTATTTAGAAGAGGAAAATGGTGGTGGGAAGCAAGGAAGGCCATAGAAAGAGTAAGCAAGCATTGATACAAATGTAGGACTATATGGGCTATGTTTAAAGAATGGTTATTAGAAATTATTGTCTATATTTCTTACATTTTCAATGTCAGAAGTTATAATTTCCCTTTAATTTAATGCATGATCAACAGATTTTGACTCTGCTCTGCTCTGCTAAGAACTAATGACTTCCCTTTTTATACCATGACTCTCAAGTATCTTCAATTAAAAAATTATGACTTTATACATAGACCTTCACAATCTAGCCCTTTCGCATATTATCTTCCCAAACACCCACACACACACACAAACGTGTGTGTGCATACCCTCTTTTCCAATTTTACTCAATTGCCTGTAGTTCTTAAAGATGTAGTATCTCTATGCCCTTCTCCCTCCTGTACCAGATCTTCTAGCCAGAGCATCAGTTCAATTCAGTTCAGTTGCTCAGTCGTGTTCAACTCTTTGCCAGAGCATCTCTTCACTTCAAAACAAACGACAGATATCACATATTCTAAGACCAGTTCTTTGACTACACATGAAGGTCTCTTCCAGCACTGAATTAAAGTACCTCCTCAATGCTACCATAGCTTCCTGTACAAGCCTAGTCACATATTTACTCTTCACTTTTTCTATAAATGTATTACCTCCACCAATAGAAAAGAGAAGATAGAATATGTAGTTTGGGAAATACTCTCTGTGGCAGGCAGCCTCTGAGATGGCCCCCAATAATCCCTAACTCCTGGTATTCACATCCTTGTGGGACTTCCTGCCCTTGAGTGTGGGGGAAAATGATTGTCTCTTTGTAACTAGTAGAATATAGTTGAAACCATGAGAGTCTACTTTCAAAGTGAAGTGAAAGTCGCTCAGTCATGCCCAACTCTTAGCCACCCCATGGACTATACAGTCCATGGAATTCTCTAGGCCAGAACACTGGAGTAGGTTGCCTTTCCTTTCTCCAGGGGATTTTCCTAGCCCAGGAATTGAACCCAGGTCTTCCACATTGCAGGCAGATTCTTTACCAGCTGAGCCACAAGGGAAGGCTACAAAAGGACCATGGCTTCCATCTTAGACACTCTCTAGGAAGCTCTCTGTCCCTCATGTCTCTCCTTCTCCCTCCCTTCCCCTTCCCCTTCCTCTCTTCCTGTCTCCCCCTCTCATCGCCATCAGTTGCTATGTTTCAATAATACTCAGATCCATGTAACAAGGAACCAAAGCCTGTCAACCATGACATGAATGAGATGGAAGGTGATCTTCTCAGTCCAGTACACAGTTACATGAGTGTGATTAGAAGCAAATTCTCCAGCTAAGCAAAGCAAATTCTCCAAGCTAAGACTTGCTATGACTGCTACTGCTTTCACCAATGACTTGGCTAGAATCTCATGAGACCTGGATTGAGAAGTATCCAGCTAGGCTGTGCCCAGTTTTGCTGCCTTCAGAATCTGAGAGTTAAGAAATCTTTGGTGTTTTAAGCAGCTAAGTTTGGGGAAATTTATTCTAAAGAAATAGATAACTTTTACATGATCCTTTGTTTCATGCACACTATTCTGTGTGCACTCTGGGAGACAGAATATGAAGTTTTGTTTCCTTCTTTCTTTATGGCCAAATATGAACACTGTACATTTATTCATAAGCCCAAATATGAAGTTTGGGCTTCCCTGGTGGCTCGCTGGTAAAGTATATGCCTGCAATGTAGGAGACCTGGGTTCGATCCCTGGGTTGGGAAGATCCCCTGGAGAAGGGAAAGGCTACCCACTCCAGTATTCTGGCCTGGAGAATTCCATGGACTGTATAGTCCATGGGGTTGCAAAGAGTCAGACACAACTGAGCGAATTTCACTTCCTTCTTTTTAAATTTTTTAAGACTTTGTTGACATATAATTCACAAGCAATTCAATTCACATCTAAATGTGTACTATTCAACAATTTTCAGTATATTCACAGTTGTGCTACCATCGCCACAATTTTAGAACACGTTTCTTCTTTTGCAGTATGTCCTTAGGATGATTTCCAGAATCTTTACATTTTTAAAAAGTAAAATCCACCAGTTTCTCTGAGGAGCAGGTCAAAAGAACTTCTCACTGTTGTCCAGAAGTAGAACCCCTCTTCCCTCTTTGCAGATAATGAGGACCTAACTCTACCTGGAGTGGTCTCAGGGTGAAAGATGCCAGATAAACTAGGTATTACTTTCTGAGATTTCTCTCCTGAGATATACTCCTTTTTGCATAAGTCTAAAAAAAGCTACAAAGAAGAATTAAGGCCTTCTACAACAAAGATGTGAGAAATACCCTGGTAGTTGGGGAGAGGAGATCTGACTCTTTTTAGGCTGGAAAGGCTGTACTTAAAGTACTTGCTTAATCACTTGGGGAAAAACAAAGAACTGCTATTTCTTTCCCAGTAACAAAAACAATTCCCAGACTTCTCAGGCACCACTGGATTTATGCTCAAAATTTCCAGACCCCACGGCCTTTAATAGTTTAACATTAAATGAGCTTAGCAACTTGGAAATGCAGACTGCAATTCCAGGAATATTTACTGACCACCTACTATGTGTAAAGAATTATCACTAGTAAAAAAAAATAATAATAAGCAAAAAAAATTTTAAGGAATTATCATTAAATATTCTGTGATTATAAAAAAGTCAAAGAGATGGGGATCTTGTGAGTCAGTGACAGAGAAAACGAATATTCCGAAAGAGCAAGAAAAATTTTTGAAAAACAATATTAAGTTTAAGTAATGTACTACTCTATAAATAGCATGATAGGTGTGAAAAGTATGTTCTGAGCATGGCAGTGTAGCAAGGGAAGTTATCTAAGAAAAAGCATGTTCTGGTATGGATCTTGAAAAAGCTGACATGGATTAAAATTTATATTGTTAAATATACAGACAGTTAAATAATCGAATCCTAACTTATCTCTCTGCATTCATATTTATTTGCAGAACAGCAAATAAATACAATGCTTTATTATAGAATAGTAAGTCAGATATATTTTAGAATTTTGAAGAGAGAGTAAATGAAATGATGGTTGCATCATCATTAAGCCACTAGCAGTTGTTCAAGTAAACACAGTTGTGTATACAACCATCCAGTCTTCCTGTCCTGATTATTTACAAACCAACACCTTTAGTATGTTAATTTTGTTTAATGACACTTGCCAGACATTTAATTATTGGATGTTACACAGAATGTGTAGACATTTTTTAATTGTGAAAGCTTAAAATTCTGTCATCCTGTCAACAACCACATTTACAATATGTCCCTTTTTAAAAGTCAGAAGCTATAGATCCACCTCAATTTAATGCATGATCAACAGGTTTTCACAGCTAACAAATAAACAAACTGGAACACATACTGTAATTACCTAACACCATCCCAACAATATTATGAGATTTCAACAGGCCCAATTTATTGCACAGTGAATTTGTGACAATGATAAAAGATAAAAGATTTTATTTTTGTAATAGAGAAAATAGGTTAGCTCCGTCCCTGTTTTCATTAAATCTAAACAATTATCTGAATTGTGAGAAATTTAACCAATTTGTCTGTAATGACAGTCAGAATTCATGCTAGACTTCTTTCTCTCCAATGTTCACACCCTCCACTCCCCTAGTATGAGCTACCTTCCATTATAGTATAGTGTTAAAGAGTGGGAGGTATGGGGTCATACAGATCCAAGTTAATATCCCAGATCGACCACATAGTCACTGTGTAGCTTAGGCAAGTTATTTAACCTCTCTCCATTGTAGTCTCCCCATCTGTAAAATGGGAATGTTAAAATTTACTTAATGGGTTAAATGGATTAATATATATTAAGAATATAATGTTTGTGTACAGTGGTCAAGCACACAGTTAATGCTCAACAAATACATGAGGCATCTGAGAAATATTTGGTGATTAGATTGAATGAATCTAACTGCCCATAGAGATATCTTAGCTCATAAAATAATTCAGGTATAAGTATTTCCTTTGGTTTCCCAGGGGTAAAGATTCTGCCTGCAATGCAGGAAACACAGATTCGATCCCTGGGTCAGGAAAATCCCCTGGAGAAGGAAATGGCAACCCATTCCAGTATTCTTACCTGGGAAATCCCATGGACAGAGGAGCCTGGAGGGCTACAGCCCATGGGGTTGCAGAAGAGTCAGACACATCTGAGCAACTAAACAACAAGTATTTCCTTTAGATTGGAGTAATTTATATGTGAGTGTTAAGGACTGAATGTATACCCCAAAATTTATATATTAAAACCCTACCTCACAATGTGATGGCATTAGAAGGTGGGACCTTTGAGAAGTGGGGCTTCCCTGGTAGCTCAGACGGTAAAGAGCCTGCCTGTGATGCAAAAGACCTGGGTTCAATCCCTGGGTTGGGAAGATCCCCTGGAGGAGAGCATGGCTACCCACTCCAGTATTCTTGCCTGGAGAATCCCATGAACAGAGGAGCCTGGCGGGCTGCAGTCCATGTGTCGCAAGAGTCAGACACTATTGAGCAAGTAACTTTCACTTTCACATTTGGGGAGGTGATTAGAATTAGATGAACTCATGAAAGTGGAGCCTTCGTGAATGGGATTAATGTCCTTTTAAGAGTCTCAGTAAAGCTTGCTTCTTCCCTCTGCTGTCCGAAACAGTAAGTCAGAAGTCTCTAACCTAGAAGAAGGTTCTCACCAAACTTGATGCTGGCACCCTGATTTTGGATTTCCAGCCTCCAGAACTGTGAAAAATAAATTTCTGTTGTTTAAAGCCACCCAGTCTACAATACTTAGTTATAGCAGCCCACACACACTGGGTGACAACTGTGGTATCTATTCAGTCAGGACAACCTACAGGGCTTCACAACCAGTTAATCAGAGATTGCCACAGTGTGACCATTCCAATACTCCTACAACTCACTCTCTTTACGGCCCACTAGCACTTGTAATGTAACCTAAAAAGTCCCTCCACATAGCCCCCATCATAGCTGGCAGGGCCATCATCATCTGATCTTCACCCTCTGCTCATGGAACCCCTCCCTGCTACAAGCTTGAACTTGTCCTTGAGGTAAAGGGTTGGAGTTTCCAAAATTAAAGGGTTTTCTAAGCATTTTTAACCTTGAGATAAAATTCACATAAAATTCATCACTTTAAAGTGTACAACACAGTGATTTTAGTATATTCAAAATATTGTGCAACCACCACCAAGATCCAATTTCAGACCATTTTCATAACCCTATAAAGAAACTTTGTACCCATTAAGCTCTCGCTTTTAATTTCCCACCCCCTCAAACCTTGGTAACCACTAACTTGCTTTCCATCTCTATGGATTTACCCATTCTGAATATTATATGTAAATGGAATCATGCTGCCTTAGTCCATTCAAGCTGCTATACCAAAGTACCACAGACTGCATAGTTTATAAACAACAAACAATTACTCCTAAAAGGTCTGGGGACTAGCAAATCCAAGATCAAGGTGCGACCATGGTCACATTCTGGTGAGATCCCTCTTCCTGGCACATAGGCAGCACCTTTGGCTGTGTCCTCACATGAGGAAAGGGACCAGGAGTCCCTCTGGAACCTCTTATAAAGCATTAATCCCATTCTGCAGAGTTCCACCCTCATGATGTAAGCATCTCCCAAAGGCCCCACGTCCTAAAGGCATCATTTTGGAGGTTAGGATTTCAGCATATGAATTTACAGTTCAGTACAGTTCAGTCACTCAGTCATGTCCAACTCTTTGTGACCCCATGAATCGCAGCATGCCAGGCCTCCCTGTCCATCACCAACTCCCGGAGTTCACTGAGACTCACGTCCATCGAGTCGGTGGTGCCATCCAGCCATCTCATCCTCTGTCATCCCCTTTTCCTCCTGCCCCCAATCCCTCCCAGCATCAGAGTCTTTTCCAATGAGTCAGCTCTTCACATGAGGTGGCCAAAGTACTGGAGCTTCAGCTATAGCATCATTCCTTCCAAAGAACACTCAGGGCTGATCTCCTTTAGGATGGACTGGTTGGATCTCCTTGCAGTCCAAGGGATTCTCAAGAGTCTTCTCCAACACCACAGCTCAGAAGCATCAATTCTTTGGCACTCAGCCTTCTTCACAGTTCAACTCTCACATCCATACATGACCACTGGAAAAACCATAGCCTTGACTAGACCAATCTTTGTTGGCAAAGTAGTGTCTCTGCTTTTCAATATGCTATCTAGGTTGGTCATAACTTTTCTTCCAAGGAGTAAGGGTCTTTTAATTTCATGGCTGCAGTCACCATCTGCAGTGATTTTGGAGCCCAAAAAGATAAAGTCTGAAACTGTTTGCACTGTTTCCCCATCTATTTCCCATGAAGTGATGGGACCGGACGCCATGATCTTCGTTTTCTGAATGTTGAGCTTTAAGCCAACTTTTTCACTCTCCTCTTTCACTTTCATCAAGAGGCTTTTTAGTTCCTCTTCACTTTCTGCCATAAAGGTGGTGTCATCTGCATATCTGAGGTTATTGATTTCTCCCGGCAATCTTGATTCGAGCTTGTGGTTCTTCCAGCCCAGCGTTTCTCATGATGTACTCTGCATAGAAGTTAAATAAGCAGGGTGACAGTATACAGCCTTGATGTACTCCTTTTCCTATTTGGAACCAGTCTGTTGTTCCATGTCCAGTTCTAACTGTTGCTTCCTGACCTGCATATAGGTTTCTCAAGAGGCAGGTCAGGTGGTCTGGTATTCCCATCTCTTTCAGAATTTTCCACAGTTTATTGTGGTCCACACAGTCAAAGTCTTTGGCATAGTCAGTAAAGCAGAAATAGATGTTTTTCTGGAACTCTCTTGCTTTTTTGATGATCCAGCGGATGTTGGCAATTTGATCTCTGGTTCCTCTGCCTTTTCTAAATCCAGCTTGAATATCTGGAATTTCATGGTTCACGTGCTGAAGCACCTTTTTTCTTTTTTTTTTTTTTACTTTATTTTACTTTACAATGAAACTGGAGCTGATTATACAGAGTGAAGTAAGCCAGAAAGAAAAACACCAATACAGTATATTAACACATATATATGGCTTGGAGAGTTTTGTGCATCACTTTACTAGCATGTGAGATGAGTGCAATTGTGCTGTAGTTTGAGCATTATTTGGCATTGTCTTTCTTTGGGATTGGAATGAAAACTGACCTTTTCCAGTACTG
This sequence comes from Aepyceros melampus, assembly GCA_006408695.1. Taxonomy (NCBI): domain Eukaryota; kingdom Metazoa; phylum Chordata; class Mammalia; order Artiodactyla; family Bovidae; genus Aepyceros; species Aepyceros melampus. Next base: position 61,660 of record SJXQ01011477.1, read on the forward strand.
TGGCCACTGCTGAGTTTAGCGTCTTTTAATTTCATGGCTGCAGTCACCATCTGCAGTGATTTTGGAGCCCCCCCCAAAAAAAGTCTGACACTGTTTCCACTGTTTCCCCATCTATTTCCCATGAAGTGATGGAACCAGATGCCATGATCTTCGTTTATAAATATTCAAACCATAGCATATATGTGATTTCTGTGCCTGACTTCTTTTATTCAGCATGTTTTCAAAGGTTCATTAATGTTGTGGCATGTATTCAGACTTCATTCTTTTATGGCTGAATAAATAGTCCATCAAATGGATTATATGTATGAACAATTGGATCATTTATACTTTGGGCTATTATGAATAATTCTGCTATGACCATTCATATACAGGTTTTTGTTTGAACATGTTTTCAACTCTCTAGGTATATGCCTAGGAGCAGAATTTCTGAGCCACATGGCAAGTCTATATTTAACATTTTGAGGAACTACTACACTGTTTTCCATAATGCCCTCACTAATTTACATTTCCACCAGCAGTGTGTGAGGGTTCCAATCTCTCCACATCTTCACCAAAAACTGTTATTTTCCTTTTTAAAAAAAATCTGGCCATCTTAGTGTGAATTTATATCTCACTGAGGTGTTTTTTAAATTTACATTACCCTTATGACTAATGATATTAAGTGTCTTTTTATGGGCTTGTTGGCAACTTCTATACCTTCTTTGGAAATGCAGCTATTCAATTGTTTTCTCCATTAAAACTGGATTTTTTTTTTTTGTTGAGTTCTTTGTATATTGTGGATACTAGATCCTTATCAGATACATGGTTTTCATTCTGCCATTGCCTTTTTATTATCTTGATACTGTCCTTTGATGTACAATTCTTTTTTCAATTTTGGTGAAGTCATATTTATGTATTTCTCTTTAGCTGCTTGTGCTTTTGGTGCCATGTTTAAGAAAACATTGACTCATAAAAACTCATGGAGATTTATACCTATATTTCTTCCCAAGAGTTTTTTAAATTTAGCTTTTACATTTAGATTTTTGACTCAGTTTGAGTTAATTTTTATATGGTATAATACAGGATTCTAAATTCATTCTTTTGTATATGGATATCCAGTTTTCCCTGGAGGAAACGGCAACTCACTCCAATATTCTTGCCTGGAGAATCCCATGGAAAGAGGAGCTTGGCATGCTACAGTCCATGGGGTTGCAAGAGTCGGACACAACTTAGTGACTAAACCACCAACACCACCCAGTTTTCCCAGGACCATTTACTGAAAAGCGTATTCTTACTCCCCTGTATGATTTGAAGGTCTTGTCAAAGATCAGTTGACTATCCATGCATAAGTTTATTTCTGACTTCTCAATTCTATTCCATTATATTTATCTTATGTCAAGACCACAGGGTTGTGATTACTATATTAATTATTGAAGTTGAGAAATGTGAATCCTCTCACTTTGTTCTTTTCTCTTATGATTGCTTTTACAGTTTTGTATCCCAAGATTTGTATGGATTTTAGGATAAACTTCTCAATTTATGTACAAAAAAAGGCAATAGGAAAATTCACAGGGATTGCACTGAACCTATAGATAAATTTGAAGAATGTTGCCATCTTCCTATCCATGAACATGGTTGTTTTGTAGTTTTCAATATTTCAATCTTGCACATACTTCACTGAAGTTATTCCTAAGTATTTTATTCTTTTAGATGCAACCATGCTACACTTATTAACTAAAAGTTTGTTGTGGTTTCATTAAGATTTTCTATATAAAGTTCATAACAAGTGCAAATAGACATAGTTTTATTTCATTTCTGATCTGAATGCCTTTTATTTTTTTTCTCTTGCCTAACTGCCCTGGTAGAACTTCTAGTGCAACGTTGAATACACGTGATACAATCAGATGTTAACTGGAAGGCTTTCCATCTTTTTCCACTATGTATGATGTTAACTATGGATATTTCATAGATGCTCTTTATCATTTTGAGGAAGTTTCCTTCTATTCCTAGTTTACTGGGTGTTTTATTATCAAGAGATACTGGATTTTGTTAAGCGATTTTTCTGCATCTAATGAGATACTCCTGTTGTGTTATTCCTTTATTCTGTCAATATAGTGCATTATATTGATTGAACTTTATATGTTGAACCAGTGTTGCACTCTTAGAATAAAGATTTAGCATAAAGTTTATTTGGTCATGGTAGGTAATTCTTAACACTTGGTTTTCTAGTATTTTGTTGAAAATTTGTGCATTCATATCCAGGAGAGAAATCACTCTATAGTTTTCTTTTCTCATAATATCTTTGTCTGGATTTGGTATCAGAATAATATCGGCCTCATAGAATTAGTTTAAAAATGTTCCTTTTTCTGTGTTTTGGAGAGTCTGTGAATGATTGATGTTAATTCTTTAAAAATTCAGTGGAATTCAGCAGTAAAGCCATCTGGTCCTGGGTTTTGTTATTATTGTTGGGAGGTTTTTTTTTTATTACTAACTCAATCTCTTTACTTGTTATCATGCTATTCAGATTTCTACTTATGTCAGTTTTGGTAGTTTGTGTGTCATAAGAAAATTTTCCATTTCATTGAGGTTATCAAATTTGTTGGCATACAATTATTCCTTTAGTTTAGTTTAGTTAAGTCACTCAGTCATGTTCGACTCTTTGCGACCCCATGGACTGTAGCCCACCAGGCTCCTCCGTCCATGGGATTCTCCAGGCAAGAACACTGGAGTGGGTCGCCATTTCCTTCTCCAATTATTCCTAATATTGTCTTATAATCATTTTATTTCTGCAAGAGCAGTAGAAATGACCCCACATTCCTTCCTGATATTGATAATGTGAGTATTCTACTTTTTCTTAGTAAATCTAGCCAAAGGTTTTTCAATTTGTTTATCTTTTTAAAGAACCAACTTTGAGGCTTGTTGATTTTTCTATTGTTTTCATTATAAATTTCATTTAAATTTGATCTAATCTTTATTATTTTCTTTTCTCTATAGAGATAGAAAGATCAGTGGTTGCTGAATAGTGGGTGGGAATGGGGAATGACTTCAGATGGGTATGAGGGATCTTTTTAGAGTAATAAAAATATTCTAAAATTGGATTATGGTAATATATGCACAATTCTGCACACTTACTAATAATTATTGAATTGTACACTTAAAATGGGTATATCATACATTTTATAATATGCAAGCTTGTTTTTTAAAAATTCCCGGTCCTGTCACTTAGTAATTAGGTTATCATGGTGAACATATTTAATTTCTATGAGCTTCAGTTTCCTTGTTAGATGAGAATAATAGTTTCCACTTCAAGAAGCTTATCTTGAGAGTTAGACATCATATGCATCATATATATAGCATTAAAAATGATATTTACAAAGTAACACAGCTCTCAATATGTTATAGATTTTCAACAAACATAAGTTACCTTTCCACTTGTTAAATGGTGGTGGTGATACTGATGAAGAGGGGAATCTGACTCTGCTGAAGCAGATCTCTTAGGCATATACAACCCACATTCAGCCCAGAGTTAGTTGGGAAAACACTAGAGTAGAACCAAACTGGCACTTTAAAAAATGGTTGATAAAGTATGTCCTGATAAGCACTTAGATTTTAAAAATTACTTATAATATAAAATAATTTTGAGGTAAAACTTAGTCTTTAAAAGAAGAGCATGTTTTATTTTACTTAACAAGTTCACAGTTTGGTTGAAGTTTCTAGTTTGCGGGAAGGAAAAATGTTTTGGCTTGGGCCTGATGCCACAGATCCTAAATTGTGGAAGACAATGAAGCCCTCAAAATTTTTATCTTGAGAGTACTTTCAAAACTTAAATTCACCCCAAATCGCTATTTGGGGACTAGGGCTCAGATTAAATTTTTCACTAAAACAGTCTCTACTCACTTTTCAAAATCTACAAAGGGTAGGAGATGGTGGACTGTTGCAGAAGTCTGAGGTGGACTGAGCCACATGGGCTTCTCTGGTGGCTAAGATGGTAAAGCATCTGCCTGCAGTGCAGGAGACTTGCGTTTAATCCCTGGGTCAGGAAGATCCCCTGGAGAAGGAAATGGTAACCCATTCCAGTACTCTTGCCTGGAAAATCCCATGGACAGAGGAGCCTGGTAGGCTATAGTCCATGGGGTCAGAAAGAGTCACACATGACTGAGTGACTTCACTTTCTCCTCTGAGCAGTTTGAAAGCTAGGCCATTACACTCAGCCTGAGGAGTGGCCTTTCTTTGGAAATATCTGATACAGAAGAATGCCAAGCACCATCTCAAGTTCCTGGAAAAGTGCCAAACCTGATGATTCTATGTTGGTGTAGTTCTAAATGGCTTCCCACTTGGGGGTTGTTCCACTCCTCACAAAACTACAGAGACATACAGTAAAGGTAAAAGAGAGATAGAAGGCAGGTCTGCATACTAGAATGGCATTTTCTCAACAACTGCTTGGAAAACCTGACCACCATCTGAATTCCCTCTATCCTGGAGCTAAGCAATAGGGGAACAAAATAAGATATAAATTCTCATAAAATCTGAAAGTTGAGAGAGAGGAGGTATAGAAAGACCTGACACTGTGTGGCAACATAGGAAGTGCATTTTCAGGGTGTCTTCCATTTCCACAGTAAATCTCTTCTCCAGGACTTGCCTCTTTGCTTAGCTTGGCAGTCAGTCATAGATGTACTATTAAATAGTTGTAACTTTGAGCACATAACTTGAACCTCTCTGGGTTTCAGTTGCTTCATATGTAAGGTGAGGGGGTGGGAAATAATAAAATTTATCTTACAGAGTCCTTACAAGGATTCAAAGAAGGAATACAGCAACTGGAGAATATCTAGTTCAGTGCCTGACACATAAAATATGCTTACATTCCTAGTTCAAAGTCCATCTGATTGACTTTTGTCACTTGAAATGATAATCAACACTATGTTTATGTGTTTTCCCCTTCATGTAGCACGCATGCATTTTAAGTCTTTCACTGTCTCCAGTTAGAAGATTTGCTAATTACTAATGAATATTTCAGGAAAGAAAGAGAGCAAATGAAAAAGATTTTTAGTGGATGGTTGAGAAAGCAAAGGGCCTTTCCACTTTCCTTTGGCCATCAAAAGAAATACTAATCATTCCCAGGTGACGTGTCAGGATCAGAGTTCTATGTCCTTGCAAAGATGTGATTATATATTACCACTATAAGGGAGTAAAGACTTATGATCAACAATTCTATCTAATATGGGACAAAGTGAGAAAGGGAAGTGAAAACTGGAGCCTAGGTCAATAGTATTGGTGGGGCATGGGGGTAGAGAGAGGGACAATCATTGTAGGAAAGGAAATCACATAAGACGTGTAACAACACAAGGCTATGATATGGATGTTTCTGATTTCCAGCACATGCTATTTGGAATAGTTTAACTCTTTAACTGTTTGTTTAAAAGATGAATCAATACGAGGTGGCCCTATTTGCTTATACATGCCCCTAAGCCTTTCAAGTCTAACAAATCTTAAAAGACTGAATGAGTTGGCAAAAAAAGAATGAGTATTTGGTGATTTGAGTGTAATTCCTAGGGCCTTCCTAGAACCATCTGTGAGGTGAGTCTTGGCAAAGGAGCAAATTAAATAATTTTGTCATTAAGCAACATGCATATTCATGCAGACGCTGTTGTTTACACAGTTTTTTCTGTCATGGCTAAATAAAACACAGCACCATTTATGTGCAAATCACCACATAATGATTCTATCAGACTTCTAAATGACTGGAGCGGGTATTATTGGGTACTGGCTTTCCAGGTCCCTTGGAATTATGGTGAGCCATCCAATAAGGTCAGTTGGTGTGCTCCATCAGACAAAGAAACAAAGGATAGCAAGACTGTGAGCCCAGGGAGGCAGAGCATCTACAAATCACAAGGGCCTGGACAAAAATGAAGCAAAGGCCAGGTAAGGCACAGAAAGAATCTCCTGTTGAGAAGAATGAGACACTAGTGAAGAGGACTGGTGTTACTGAGTGTCTACAACGTATCAGGTGCTATGCTAAGAGTTTTATACAAATTACCTCAAGGAATCTTCTTAATAACCAGTATTGCAGTCTCATGTTACAGATGAAGAAACTGAGACTCATCAAGGCTTGCCTTGGTGATATTAGCTAATAAATTAGTTTTCTCTAAATCCAAAGTCCTTCTGCCACAGCATGTTATCTCCACACAAAGAGGATAAAAATATTTGGGAAAACGGCCAGGCAAACAGTACACAGTAAGTTCACAGGGAATAAGTAAAGGCTGGAGTAAAGTAAGGTGAGGCACAAGGGGAAAAATAGGAGCATCTAGGGGAAAAAGTAGCACAAACAACAAAGAACAACCATAAATTGTCTTTATATCTTTCACCTCAGGTAAGATCCAATCCTGAATGAGACTGGCCCGGAACCTTGAAAATGACATAGGACAAGTAAGCCTGAGTGCTTAGCACCACTGACTGGCCAACTGGACCCTGCATTCAAAGCTTTCTCAGTCAGAGACTCTTCCCTGATAGGGATATTAGCACAACTGGCTTCTTTAGCCTTTCAAACTAGTGAGTAGCTTGTGTAAATTTTAAACTGCAGAGAAATGCCACTGTGTGAACTCTGTGTTTGTTCCTCTGCTGGCCCACTGAACATTAATGTTTGCAGAAAAAGCTGTTTACAGCTGCTTACTCTGCTCTTCTAAGCAAAGAACACTAGAAGACTAGTATTTGTACTAGGAAGGCATCATATTGAGACCCTAAGGAGAAGAGCCTCAGAGCTTCTCTTTTTCCAGAAATCTGGCATGCTTTTGAGAGCAGTTGCTGAGGGGGCAAAGAACGGTAGCCCAAGATAATACTAAAAGATAAAACTTACTATGAAGTTTTGTGTGAACCTGTTTGGTATTGGTTGGGAATTCTTGAATTATAGGAATTGGCCAGATAAAGTCTTTTCGGTTTACTAGCATGGCTGACCATACATGTAAGTGACCTGATTCTACTAATTTGCTCACAGAAACATAGAATTCCATCCCCAAGATTCAATCCATGCTATTGAAAAATATTTTTGACCCCTGTTAAAATGTAAACATATTTGGGCAGGGTAACTTTTTATGTGTTAACTGTTATCAGCTGTACTTTTCTGGACTTTTTCATCTAGAACAGGCTCAGCAAACTTTTCCTGTAAAGGATCAGATAGTAAATATTCTGGTTTTTCCTTGCCTACTACTCAACTCTGCAGCCATAGGAAAAAAAAAAAAAAAACAGCCATAGATACTAAACAAGCGTGGCAGTATTCCAGGCTGATTCATATCAATATATGGCAAAAACCACAACAATAGTGTAAAGTAATTATCTTCCAATTAAAATAAATTAATTCTTTAAAAAGTATAGCAGTATTCCAATAAAACTTTACCATTAAAAAGAAAAGAATTGGCTAGCCAAATTCTGCCAATCTCTGACCTAGACAGAAGTTCTCTGAGCAAGAAGGCTAAGATCCCTCATCAGTGGAGGCAGGAGAAATGTGAGAGATTTGCTCTACAGGGCAACTAAGTGGGTTAAAGATGACATTGGCCATTATGAGTTCTTCAAATAATTAAAATCTAAAGGAAGATTCTATCTAGACAATGTGGATTGGCATACAAAAGGATACAAGAATGTACATTTTCTGGGGGAAAAAAATGGTCCTTGTCTTTTTATCAGATTTTCAGAAACACTGATGACACCATATAGGATGGAATCCCATAGCATAAAGGGGAACACCTTGTCCTGAAAATCTACTTTCCCCAGACCACCCACATCTACCAGTGAAGTTTAGTGACCACTATTATGTCCACTCACATATATTTCAGCAATCATCCTAGAGAAACATGTGTTTCACTACCGCCTCCTTTTGATAGCTATTTACTTACATTAATTGCAAAAACAAAGAAAACAAATATTCATCACTAAAAGGTTGAGTCTAGGATTCTACCTATTCTTAACCTGATCCTGGCTAACGAAAATAAAATGAGGTACTTACAGTTAATGAGCCATTTAATGCTCTACCAGACACTGTGCTTATCTTTCATTCTTTTATTTTGGGCATAAATCGATTCTATACACAGAGATACAATCATCAGAATCAGCCTTACTCAAAGTGAACAGAAGTAATGGAGTGCACTGGTAGGTTGAGGCTATGATTTGGGGGGATAAAAAGGCACTCTTTGGGTTCTGGTTTTAGATCATGCAAAGAGCTTGGAAATTGTCACTCCTGTCCTTGAAACAATAAAAAGCTGGACAAAAAAAAAAAGTCATTAACCTTTCTTGGACCCATGATCTAGACAGATGGTAACATTCAGAGTGACATAGTCCTCAAATTTACCTACCTGGAACAAAAACCACCAAAATCCACAAGCTTACAGGACATTTAAATGATCATTTTGACAAATTTCTGAAGGCTAAATGCAAACTACCTTGAAAATGAGAAACTCCTGGGGGCTGCAGTCTTAGGAAGGCTCCTCACATGTATGCAGGATTTCACTCCAGGAAGTCACCAGGTTCTCACAGTGAGGATATGAAGACGATCTCCTCGTGGCCATGGCTGATAATTACTAATAAATCATTAATATAATTTTACATGTTTAAAAAAAGAAGTATAAGTGATATGGTTTGATGGACAGGGAGGCCTGGCGTGCTGTAATTTATGGGGTTGCAGAGAGTTGGACACAACTGAGCGACTGAACTGAACTGAAGACATAATATATGTAAATTAATGTATCTGGATAATAAATCAAATATGGGGCCAGAGTGTGCCCAGAACTGCTTTCTGTAAATCCAATGAGTGAGCCTGCTTCTTCTGCTGATTCAGAACAGAAGCAAGAATAACTGGAAATACTAAATTATAGGATTATACTGATGAACTAGAACTAACCTTTTCTTAAGTAGGAAGTTATCATTAGCTAGGTTTCCTGATGAGCTGAGGGTTAATTTTTAAAAAGTATATCCCATCTAGGTTGTTTCCATGTCCTGGCTATTATAAACAGTGCTGTGATGAACATTGGGGTACACGTGTCTCTTTCAATTCTGGTTCCTAGATGTCCATCAGCAGATGAATGGATAAAAAAGCTGTGGTACATATACACAATGGAGTATTACTCAGCCATTAAAAAGAATACATTTGAATCAGTTCTAATGAGATGGATGAAACTGGAGCTGATTATACAGAGTGAAGTAAGCCAGAAAGAAAAACACCAATACAGTATACTAACACATATATATGGAGTTTAGAAAGATGTTAATGATAACCCTGTATGCGAGACAGCAAAAGAGACACAGATGTATAGAATGGACTTTTGGACTCTGAGGGAGAGGGAGAGGATGGGATGATTTGGGAGAATGGCATTGAAATGTGTATACTATCATGTAGGAAACGAATCGCCAGTCTATGTTAGATACAGGATACAGGATGCTTGGGGCTGGTGCAAGGGGATGATCCAGAGAGATGATATGGGGAGGGACGTGGGAGGGGGGTTCAGGATTGGGAACTCATGTACACCCGTGGCGGATTCATGTCAATGTATGGCAAAACCAATAAAGTATTGTAAAGTAAAATAAAGTAAAAATAAAAATTTAAAGAACAAAAAAATAAAAGAAAAGGGGAGAATGAGAGAGTCAATTCCTAGGCAGGTTGATAGAAGTCTGGGGTCCCCGAGGAGGAGAGAGGGGTCTGGGGTTCTCAAGGAGGAGGAAAGGACAAACTTTTTTTCTCTACATTCCTCAGTCACATAAAACGTTTTTTTATTCTTTAAGCCTGGAACTGATGATTACACAACTCAGTTTAAACTCTGTACTAGGAGTTATATAACAACAGTGTATCCTGCTTGAGGACAGTTTCTTCTTCCTGAAAACCTCTGACTAATCCTGATATCTTAGAATGCATATTATGGGAGTGGGTCTGGTAGGATCTTTCTATTGTTAAGTTCTAATCCTGTTATCCTAAAATGTAAATTGTAGGAGTGGGTCTGGTAAACTTTTCACAAACTTGAGACATTCTTTTAATTTATTGTAATAACTAAAAAAGTATATAACTCCCTTGCTAACACTAGCGAGGCGGGCACTCTCTGTCTCCCTTCTGATGTCTATGTCAGAAGCTTTGTCCCTTTTCTTGCTTTAATAAAACTGCTACTCAAAAAAAAAAAAAAGTATATCCCAGCTCTCATGCTTTCATTCTTCTTTTTTAATGCTTTGATCTTTTTAGTTGAAAATATCTTAAAAATGTGCATCTTCCCTTTCTGCTGAAACTAAAGAGCACATTATTCATTCACCAAGACTTCCCATGTGGGAGGGATCTTGAAGGTCCATGATGTGGTCGTTTCTAATTTTGCTGGCATGTGGGAGTGACCACTCAGCTGGCAAGGGCACCAAAATGGCACCTCCGATAGGCCATTCTCCTGTAGTCATCATAAAGGCATGAGTTCCCACAAAGTGAGAAAAAAAATTTATTTCTTGGTGGAAAATCACTATGAAGTACGAGAGAAAACTGATGAAATTGGAGAAGGTGGTCAATTTGCCTTATACAGATAAACATGGGAACCAGATGGTTTTTGATGGGAAACTGTGATTTGTGAGAAAGTAGAAGTCAATATAAATAGTTCTGAAGTTGCAAATTTGGGGGTTTGAGGTCTCAGCCTATTTGAATGTTGAGAATCTACTATTACACAGTGAACTACAACTGATTTCCTGATGATGAGGCTATGGTGGGGCCTCAGAATCACTACCATAGCATTGGCATAAGGAAGACAGATGTAGAGGGTGTGGGAAATTGGATTGTGCTTTAACTTCAGGGTAACTTAAATAAATCCTTAGTTTGTTCATTATTTGCTCCATGAAACTAAGAGATCAACTTCTAGGGATGAAAAAAAAACAAGTTCTTAACCGATCGTTCAGATTTATTACACTCTACTCCATCTTTGAGTTATAGTATGGAGCTGCTTTACCTGATTAAAAAGAAATCGGCAACTTTTCATTAACAGGAGAGGTTAAACCTAATGAAAAGTTGTTCTGAAGTTTTTAATATAGCATCCTTTGTGTGAGCAGAGCCAGAGAGATTATGGTCACTACATAGTAACATTTCTAGGAAGATGAGGTGGGGTTAGTGGTTAACTGAGGTCAGAGACCACACAGAAGAAAAGACAGAGGAAAAATGGAAATAAAGCATAGCCTTTTATTGTTTTCTCCCATTTTTCATCTGCTGCACCTCTTATCCCTCCTTTCTGCAGTCAGACAAACGATAAAGAAAAACTCACACCATTCCTCTCCAGCCCTCCCCATTTACAGACATATCCCTGGGGGCTAAGTTCATGAGTGACACCACTGCACCAGCAATGCTTGGGCAGTGAGTACCAGTATTAGCAATGCATCGTGCTATGCCTTCGTCCTGGGCCTGTCTGTTGGGAGAGGCTAGTTTTCATGCAGGACAGTGACAGAGACCAAAGGCCTCTTGTAAACCCCATGGATCTATGGAGACCGAGACCCCATGCATGTTTACCTGGGGAGCCTGCCAGAGAGTCCCCTCTGTTGAAGGCGAAGGTACGAGACACAGAGACGGGCACTAAAGAGTCAAGGAATTGTGAGTTGTGAAGGGGAAGATAAACACAAAAGGAGAGAGACAAAGAGCAAAGTGGGTGAGACAGTCTGCTCCTGATCTTTACAATATCCCATTTCTCTGCCAAAGGGATCTTGCCTCTGGAAACATGGAAATTGCATCTTCCACAAAGTCACTCTCCGGAAAGAAGAAAATAAATAGATTTTGCTGAACTACTACTACTAAGTCACTTCAGTCGTGTCCGACTCTGTGTGACCCCATAGATGGAAGCCCATCAGGCTCTCCCATCCCTGGGATTCTCCAGGCAAGAACACTGGAGTGGGTTGCCATTTCCTTCTCCAATGCATGAAAGTGAAGAGTGAAAGGGAAGTCGCTCAGTCGTGTCCAACTCTTAGCGACCCCATGGACTGCAGCCCACCAGGCTCCTCCGTCCATGGGATTTTCCAGGCAAGAGTACTGGAGTGGGGTGCCATTGCCTTCTCCAGATTTTGCTGAAGTTCTTCCAAAAAGATGCACAATAATCTCAGAGGGGATGAGACTCACTGGTGACAAGAACCGGCAGTGCCCCAGCAGAGAGTATGCGCGGGCAGTGTTCCGTCTGAGCCAGCACTTGTGTTGGGAGCCCAGCACGGCATCCCCACGGGGCTCTCCCGAATGCCTTAGGGCTTCTCACCTGCGGGAGGGCTGAAAGCAAAATGCAAGCTCCTCCTAGGGGCATCCTTGAGGAAGAGGAGGCCATCTTCTGCCTCGGACTCCTAGGAGTTCCCTCTGTGGGCACAGTGCTGGGGAGGAGCTGTGCACAGCCAGAGCCTTGGGACACAGGAAGGGCAGTTTCTAGCAATCTTAATGTGAATCAACTTGATAAACTAAATCATAGTCACTTCTTAGCCAGTACCAGTGCTCCAAAGCACCTCTCTTCCTATCCCCTTTTCCTTCTCTCTCTTTCCCCACAGTCTGAAATGGTGCTGGCTATCACTTGGGGCCTGGGTGGAGTGGAATGTGTAGTAATATTCCAGTCCTTCACCGACCTTGATCTTGATCGAGCAGTATTTCCGTATTTCCGGGAGGGAATCTGTCTTTATCCCTCTTATCTGATCATTTCCAGAGTTCTTTCCAAGAAACTAAATGAAGTCAGTCTGCAGGTGACAGCACTCGAAATAGGTGGCTTTGGCAGTCTTAGTTGCTGCACCCAATGATTTGCCTGAAATTATCCAATAGTGTAAAGGGGAGATGGGGGAGCCTTATCCTACCTGATAATCACTTATTTTGTCAAGTAATCATTCTTTGTAAGGAATATTTAAATGGGCCTCTAGTGTTGCAAGACACACTGGAATAAGAAACTCCATTGTCTTGAGAAGAATCCTAATGTTTCCGGTCCACAAATTAAACATTTCTCAGTCAAGCGAATAGGAGACTTGTTCTCTCCCACTTCTACACCCCTGTGGGCATCTGTTCTGGTTACGCTGAGCTCAGGCCCCATTCCTCCAGATTACCAGGCTCACTTTGGTCCTCCTGGGTTCCCTGGCAATCAGAACCAAGACAAAGGAGACAGTGCAGATTGTGTTTCCTTCACCCAGCACAGGAAAAGCAGAGGGACTGGCTTATAACCTCAGACTCAACTTTGAGGCATCGGTCACAGGGCCAGTGTTCTGGCAAACGCATCATCTCATTTATCAACCTCAAGGCTGACAAAGCTCTAGATTGGCATCAAGGACAGGGCTAGTTAGATAGACTGAGACCCTACAAGAATTCACCACTTTGTGGTTCGGCCTTAAGCTCTTCCTTGACCTACAAGTAAGGTTCTAAGATGCTGGGTGGCTGGACCTGGGCCGAGAGGGGGACCTGGAATAAGTAGGGGCAGGGGGGTAGTGCTGGTGGTCTTCACAGTTATCCATACCTAACTCTATTAGGTGTGGAGGGCTCGTGGGGGAGAATGGAAAATGTCTCTATATCCCTACAAGCTAATTTGATTTCTTTTTCCTCCTGAAGATGGATAAATAAAGATGCTCAGAAATGTGGAGAGGGAAAGAGAAGTTAATGTTTCTTTTTAGTTGACCAGTTTTGAAGGAGAGATTACTATTGCAGGTTTATTCTGTCTCAATGGTAAAATGGATTTTGATAGAGAGAACTAGAGACAGGAAGGACTGAGGAAACCAGATAACATTTTCCTACTACTAAAAAAATGTTTTTTAAAGAAAGAAAGTCAAGTAAATTAGCTGGGCTTGGGACCTTTATGCAGCAATTTACCCCTAGAGTCCCCACTTCTTTCTGTCTTATGTAAAGGCCAACACCTCTAGGTAACACTTTGAATCTCAGTAGTCACTCTACCTTGAGCAAGCACCAATGTGATGGCTGGTGGAGACCTCCTTTAGAGAACCAAGGTCTACTTGGTCCTGTAGACCATCCCTCTCCCATATCTTGACTTCTTGTTCTGTGAACTGATGCTTCCTTCACCAACCTTAATTGAGATTTGTCGGTTTATATAACAACATACCAGGGTTTTTTGTTACAGCCCTCCTTCCACATATGTGGGACCACTCCTTGGGTGTGGGCAGCTATTTCAATTTCTTTTAAGCCCTCTGTTGGGCCAGGATGGGAAATTACACTGTAAATTGTCCCAATATTCCCACATAGAAATGACATCCTGGAACACATTGAATCTAAGATCTGTATTTCATTGTGCCATTTGAATGAGTCAGGCCACTGGAATGCATTGAGGTAAATAATTGCATTGAAGTGATTCGGAGCAGGTCATTTTTTAGTTTCTCTGTTAAAACAGTACCTACTTTTCAGGTGCCATGGATTGTGATTTCAAGCTTTGGGACCCTCTGATAAATCCCAATATAAAGCACTATGGAAGTTTTTTTTTTTTTAATGATGAGAAAAAACACCCATTTGGCATTAAAATGGCCACCATAAACACTAAGAACTGAAAGCAATGCAAAATTCAGACTGGTGAATCAAAGACAAATCTAGAGAAATAATGCTTTCTGGATCACACTTATATCACAACAAATGCCATGCCCTTTAAACACAAGTACAATAACTGATGCAGGAAGCAGAGAGAAGGTAGGGCACAGAAGGGGCAGAGAACACCCACCAGCAGCCTGTGCCAGCCCCTGCCATCAGCATGCACGGCCAGCCGCAGACCCCTCCCCACCTGCTGAGATGTGGTCAATGAGCAAAGAGAAGCAGATGGCAACATACGTTCCAGCCTGGGGTTTACATCCTAAGATCTTGCTGTTACTGCTTACTAAATGCCACAGACACAATAATAGCATATTAACGTTTGCAAGCGGAGGACAGAGGGTGAATTACCACAGCAGAGAAGGAACGGTTCAACCTCCAGCGAGCACACAAAACCACCTGCTTGCATTCCCTGGCAGGTGACTGCAAATGGTGCCTCCCCTCACAACCTCCCTCGCTGGTCATTCATTCATCATTTTGCGCATGAGCAGAGAAGCAGCAGAAAGCATTCTAGACTCTCAGAAACTAAGCCCCCCGCCCCCCACCTCCGCCGTGGTCTGCAGGTACCTGGCAGAAAGCAGTGTTCCTGGCAGAGCATACAAAGAGGCTGCCAGCATTTGTGTTAGTCCCAGCCCAGGCTGAGAGTGGTTGGTCCGGGTCCCCAGACCGGGCTGAGGCAGGACCTCGGCAGGGAGGACGAGGGAGGGGTTTGAGAGATACATACGAAAGACAGAGGATCCAGCCAGACTTCCAACCTTCCGCACATCGTTATCTAAGGACAGAAGGATGCAGGGTGTTTCAGAGGCAATTCAGAAAACACACCTTCTTAGAGGAATTCTCCCTCTTCCACCCCACCCACAGCACCAGTCACCCCTGCAGAAACAGGTAATCAGGTGGACGTATAAGGAGTGAAATAAATGTGTCTTTTCATATTGAAAATTACCACATCCCTAACACTGGATAATGTTACAGTCTACCATGTACTTCCACTTCTAAAGTCCAGGAAGGTAAAAGGCTTGTCCAGGGTCCATAACAGGAGTCATGACTTGGAACCCAGATGCATTTTCTCCACTAGCCCACTGCTTCCCCAATAAGCTATGGCTTAGAAACTGGAATACCTGAGCAAGCAGTGGTCATGATGGCTGGGACACCATAGTAGGTGAAGGCTCCGTTCTCGAAGCGAAGGCCTTCCTTACCAACCTCCACCTCCACTTTACCCTGGAGAAAGAAGGAAGTGTGCTAAGGGTGTGGACAGCACTTCCAGCTCTTTTAGTGAAGATGACCCTAAGTACTTCTGTTGGATAATAAGTGGACCTAAAATCTTATCACAGGAGAATGTGAATTACATCCAGATATGTTTTGAAACAGCAGCTTTAACTTCAGGAGCCCTTGGCAGTAAAGTTCTTGCTTAGTTAATAAAGCAGTATCCAGTCATGAACATGCAAGCTTTCCTTGAAGACTCTAATGGCTCCTTCATGAGGCAGGTCCAGCTAGCTTAGGACCCCATAAACCGCATAAACTGTTCCAGTGGTATAGTCTGAGACTAGACTATGTCTCTTATCTCTAGCTGAGATAAAGCCAGATTCTGTGAGAAGCTTGAGCATATGGTATGCTATTAGGGGTCTGAAACTGTGTATATGCGCTGCACGGATCCATGCCAGACCCTACAAGGCCTGTACTATTTTTACCCCCAGTTTTATAGATGAATCAATTTTGAGGCTCATAAAGGTTAAATAACTAAATCAAGGTTAGTTAACAAGTACCAATATTGGAATTTTAAAACTAGGTCTTTCCAATTTCTGAACCTAACCCTCTTGCTCCTATATTTTACCTCCACCAAGATTTATTTGAAAATGGTTACGTTTATATTAGGCATAAGACCCTACTCGCGTTCCTTGTGTTATATAAACAATGTAAACACTCTTCTCAATTTTCAACAGTAAAGAATGCGACTCCATTTCTGGAGAAGAAGGCATTTTAATGAGGCTATCTGGAAGGACGGGTTTGAGGAATATACCATGTCGGAGCAGACAGGTGGCAGGGGGACTGTAACAGAGAGGCCCTTTCTAAGTCAGTGTGAATTTAATTAGGATTTTAAGACAATCATTGTATTTAGGGTTCACCAGATTTTATCGGGAAGAGACGGTGAGTAGGGCAGGGCTAACGGTGGAACCAAGCCAGGAGGTGGGGCTGGAACCATGCCTGTCACTTATTTATGGGCCTCTGCACTTACTTACACCCCATCAGGGCAGGGGGGGTGACTGTACTCATGTGATACCAGGAAGATGCTGCACTTCTCTCATTTTCTTGTTTATTCCCTCATAGTCCCCTTAAGGAAAAGATTAAGGCACTACAACGGTTGAAGTGTGGCAGACAGAGTGGATGTGTTCCATGTGCCTCTAGAGAGCAGAGCAAGGACCAGTGGGTGGAAATCAGAGACGGCGAGATTTTAGCTTGACAGAGAGAAGAGCTTAAAACAAGGAGTGCCTGAAATTCGGGAGGCAGCACACAGTTGCCTTCCTGGGCTTGGCCAAGCAGAGACAAGAGGTGACAGGGATTCTGTAGGACACCAGTTTAGGAAGTTCAGCAGCAGAACCCCTTGGCTGGGAGTTACCCACTGCACCCCCAACCACAAACACTGCTGACATCAGACTAAATGCCATCAAGAGCCCATCACTCTAGGGTGCCAGCCAGTCACACCTGTCTCCTTCTGTGAGTCAGGGACAAACGCCCGCCCCAACTGGTCTTGCTCCCAAGGCAACCTTGGAACCTGGCTCGGAGGAGGCATGGGCGTTCCTCTTCGGCCTGGAGAAGTCCTACCTTGCCCTTGGAGGGTCCAAGCCTTTCCCACTCACCTGCAGAAGCAGCACAAAGTAGTCCACGGGGCGGCTGCGCTGGTAGAGGTAGTGTTCCGGGGCCTTCTTGTTCTTCTCATCAAACTTCAGCTCCTGGATCACGTTGGGATGTTTCAAGAGCCGGAGCAGAATCTTCTCCGAGAGGTACAGAGACTTAAACGGCTCCACTTCTAGGGGAGAGTGAAGGCAGGAGGAATCGGCAGCAGGGAGGAGTCAGGGTGGACACAACCAGAGCCATTCACGCTCCACGCTCCATCCTGCAATTCCCTTGGGTGTGTGCATCTTTGGGCCCTCAGGGGATATGGGTACCTGCACTGGCATTTCAGGTCACTGTTTTGACAGTCTCAATTTTGTTATTGATTTTCTCGTTGACTTTATTTAAAGCTGCACATAGACTTAAAAAAGAAGAAAATCCTGCCATTTGTGACAGCATGGATGAACTGGAGGATGTTACGCTAGGTGACATAAACCAGGCACAGAGGGACAGATACTACATGATACCATTTATATAATGAATCTAAAATAGTTAAATTCATAGAAACAGAGAGTAGAACGGGCTGGAAGAAGGAGGTAATGGGGATATTAGTCAGAGGGTACAGAGTTCCAGTTATGCCAGATGAATAAATCCCTAGAGATCTACTGCACAGCAAATAGAGCCCAAGAACAATGCTATACTGAAGACTCTTGAGAGTCCCTTGGACTGCAAGGAGATCCAACTAGTCCACCGTAAAGGAAATCAGTCCTGACTATTCATTGGAAGGACTGATGCTGAAGCTGAAACGCCAATACTTTGGCCACCTGATGAGAAGAACTGACTCATTTGAAAAGACCCTGATGCTGGGAAAGATTGAAGGTGGGAGGAGGAGGGGATAACAGAGGGTGAGATGGTTGGATGGCATCACCTACTCAATGCACATAGTTTGGGTAAACTGCGGGAGCTGGACAGGGAGGCCTGGCGTGCTGCGGTCCATGGGATCGCAAAGAGTCGGACATGAGTGAGCGACTGAACTGAACTGAACTTAAAATTTTGCTAAGATCTCATATTAACACACACACACACACACACACACACACACACACAAATAGTAATGACACATATAGAAGGTGGCAGGAAACTTTTGGAAGTGATGTTTATGTTTATGGCACAGATTATGATGATGGTTTTATGAATGTATGTGTATCTCCAAGTTCATCAAGTTGTTTACATTAAATATGTACCATTTTTTGTATGTCAACTATATTGCAATAAAGTGGTTTAAAAAGCAGCTGGAGTCGGACATGGATAAGTAAGCCATGTGAACATGGCTAAAAATGTTTTTGTTTTAATGCTATGATCAAATGAAATACAGAGAATTTAATCTGACTTATTTGTATGATGTATATCTGTTGAGTGAAATGAAATTTCAAGTTAACAGGAACACTTAATTATTTAAGTGGAAAGTTCTCAATAAGAAGCATCATTGCTTGTATTTACATATTAATAGATATTATTCTATACTATATTATTATGTTATGTTATACTATACTATTACATTATGGCATATCATTATATTTACAGATACATCTGCTTTGTTCTAGGAAATCAGATATTCAGGTGACATCTGTAGTCAACATCGAAAGACTATATTAGAACTATAATTACATGTTATATCAGAACTATATTACATGTTTAAAACCCTGAAGAAGCTCCAATTTAAAATTTTCTACCTTTTAGCATCTGGAACAGTACTAGCATTCATTATACACTCAATAAATACATGCTGGATTAATTAAATAGTGAACTTACTAATGTGTGTGATCGTTATAGGTCAGCACATTAATTAGGCATGAAAGAGAAGATTAGATAGTTCAAAGACAATTTTACCTTCTGTACAAGAAGGAGAAGTTTATCTTTGGATCCTCTCTTTTTTTTTCTCTAAAGATTCTGGGATTCACAATCCATGTCTGTATTTGAAGAACTCATAGCTCACAGGCCTACATGGCCCCTGGAGAGTCTGGGCCCCAGGGCCTTTGTAGCTACATAGGACAGCGCCTGTCCCTCCTAGATGAACCCTCTGGACCACCAACTCCCACCATGAAGCAGGTAGAGGAAGGGAAAGTGCAGTGGTGGATTCCTCAGCTCTTTTCTCAAGTAGAAGAGAGAGAAGCAGAGTTGCATCAGACTCACTTACCCCGAGAAGATCGGAGGCTGAAAACGAGCAAATGTACGGTCTTATTGCCCCTGCCCAAGGATAACCTCCTCTTCTGGAACAGAGGTTCTCAGTCCCTGCACTGGACTCACGTTACAAGGTATTAAGGATGACTGGTGCCTGGGTTCCCCCTCCAGAGCTGCCTTGCCTGCCTGGGGTGGAGGTGCAGGAGGGCAGGGGCATCATACCTGTGGCCATGAAGCGGTGTGTGGCCAGCAGAAGCTGTGGCGAGATCTTCACCCTCATCTCTGAGTCGGAAAGCTTAAACAAGGAGAAGTCGTGCCGCTTCCTCTCCCTTGTGGGACCCTCTGCTTTTTCCGATTGTCTGCTGTAGGGACAGGGGACAGATGGCAATTCTCTCAGAGTCACTGTTGATTTTTGGAGGTTTCACCTGAGACAGGTCCTTTGGGACCATGGGGATTTCTGGAAAGTGTCAACAAGTTTCTGTATTAATTGCGCTGAAGTGGTGAACAGTGGAAAAGTGGAAGGCCAGCCTGGGACTCCCAAGTTCAGGCTTCTAGGACTGGCTCTCCTGCTTATGAGCTGTGCAGTATCTCTAAGCATCACAGTCTTGTGTGGTTTAATTTATACAATAAAATTAGTGATTAATCATAACTCTTCTCATAAGTTTAGTGCCTGCATACTTAGTCACTCCATTGTGTCCGACTGTATTCAACCCCAGGGACTGTAGCCCGGCAGGTTCTTCTGTCTGTGGGATTCTCTAGGCAAGAATACTGGAGTGGGTAGCCATTCCCTGTTTCAGGGTCTTCGAAACTTAGGGATAGAACTCAGGTCTCCTGCATTGTAGGCAGATTCTTTACCATCTGAGCCACCAGGGAAGCCCTATAAGATTAATTATTAATTGTAATTTTTCTGCTCATCTCAGGTAGTTATTATGAGACTCCCATCAGAATCTATCTGTGAAATGCTTACAAATAACTGTATGCTTACAAAAAGGCCTTCACACACAAGGGACTTGCGTTCTTAGCATCAAGGACTATGGCAGGGCCCGGGGGGTTTCTGCCTTGGCCATACTTCTGTCCCCAGAAATGGACTCACCTGGTCTCTTCCCACTGATTTAAACCATGCTCTGAGCAGTACTAAGGGATGCCACCCAAAGGAGGAGGAGGGTGGTCACTCCCTCTTTCCACTCACAATTCTCTTGCTTCAACCCTGGCCCCTCCAGTGGGAGAGAATTGGGGGAAATTAAGGAAAGAAGGAGAAAAAAATGCAACTAGCTCTATAATCCATAAAGGTGAGTTCTCCAGGTGGGGGCCTCAGGCAGGACTATTGTGATTATTGACTGAAAAAAATCTCTGTTTTTCCAATTTAATTTTTCTCCCTGCTTTTTAAAATCTTGTCTAAATAAATAAATAAATTTATTTATTTTCAGGGGGTGACTTCCTTGGTGGTCCAATGGCTAAGACTCCATGCTCCCAAGGTAGGGGGCCTGGGTTTGACCCCTGGTCAGGGATCTAAGTGGAGAAAGCAATGGCACCACACTCTAGTACTCTTGCCTGGAAAATCCCATGGATGGAGGAGCCTGGTAGGCTGCAGTCCACGGGGTAGTTAAAAGTTGGACATAATTGAGCGACTTCACTTTCACTTTTTACCTTCATGCATTGGAGGAGGAAACGGCAACCCACTCCAGTATTCTTGCCTGGAGAATCCCAGGGATGAGGGAGCCTGGTGGGCTGCCATCTATGGGGTCGCACAGTGTTGGACACGACTGAAGCGATTTAGCAGCAGCAGGGATCTAAGATACCAAATGCCACAATGAAGTGTTTGCATGTTGCAACTAAAAAGATCCTGAGTGCTGCAACCAAGACCTGACACAGTCAAATAAATCAATAAAAATTTGTTTTGAGATAAAGGGTAGGTTTTCTTTGGTCATATGTCTCTTGCTTTCCCTTAGTACTGAGTAAAATATTGAAACTTTAGCCTATCTTAACCTGTGCTAGGGGAGCACAAAAGCAGATTAGGGTTTTTCTAAAGTTGGCCTGGAGCAAAACAGCAGTGCAGGGAACTCTCAGTGCAGGCTGAACAGACACAGTGGAAATGAAAGGGAGAGAACTCCAGGGGACGGGCTCCCTGGGACTCTCCCCCTCCTCCTGATTTCTCTCTGCCACATGACTGAGTTCCCTTCTAGAAGGAAGAAAGTGCCCTCCTCCACACTGCTCTCTTGTGGACCTGCCTTGGACTCCCGGCCCCAGCTTTAAGGCTCCTTGTGTCTGGTTGCCACAAATGGTGAGATCTCACAGTGAGATCCAGTGAGGCCCAGCTGTCCTTGGGGTCAGGATCTGGGGAGAAGCAACACAGTAGTCCTGGCTCCTCAGCCTTCCACCGTTCTTAAGGATTCATGCTTATTTTTAAGAGTGGGAAAATCGTAACCCTCTCTTTTAGAGAGAGGATGGTTTAGCAAGAGAGCAGCAAATATATCTATCAGACCATTTTATCTGGTCTGATAAAAGACCATCTATCTTTTCCATTACTAGTAAGAAACCTTCAGTTTCCTCCGATCTCCCTCTTCATTTACTTTTAAGATACTTTTTTGGATGTGAACCATTTTTAAAGTCTTTATTGAATCTGTTACAATATTGCTTCTGTTCTATGTTTTGGTTTTCTTGGCCATGAGGCATTTGGGGTCTTAGCTCTCCAAGAAAGGATTGAACCCATACCACCTGTGTTGGAAGATGAAGTCTTAACCACTGGACTGCCAGGGAAGTCCCCATTCCTTCTATTTTAATAGTGAGTATTGGAATATCAGGTTCTTGAAACAAATGCCTTAGGAAGAGCTTGCTCAGACTGTTGTCACTACTATTAACATCAGCCACTAACACTTTAGTGTGAATGTTTTCTCCAATATATCTATTGAGATATAGATTGGGATTTCTAAATCTAGAGCAGAGTGATAGTCAGAGGTGGAGAAGGGGGAAAGGATTGGGGGATGGAGAGATCAACCCATATTTTAAGATGATGAGCTGGGCCAGGGCTCCCCTGCAACAGCAGACACTGTGATGCTCCTGCTACGTTTCATCAAGGCTTGGCCCACCTTGGTCTGATCTCTTCTCAACCCAAAGGGAAGGACTCTTTCTGCACCACTCACTGCCTTAGAGTCTTGAAGTTTTTTCTACTAGAAGCTTGTCTCTGAACAGTTGCCTCCAGCAAACTAAGGACACAGATCTGGAATGGGTTCTCTGAGAGGAGGATGGGGACTGCTGTCCCACTTGATGAAACTGGTTGGAGGGGACACTTACTGGCCTAGGGACTCCCATGGATTTGATAACACTGCCATTTTTGAGGAAAGCAGGCCTTTGTAATGTTTATGAGCAAAACTTTGATAAGTCTCAGTAACGAAAGCAGCACTATCGCAGGGAGGAACCTGTGTTGTTCCTGAGGGGTGTGGGGAGGAGGGTGAGGAGACTAGACCAGAGCCAGGGGTGGAAAGGGAGGAGGGGAGGAACCAGGCAGCAGGGTTGAAAACACACATAGGACAAGAGCAGCGTCTAAAAGGACGACTTAGGTTTGGCTTAGGTTGTGCTGGGTGATGTCAAGAGTCTCCACAGGACGCTGATGTTGTTGTGATTGAATCATGAATGAACCCCCAGGGATGCCAGGGTCTGTGTCCAGGTGGACAAAGAGACAAACCAGGAACAACACAGGGGACAGAAACAGGGCAGAGAGGTCAACCGAGGTGCACTTCATTTCCTCCACCCAAAGGCCAGGAGGTCTCCTTTTCATAGTCTCGGCTCTGTTCCTGAAGGTTCCCTCTTGATAAACATTTACCTAGTATACTCCAGTGACTCATCAGTGGTTCAAGCTGGGGCATCTTGCCATGCCAGCCCTTGGCAGGAGAGGGCTGACACACAGCAACACTTGGGGCTTGTCCTGACCCCCTTTCACACTGTCCATTAAATTACGCCAGCTCTGAGAACCTCAGAGGAAAACATGATGGCTTTGGACAAGAGCCACTTACTGTAGAGGTCAGTTTCATCCAGGATCTCTGACTTGATGATCTCCTCTATGATGTCCTCCAGTGTGACGATGCCCATCACCTCATAGAAGGGGTCCCCTTCTCCCTCGTTATTCACCCGCTGGACAATGGCCAGGTGAGACTTTCCTAGAGACAAAGGAAGTCACAGTTAAGCATCTGGGATATTTTCAGAGAACTTTCCTTGTGAGAAAATGATACTAAATTGCTCTCTGACCAATCTTGGGGCTGAACTACTGGATCCATTCCAGGATCTCTTTAAAATATGAAGTTTGTGTATAACCTCTTATAAATGCAAACTTTATACTTTTATATCACTATCTTTTTTGAAGCAAGTTACTTGGACTTCCCTGGTAGTCCAGTGATTAAGAATTTGCATGCCAATACAGGGCACTGGGTTTGATCCATGGTCTGGGAAGATTCCACATGCCTTGAAACAACTAGGCTTGTGTGCTACAACTACTGAGCCTGTGCTCTAGAGCCCACGTGTCGCATCTAGAGAAAGCCCATGTGTGGGAACAAAGATCCAGTGTAGCCACAAATAAAAAATAAAAAGAAAGTTACCTGATATACACAATGCCATTTAATTTTTTTTCTTGTAACTTTTCTATATTAAGAAGTATATCTAAGCTGAAGGAGGATGAATAATCTAATTGAGAGAATTAGAATTTGGAGTTAGAAGAACTAGGTTAGAAGCCTGCAAACCTCCTCGCCCCCATTACTAACTATCTTAGTGACAATCTATGCGACTCACCCTGGACAAACCAGTACATTAAACCTGTACTGAATCTCAAGCTTCTCATCCAGCATTAGAGGATAATACTAAAATGGTGATTTTCAATATGGCTCCCAGAGGCTTTGATATGCGTGGTTTAATCAACTCTCTTGAGTCTGGGCAGGCTTGTGACTGCTTCAATCAATCGAGAACAGGGAAACTGCAAGTGTTAGTTGCTCAGTTGTGTCTGACTCTTGGCAACTCCATGGACTGTAACCCACCAGGCTCATCTGTCCATGAAATTCTCCAAGCCCAGGGGATCTTCCCGACCCAGGGATCAAGCCCGGGTCTCCTGCCTTGCAAGCAGATTCTTTACCACCTGAGCCACCAGGGAAGCTCAGAGAAGTGTCTGCGATGAGGCTTCTGAGAATGCATCATAAAAGGCATATAGCTTCTGCTGCGGAAACACTCTAAGAAGTCTGACGACTACTGTGAGGCCGCCATGGTGAAGGGGACCCATGTTGGTGCTTAGGTGACAGTCCCAGCTAAGCCTGGCCTTTCCGCCATCCCACCAAAGTGCCAGACAGGTTAGAGAAGAAGCCTTCTATGGCAGTGGATCCTGCCCCATCTGCTGGCATTCTCCCCAGTCATCTAAGACATTTCTAACCACGGGCACAATCACTGTGAGGCAGAGATAAGCACTCCCACTGAATTCCTGACTCAGGAATCTGTGAGCATGATAAAATGGTTGTTGTTTTATGCTTCCAAGTTTTGAGGTGGCTTGTTAATAGCAGAGGTAACTAGGACAATCAATTTCCATCAAGTGATTTTGAGTCAAATGACCTAGTGGATGTGTCCAGGATCAGTTACACAGAAAGTCACTAGGGTAGTTAGGGAGTAGGGGCAGGGAGGTTTCCATAGTGTGAAGGCACTGTGTAAACTATAGTAATGTCATAGGCAGTT
The DNA here is from genome assembly GCA_006408695.1 of Aepyceros melampus. Taxonomy (NCBI): domain Eukaryota; kingdom Metazoa; phylum Chordata; class Mammalia; order Artiodactyla; family Bovidae; genus Aepyceros; species Aepyceros melampus. Next base: position 86,876 of record SJXQ01011477.1, read on the forward strand.
TAGTTAACTTACTGCCCAACAACTGACTAACAACACTTAACATTTATTGAGATAACTACAGGCCAGGTACTACTTGGAGCACTTTACATGTATCAGTTCATTTCACCCTCATAACAACCCTGAGACAAGTACTATTATTATTCCTATTTTAAAAGCAAAACAACTGAGGCACAGATTGGTTAACTAATAAGCCTAAAGTTACAGTCTGTAAGTGGCAAAGCTAGACTTTGTGAACCCAGGTAAACTGGTTTTCGGTCCTAATCTAGAGACTGTCTTACTTGAGTCCTGCTTCACCTTGGTTTATTTTCATCCACTGATAGATGCATTTTCTGGATCTGTTTCTAAAAGGACAATCTGGGTGGTTCTTTTCCTTGGCTAAGAGAACATCTCCTTAAATTAGGAGACTATCTAGGGTACTGATTCAGATGTTATTCTTGCCCCGCCCCTCTAAAAAAGGAAGTTCATGCCTTATCACTGCTACCCTGTATAAGCTTTTGCTTGCCCACTGTTAGAAATATCAGAGTAGTAAGCTTGCCAGGGCATAATTAACCATTAAAATTTAAACAACATGAATTTCTGTATCAAATACTTCAAATCACAAGATAGCTACTTATTGAGATTTTTAATGGGACAGATGGCATCTATATCACTCAAAAATAGTCTCTAATTTCCTCTCCACCTTCAACTTATCCTGCGACTTATTCCCAAACTGACTTGATCAGGCCACTCCCCCGCTCAAACACCCTCCCTAGTGTGCACAAGTCAAATCTAGGCTCATTAGTTTGGTATTCTCAAGACTGGAAAATGTAGCGCCTCCCTGTCTTTCTAACTGCATGCCCTGTCACATCCTCCAAATATCCCCTCCAGAGGAACCACGTTACCTCCAGCTCCTAACTTCCTCCACGCCCATTTTCCAGGTTCTCACTCACACTGTTTCCTTTCCCCATTCTGTCTCCATTGAACCTTCAAGTTTCAGTTCAGTGCCAGCTCTTCAAGAAAGCTCTCCTGGATTTGTCCCATTCTGAATCTGAACCAACCTTTCCTTGCCTGTGTTTCTAAGCCCTTGATAACTCCATTAAAGCACTTATCATAATTTGCTGCTTCTCATAACTTACAATGTGTGTGTCCTCTACAGCAGCAGTCCCCAAACTTTTTGGCACCAGGGAATGGTTTCGTGGAAGACAATTTTGCCATGGATGGGGAGGGGAATGGTTTTGAGATGATTCAAGTGCATTACACTTACTGTGTATTTTATTTCTAATCTAATGCTGCCACTGATCTGACAGGAGGTACCAGTCCATGGCCTGGAGGCTGAGGACCCCTGCTCTACTGGGCCTGTGTGTCTTCCTCAGATTGTAAGATTCTTCAGGACAAAGGCTCATACACTCAGTCAGGGTTTTCTCGACACAACAGGCAGCCAATAAGTGCCTGATGAACTGAACTAAGACTGAATAAAAGTCCATAGTTTATGTAATACATGATATTAAAACCAGATAAAACCCTTTTTAAAAACTAAAATACAGTGTGTTTAAATTAACATTTAAACTGAATCAGTGGTTCTAAAATTATTCTTTGAAACAACTACATCCTGCCCAATTGGATTGAAGTGTTTTGTAGCTTAAATTAGATTATATTAATTGTTAGGATGTGCTCAATTAAAAAAATTTTTTTAACACATGTTCTTAAATTTCTGGCACCTGCTCTCACTTTTTTGCTAACATGTGCTAGCAGATGACAAAACAAATGACTAGCATAATGGAAAAAGTTGGAAAAGTGATTTCTAAAATTATTTTCTATAATTGGATAATTTTTTGTTATGTGAAGCCCAGAATATATATATAACACAGCCATACTTCCTGCCATTAAGAGGTTAGTTCATATAATGGGATTAAATAAATCAACATCTTATGTTGTTTCACAAGAAGTGTCCTAACTTCCATGTGAAAATCCACCATTGGTCTACGCCTTTCAAGGTCAATTTGAGGACAAATGATGTATCATTAGGGAATAATGATTTCAAGTCCTAATTATATGATATTCAAGACAATGTACTTGTGTCATCTATTTAGAACTATTTTATAATTCACAATCAGCCTTTATGAGTCCATCAAGTGCCTGTAGAGATCTACAACAAAGTCCTTGTTTCTTGGGGACAGACCGGAATAGGAATCAATAATCACATAACCCTGTTCTGAGCTGACAACGGGACAAGAAAGCCAGTTGTTCCAATGACACACATACCCCAGGTCCTTCCCTCAAAGCAGCTGGCCTTGGAGACGCACCTCCTGGCACTCCTCCCTTTCCTGGGCCCCAGAAGTGCTGGGGGGCTGTGGGCCTGGGATGGAGTAGGTTCACGTCTCTATTACAGATCTTACCAACCCTGAGGGATGGCCTATGAGTATTCAAAACTGCGGCAGAGGGGGCTCAAATTTCACAAGTGTTTCCATCTTCTGCTGGGCAAAAACTGGATTCTTCTAACATGCTTTATTTCTCCTCCCGTGGATGAGTGTTGTGTTTACTTCCAAATGGCACACTTGAGGGAGTGGATTCAATCTTGGTTAATCTCCTCTGATGTCCTTCTATGAGGTTCTGTGAATGCTGTCCCTCTACAGACTAGCAGAATTTCTCAAGTTCCCTCTCACAACCACTAGTCTATTGATTTCAATTTCCTTCCAACTTACTAGAAATTTGGGTATCTGTGAAAGAAATTTAAAATATCAGTAACCTCAGGTATGCAGAGGACACCACCTTAAGGCAGAAAGTGAAGAAGAACTAAAGAGCCTCTTGATGAAAGTGAAAGAAGAAGTGAAAAACATTAAAAAAAAAAACAAAGATAATAGATTCTGGTCCCATCACTTCATGGAAAATGGATGGGGGAACAATGGAAACAGTGAGAGACTTTATTTTCTTGGGCTCCAAAATTACTGCAGGTGGTGACCGCAGCCATGAAATTAAAAGATGCTTGCTCCTTGGAAGAAAAGCTATGACAAACCTAGACAGCTTATTAAAAAGTAGAGACATTACTTTTCCAACAAAGGTCCATCTAGTCAAAGCTATGGTTTTTCCAGTAGTCATGTATGGATGTGAGAATTGGACTATAAAGAAAGAAGAAGTGCCAAAAGAATTGATGCTTTTGAACTGCGGTGTTGGAGAAGACTCTTGAGAGTTCCTTGGATTGCAAGGGGATCAAACCAGTCAATCCTAAAGGAAATCAGTCCTGAATATTCATTGGAAGTACTGATGCTGAAGCTGAAACTCCAATACTTTGGCCACCTGATGCCAAGAATTGACTCCTTGGAAAAGATCCTGATACTGGGAAAGAATGAAGGCGGGAGGAGAAGGGGATGACAGAGGATGAGATGGTTGGATGGAATCACTGACATGATGGACATGAGTTTGAGCAAGCTCCGGGAGTTGGTGATGGACAGGAAGCCTGGCATGCTGCAGTCCATGGAGTCACAAAGGGTCAGACATGACTGAGCAACTAAACTGAACTGTGAAATAATTTAGGTTAATGATGATGAACATTAACATTTATATAGAACTAACAATTTGTTAAGATGTTTCATACAGGATACAGGAGAGTCATGGACATTGTGAGATTTCCTGAGAATTGTGAGAAGCCTTCATTTTGTGAATTAGAGATGTTTGGCTCTGCTTTCTCCAGAATCTATTGAGAGACAATAGGAACTGTATCATATACAAGTATCTTATGCATATTTTGAAGCAAGATAGCTTCTTTCTCAACTTCTGCTAAAGGATTCTCTCTCATTGGGTGTCCACTTCACTTGAAGAATTAAAAAAGACTATTTCTTTAGGATTGTTATGTAAACAAGATGTGTTGAACTGCTGAGGGTGCTTTGCTCAGTACTTTGCTCTGCACACTCACAGCCGATAGGTTAGTCCAAAGCAACTGGGTCCCTAGAAAAATCACTCTTCCTTTTGCTAAAAATAGTCAAAGTGAAAAAATTTAAGTTTGCTAATTCCAAGGCCCTATTTGATCTGATTAAGATATAAAGACTCAAGGCTTACCTGGTGATCCAGTGGTTAAGAATCCATCTGCCAGTACATGGGATATGAGTTCGACCTCTGGTCCAGGAAGAACCCACATGCCATAGAGTAATTAAGCCTCTCCAATGCAACTACTGAGCCCACGTGCCTAAAGCCCACTCTGCAATAAGAGAAGCCACCATAATGAGAAGCCTTTTTACTGCAACTAGAGAAAGCCTGCATGCACTTAAAAAAAAGATACAATCAGGCAAAATGCAATTCTTTAAGCAGAAAACTCATGAACGCTACCACTTGATGAGGTATTTTAACATGTCCCCTGACCATACTACCAGGGCACTAAACACCAACAGATGAAAATCTCTGGATTGAATTGAAAGATAAGGAAACAATGGATTTTACTGCAATGCACTTTCTAGAAATTAAAGCAACATCTGTCTCTGTTGTAAGAATACATTTCATTCTGGTTCAGTAGTGTTCTACTTCTGAACTGGTAGCTACTGGCTTGAATCCCTGCCATGTTCCTGGTATCCAGCCTCAGCAGAAGCCCCAGTCCTGTCCTGATGATTTGGGCTGTTGACACGCCTTTCTTGGCTTCCAGCAGCTTTAGACTCCTTAAGCCTTGATTTGCTGCTCTCTAGGCTACTTCCTCTCAGACTCTGATTTGCAATCTTCAGCTCCGTTGCTGTCTACAGCTCGATGAAACACAAAGTAGAGAATACACACCTATGGCTTAAGACTTGTTTGGACCACAGTGTTAGGATGATTTTGGTGGAAATGGAGAAGTAATCCTCAAAGCAGCATAATGGGTAAGAATATGGGATTAAGTCATACTAAAGCCTCCATTAAGCAGGGCCACCTAGGGTAGAGGTATCCCAATGCTTTGGAATACATTCCACCTAGTTCAGTGTTTCTCAATGCTGGCTCTGTACAAGAATCATCTAAGAAACTAATAAATACACTCTGAAGACTGGATCTCATGCCCAGACATTCTGATTTCATTTGTTTGGGATGGAGCCATGACACCAATAGTTAAAAACATTCCTCAGGTAATACCAATGTTCAGCCAAGTCTGAGAATTATTACTTGCTTTACAGTCACGGTTCTCAAAGTGTGGTCCCTGGACTATTAGCATCACTTGAAATGCAAATTCTCAGGCCCCACTCTAGACCTAGTGAATCAGAATCTCAGGGGGTACAGTCCAGTGATCAGTGGTTTAATAAGCTTTTAGCTGGTTATGATGCAGGCTAAAGTTTGAAAACCACTGGTTTATAGGCAGGCTCTATGGCACTCTGGTTATTTGTCTGATGACTTCTACTGAGGAAGAGAAACAAGCACTGAGATTTTAATACAATCCTCATCCTTTCTGTGTACTTGGTTTAAGTCACAAGATGTTAAGTACTCATGAAAGGAGAGAAAAGAACCTCCTGGACAAATGATAGTTGTGTGGCAAGCTGATGAATGCTTTCTCTCATATGATGTGGTGGTTATGGTATTCTGTTACAGGGCACCGAGGGGCAGCTGACTCTTTCATGCTAAGCCTGGAAAGAGGTTTCTTTTTTTTTTTTTTTTAATATAAATGTATTTATTTTAATTGGAGGCTAATTACTTTACAATATTGTATTGGTTTTGCTATACATTGACATGAATCTGCCACAGGTGTACACGTGTTCCCCATTCGGAACCCCCCTCCTACCTCCCTCCCCATACCATCCCTCTGGGTCATCCCAGTGCACCAGCCCCGAGCATCCTATATCACGAATCCAGCTTTTGTACCAATGAGACAAGTTTGAAGTACTGCACCATCTATTAGGCTCTTGGTATAACTAAGGTCAATAAAAGTTCCCCCTTCTGAAAGTCAACTAGTCTTTTCTGTTGCTCCAAGAATCCAAAGGGGGGGGTCCTAGTGCTGGTTACTGGTAGTGGTCTGTCTTCACTACCTGGCATCAACACACCCAAGCTATAAGTCAGACTTCTTAGAAGGGTGACTAGGTTTTCAAACATTGCTTTTGAAGCAGTGGTTCTCAACTGGGGCTGATTTTTGCCTCCCAGGGAACATTTGGCAGTCTGGAGACAATCTGGCTTGTCACAACTTGGGGCAGAAGATGGTACTGGCATCGAATGGTTGCATGCAGTGTTGCTCTACAACAGCCTCAACATAAGGAGTGTCAAGGTTGGAAACCTTGCCCTAAAGAAAGTTATAAGTGTCCGCAACATTACAACTGTACTTTGGTATCTGAAGAAGTTGGAATAACCTCCAAAGGTCCTTAATAAATGTAGCTTCTAGATGGTTTAGGCATAGCCACAGAGAAGAGCTCCCAAGTACCCTATTAGCATACCTCCCATGCCTTGAAAAGAAAATCAAATAATTGATTTGCTCTCTTTCAAAAATAGTTACAGCACTTTGGTAAGGTAATTGTTCCCAAGATAAAATATAGAAGCCGGGAGAAAGCTTACTGTTTGAAAACAGAGAACCAAGGAAAGCAGAAATCATTTTATGGTTTTATGGTTTCTGCCTCACTCATGACCTTCACCCTGTAAAATCTAGTGGCTTTGCTACATTCTATTCTTTCTGGTGTCCCTACACTATCTTTTGTTCATTTGGTAGGCAGTACTGAGTGCCTCTTCTTTCCTTCCTTTTTTTTTAAAAAAAATATTTATTTATTCATTTGGCTGTCCCAGGTCTCAGTTGCAGCCTGCGGGATCCAGTTCCCTGACCAGAGATTGAAACTGGGTCCCCTGCATTGGGAGCACTGGACCACCCCGGAAGTCCCAAGTGCCTCTTCTTCCTTATTGTGGTCTTGGTGACTCTCTATCACTTGAAGTGTGGGACCAGCAGCATTGCATATCACCTCATTCAAAACGCAGGCTCTTGCATTTGAGTCGTTCTAATGAAGTGGATGAACCTAGAGCCTATTATACAGAGTGAAATAAATCAGAAAGAGAAAACCAAATATCCTACATTTGCACATATGTATGAAATCTAGAAAGATGGTCCTGATGAACCTGTTTGTAGGGCAGCAATGGAGAGGCAGACATAGAAAACAGACTTGAGGACGCGGGGGAGCGGTGAAAGAGAGGGTGGGATGAACGGAGAGAGTAGCAAGGCAATGTGCACACCGCCATGTGAGAAACAGATCGCCAGTGGGAATTTGCTGCATGGCTCAGGGAGCTCAAACCAGTGCTGCTGACAACCCAAAGGGGTGGGAGGGACGTCCCAGAGGGAGAGGACGTATGTATACCTATGGCTGATTCATGCTGAGTTATGCAGAAACCAATACAACATTGTAAAGCAATTATTCTTAAATTAAAATAAATGAATTAAAAAAATGATGCAGGTTCTTGGGCTCTATTCCTCACTTACAGAATCTGGATCTTGGTGGGTGGGGTCCAGACAGCTGCTTTAATGGTATCCCAGGTGATTCTTATGTACATTAGAGTTTGAGAAGCACTGCTCTTGACACTTGCTATTCAGTGTGGCCCTGGAGCCAGGCATCTCAGGATCACCTGGGAGCTTGGCAGTTTGACTCACGATCTGTAGATCCTCAAGATCTCAGGTGATTCTTATGACTCTTAAGGAGTTGAGTATGAGAAGAGCTGGCCAAGACCACCCTGTTTTTCTTTCTACCCTTATGACTAATATTTTTTGGCTCATTTTGGAATCCATTGTGGATTCCTTTACTTTATCCTCACCTGAAGGTAAATATTGGAGAAGGAAATGGCAACCCACTCCAGTCTTCTTGCCTGGAAAACCCCATGGACAGAAGAGCCTGGCGGGCTGCAGTTCAGGGGGTCACAAAAGAGTCGGACACAAATTGGCAACTAAACAACAACAACAACAAAGATAAATATATCTTAAAGACTTTAGCTCAGTGATTCTCGACACTGGCTGCCTGTGGGAATTAGTGGGGAGTTTAAAACCTATTGAGACCTGTGTCCCACCCAGAAAAGTTCTGACCTAATTAGTCTGGCGTGTGGTCCAGGCACTGGGATGTTCAAGACATCTTCAGGTGACTCTAAAGTGGGCAGTTGCAGTTAAGAACCTCCACTACAATCCCTGATCCTCTGTTCTTCTCTCTCCTCTGGATTAAATATCCCTGGGACTTCCCTGTAGTCCAGTGGTTAAGAATCCACCCTACAATGGAGGAAATCTGGGTTTGATCCTTCATTGGGGAACTAAGATCCCACATGCTGTAAACAACTAAACCAGTGAGCCTCAGCTAGAGACTGAAGATTCTGCATACAGCAACTAAGACCCGATGGAGCCAAATAATCAATTAAAAAAAAAAATCCCAGCAGAGCCTTTCAATGTCACCATCACCTCTTTCCTGAACTAAATTTACATCTTAACATCAGAGTCTATTTTGAATTGTCATCTTGTTTTAGACATTGTGCCTGAGCTTTCTTCTTGTCTTGTCAAAATCACTTATCCAAATAGGAACACATGATCCCCAAGACCCACTATGCCCACTCTGCCCCCGTCTCCACCATAACAAACGGCACCTCCAGCTCTAATCCAGGAGTTATAACCCAGGAGTCAGTTTTTACCTTCTTTTCCTTTGCTCCTATTTAGAAAAAAAAAATCCCAATAAACTTCCAATTCTTTTTCCTCTTCATTCTCTCAACTGGTATTTATTAAATACTGCTATGTGCCAAGCACTCATCTAGGCACTGGGCATGCAGGAATGAACATGATGGACAAAATCACTTTCCTCCTGTAGCTTACATTCTAGTACGTGGGGTGAGAGATAATAAGGCAGATAAATATATGAACTCTACTGCTCTGGCTACGGGAAAAGCACAGCAGGGAAGACTGGTGAGGGAGTGTGTGGACGGAGTGACCATGTAGTACCATTAGGCTCGTCAGGCTCCTCTGTCCATGGGGATTCTCCACGCAAGAATACTGGAGTGGGTTGCCATGTCCTCCTCAGTGTGATGATATATGACATACCAAAATTTTAACAGTGCCAATAATTATAGCCTCTTAAGTTTACAAAGGAGCTCTAACTCCTAAGTTTTATATTTTAGTATTAAAGAATAAGATGAGAAATATTACCTTGACACAAGCTAGACTTTAAAAAAATTTTTATACAATCATATCAAATCACTTTCTATTAAATCAGGAAGAGCAACACAAAACATATCCTACCAGTCCTGCAGCAACCACCTGAATCTGGAAAAGCAAAACAGTCCCTTTTTCTAGTTTTTTATTTTTTAAAGTCTGTACTTTGTAGTAATCCTGCCCTACTTCATCAGAAATAATCAATGCATTTATCACAAAAGAACTTCTCGAGCCTGAGAAGCTGGTGTATGAACACAGATCTAAAGATGGTGAGGTAGGGAGCCCTGTGGATACCTAGGGGATATCAGCAGCATAGATGCAAAGGCCTTGAGTTTTGGAAGTGTAACTGGTGTGCCCAAGGAACGGTTACAGAGTGAAAGAGGACAGTAGCGGGCCAAGGTCAAGGAGGAAAGGAGAGGGGTATTTGCCACTTTGATAGATAGAGCCTGAAAGGTCTTTGTGAGGACTTAGGCTCCTCCTCTGGGTGAGATAAAGTCATTGTAGAGTTTTGTGTTTGTGTCTATGTTTGGTTTTGGCAAAAAAGTGATATGATCTAACTTACATTTTAAAAGAATCTCTCCAGCGGCTGTTTGAAGAGTGGACACAAAGTGGGCAGAGGTGGAAGCAGAGAGACATCACAGCTCTGGTATTCATCCAAATGAGAGATGGCTGATGGCATGGACCAGGGTGGATTGGAGGTAGTGAGATGTAGACAGATTCTCTATATATATTGAAAGCAGAACCCATATGAGCGACTGGATGTGTGGCAAAAGAGACAGAGAAGTTTGGGCCTGAAAAACTAGAAGAATGGAACTGCAATTTAGGGAGTTGGGGCATATTGCACAAAGTGTAGATTTAGCAAAGACAGCAGAATTTCAATTCTGGATATTTGAAGTTTGAGATGCCTTTTAAGCCTCCAAGTGGAGATGTCAAATGTCAGTTAGAAATTTAAGTCTGGTTTAGGTTGGTGATCTTTGGGAGAATGAAATAAATAAATAAAGGGAGTAAGAAAAGACAAAGAGATTTATTTCTCAGCCCTGGGCACTCCCAACATTCAGAGGTCATAGAAATGCAACGTTTAAGCAACAGAGATTTGAGTGTCTGATAGGGGTAGGTCCTGTCCAAAGTGCTGACAATGTATCAGTGAATAAGATGTAAGAGGAACCGAAAAGGAGACTGAGCAGGAGTGTCCAGAAGGCAATGAAGCCTCATATTTCCCTCTTTCCAATTGCAAGTATATAGTTAATTTCCATACTCTCATTATATCCTGGAGAATTACACCAATATCCTACCCAATTCTGTTGGGTTTTTTTCTGCTGTAATCAATCCTATCCAGTAAAAACAGATTGACTGCCCCCAAACACTACATTCATGAGGTTATTCCCCATCTCAGTAGCATGGACAGGTAACCGGGGAAGATAATTTCTGAACTCTTCTTCCTGCCATTAGAGGCCTCCACGGCTTGGGGTATATGCGTTGCCTTCTTTCCCACTAACTGTATCAAAATACGTCTTGCCAAAGAATTGAGGCTTTTGAACTGTGGTGTTGGAGAAGACTCTTGAGAGTCTCTTGGACTGCAAGGAGATCCAACCAGTCCATCCTAAAGAAAATCAGTTCTGAATATTCATTGGAAGGACTGATGCTGAAGCTGAAACTCCAATCCTTTGGCCACCTGATGAGAACTGACTCATTTGAAAAGGCCCTTATGCTGGGAAAGATTGAAGGCAGGAGGAGAAGGGGATGACAGAGGATGAGATGGTTGGATGGCATCACCGACTTGATGGACATGAGTTTGAGTAAGCTTCGGGAGTTGGTGATGGACAGGGAAGCCTGGCGTGCTGTGGTCCATGGGGTTGCAAAGAGTCGGACATGACTGAGTGACTGCACTGAACTGAACTGCAGCTTTAAGACTTTCATTGATCTGGTATGATATTTGTTTGTAGATTATGTTTTTTTGCTTACTGTGCCTGAGGAAGGTCACAGTGATACAGAAGGAACCCTAACTGATGACAGGATAAAAGAAATGCAAGGAAATTTCCACAATCAATTTGGTCTCTGGGCCCTATCCAAGGTACACAGCTGTCATTCTTATTTTCTTATTATATACAATGACTTCCATATGGGCTGAATCAGGGAAAGCACTTGTTACACAAAATAACTAACTAGATAGAATTCATTTAGCTAGATCAGTGAGGTGAAAGGCAAATGGGGGAGTGTCTTAAGTACTATATAAGCATAATAATCTTTAGCCTTCCTGTTCATCTTCCAATGTAGGATCAATATTGCCATTTTTTAAATATTGTCATTTTAAGAAGGAAGGTAAGCCTCGTTTGGAGCGGTGGAGTGACCCGCCCTAGTCACACAGCTAGTAAACAGAAGAGTGGCGCCCAGGTTCCTGTGGCTATGTCTGGCTGTGGCTCTGTGGTCTGAGACAGCGAATCACAGATGTGGCTTCTGGTTCTGCCTCAGTCACTAACACTGAACAGGACACTTGTGTCTCCAGATCCCATGTGCCTCTTCAACAAAATGGGGATAAGTTCTACTGACTTCACATGCATGGTGAACACAAAATGAATTACTGTTTGAAAAGATCTTTGCAAATGTAAATGCTTTGCAACTATAAGGGATTATCATCGCTATTTTTATAATTTGTCTTTTCTGGGCCTCAGCTTTCTCTGCCTTAAAATTAAAGGACGGGGGGACTTACCTGGTAGTGCAGTTGATAAGATCCTCCTGCCAATGCAGGGGACACGGGCGCAAGCCCTGGTCTGGGAAGATTCCACATGCCTTGCAAAAACTAAGCCCTTACGCCACAATGGCTGAGCCCCCATTCTAGAGCCTGTGAGTCATAGCTACTGAAGCGCGCATGCCTAGAGCCAGTGTTCCCCAGCAAGAGAAGCCACTGAAACGAGAAGACTACGCACTGCAACAAGAGTCAGCACAGCCAAAATAAATAAATAAAAATTACAAAAGAATTAAAGGATGGGATCAGGTGATCTCCAAGGTCATTTTTCATGCTCTAAAATTCTATACTAAACAGTCCTGGGCCACAAAACCAGTTTGGCTTAACAGGGTGCTTCTTTGTGATGAGATGTGCTTTGCTTAATCACTTACTCATGTCCAACTCTTTGCAACCCCATAGACTGTAGCTTGTCAGGCTCCTCTGTCCATGGGGATTCTCCACGCAAGAATACTGGAGTGGGTTGCCATGTCCTCCTCCGGTGTGATGATATATGACATACCAAAATTTTAACAGTGCCAATAATTATAGCCTCTTAAGTTTACAAAGGAGCTCTAACTCCTAAGTTTTATATTTTAGTATTAAAGAATAAGATGAGAAATATTACCTTGACACAAGCTAGACTTTAAGAAAAAAATTTATACAATCATATCAAATCACTTTCTATCAAATCAGGAAGAGCAACACAAAACATATCCTACCAGTCCTGCAGCAACCACCTGAATCTGGAAAAGCAAAACAGTCCCTTTTTCTAGTTTTTTATTTTTTAAAGTCTGTACTTTGTAGTAATCCTGCCCTACTTCATCAGAAATAATCAATGCATTTATCACAAAAGAACTTCTTGAGCCACTAAAAGGAAATTATAAAAAAAAGCCAGCCATGTCACCCAGAACACCATGGTAACCAGCATCACCAGGGCATGAAGAAAATAATTGTTAGTCACTAGACTCTAAGCTGGTTGGCGGTCTGTTCTTGCTAAGCAACACTACAAAAATAGCAGTGTAACCACCCATTATCTGGAGGTGACTTCACACGATTTTGAGTCTGGTCCTAGGAGGAACTATTCTAGGTCTGTACACCAACCCCATACCTGAGACTCCCAGTCCAAGCCTAACTAATCATTTATTCCACAAATATTTATTGAAGCCTATTATTGTACGTCAGGCATATGGTTCCCAACCCGTGTATTTACTTGGTTTCTCAGTTAAATAGACGATTTTGTGATGAGCGAGGTGGGGACAGGGCTTTGCTTGAGGCTGACTCAAAAACAACTAGCAGCTGACAGTCAGAGGACAGAGAAAAATGAAAGAGCAGAGAACTGATTTATAATGCAGCATAAAATAACTACACTCTCATGACCATGATCATGCGTCATCAAGAAAGGGTTGTTATATTTAGGATCCTTTATTAAGGCAGGCAGGAACAGGCATAAAACATTTTAGAAATATCACCACCAAAAATGGTGAAAATATACAGTTTGGGCACTTGGAGAGAACATAAATTACGTTTGACAAATGTCTCGATCTGCCTAGTTTCCCATTTTGCTGGAAGAAAAGGAACAATATAATCACGGCTTTAACAGCTTTTGAAGGTCCTCTAGGCTCCCTTTCCTTTTCTCGCTCAAGCTCCTGCCTCAGCTAGAATGTTCTTTCTCTTCATAAATGCTTATCAGAGTCCCTCTTCATTCACTTCCTCAGAGAAGTTTTCCCAGATCCTTCCAGGGAATCAGTTCTCCCTAGCAGCCAACCCCCCTCAACCCCCCATCACCCATAGATGTTGTCTGGATGCCCTTGTCTGTACCCCAGGCTGCTCTGTATCATTTCTATCAGGGTCCTTCCTCTTTTCATGCTCTTGAATATTTATATTCAAATCCATTTCCCAGAGCCCTGGTAGCCCAGCATTCTGATAACGTCAATAGAAAGAAGACTGGTTGGCAGAGGTGGCGCTTTCCCCACTGGGTGTCAAATGGCCCAGGAACCCTGCAGGACACCCACTTGGCCCTCTTTCCTCAGAGCCTTTGCAGGTCTGTTCCCTTCTCCTGGAAAGCTCTGGTGAACTCCTCTCCACCCTTTAGGATTCAGCACAAATATCACTTGGGGAGGGGGTAGTTTATCCTAACTTGTAAGACCAGGTCAGGACCCCCTATTATATGCTGTCAGAGCTCCCTATACTTTTCCTTCAAATAACTTGTTTTCCTTTGTAACTGTTTATTATTAGTGTGTATCTCCTTACTTGATGCAAGCACCAGGAAGACTGGAGGCCTCATAGAGAATAATGTCATATGGAAGGAAGGGAGAAAGGGAAGAATGGAAGGAAGAATTGAGAAGAATCTAGTTTGGAAAGGAATAGACAGCAGGAAATAGAGGATTGAAATTGTTATTAAAGGTCCAGGAATCTCTAAATATGGTCACTTTAGTTGTATCCAACTCTGTGCGACCCCATAGACAGCAGCCCACTAGGCTCCTCTGTCCCTGGGATTCTCCAGGCAAGAATACTGGAAAAATCTATTCACCACTAAAAAACTAAGATCATGGCATCTGGCCCCATCACTTCATGGCAAATAGAAGGGGAAAAAGTGGAAACAGTGACAGATTTTAGTTTTTTTGGGCTTCACAATCACTATGGACAATAACTGCAGCCATGAAATTAAAAGATGCTTGCTCCTTGGAAGGAAAGCTGTGACAGACCTGAAAAAGTGAAAGTGAAAAAAATAGTGAAAAAAAAAAAAGTGAAAGCTCAGTCGTGTCCAACTCTTTGTGACCCCATGGACTGTAGTCCATGGAATTCTCCAGGCCAGAATACTGGTGTGGGTAGCCTTTCCCTTCTCCAGAGGATATTCCCAACCCAGGGATTGAACCCAGGTCTCCTGCATTGCAGGCAGATTCTTTACCAACTGAGAGACAAACCTAGACAGCTGTATTAAAAAAAAGAGATATCACTTTGCCAACAAAGGTCTGCATAGTCAAAGCTTTGGTTTTTCCAGTAGTCATGTATGGATGTGAAAGTTGGACCATAAAGAAGGCTGAGCACCGAGGAACTGATGCTTTTGAATTGTGGTGCTAGAGAAGACGCTTGAGAGTACTTTGGACTGCAAGTAGAGCAAACCAGTCAATCCTAAAGGAAATCAGTCCTGAATATTCATTGGAAGGACTGATGCTGAAGCTGAAACTCCAATCCTTTGGCTACATGATGTGAAGAACTGACTCTTTGGAAAAGACCCTGATGCTGGGAAAGATTGAAGCCAAAAGGATAAGGGGAAACGGAGGTTGAGATGGTGAGATAGCATCACTGACTCAATGGATATGAGTTTGAACGAACTCCAGAAGATAGTGAAGGACAGGGCAGCCTGGTGTGCTGCAGTTCATGGGGTTGCAAAGAGTTGGACATGATTTAGTGGCCGAACAACAATAGAAAAATCTACAGAACCCCTGCCCTGAGACACCAAATGCTTTAAGGGAGCCAGAAACATGACCAAGTGTATCTGGTTGTTAAAATATAGAATCGAGGTAAGCTACTATGTCCTCCAACTAAAAGAGGACCCACAAAACATGATAAAAAGAGGAAACAGAATTTGACTACAGTCTGTGGGGATTAGATTAGATATAAACAGAACCTGATAACAAAGGCTGTTATGTCCTAGAAAGGATAAGTAAATCTAAAAAAAAAAAGAGTGTGAATGAGATTCTCTCTCAAGTCTTTCAGTGCTCCTTTCAGTTCAGATTCTCTTGTTACCTGGTATATCTACTGCTAGGCTAAGAAAAAAAGAAGACTGCTGCTGCTAAGTCACTTCAGTCGTGTCCAACTCTGTTGGACCCCATAGACGGCAGCCCACCAGGCGCCCCTGTCCCTGGGATTCTCCAGGCAAGAACACTGGAGTGGGGTGCCATTTCCTTCTCCAGTGCATGAAACTAAAACCATTCAGTCGTGTCCGACTCTTAGCGACCCCATGGACTGCAGCCTATCAGGCTCCTCCATCCATGGGATTTTCCAGGCAATAGTACTGGAGTGTGTTGTCATTGCCTTCTCCAAAAAGACTACTGCATAAAAATATTAAAACAATCATAATGAAAAGTTGTAAAGAAAGAAATATAAATCAGCAAGTTTAGCACCTTGTATATTTAATTATTTTCACTTTTCCTTGTTTTCTTTTGTTCTTCCTCCCTGGATATGAAGGACTATGCTTTGTTTACTGTTACTCTAATTATTGTTTAGAAGGTAAACATCTTATTCTAAGTTTTACTAATTATTATATAGCAATGTTTAACACATTTTAAAGCATATACCTCTAATTATATCAGTGAAATATAACTTTGAGTGAAATAATTTTTTATTTTCTTTTATAGGAGACAATAAAAGGAGCATTAATGTTTTGGCAGCTTTTTATAGAATTAAACAGTGGGATGACTATTCTTTCTGCTAAAATAGCTCACAATAGAATTTGGAGTGATGAAGCAAAACACTGACTTTTCAGATTATTCCCCAGTGAAAATGTTACACTGTGTGTCTGTGCCAGAAGCACTTACTGGCTGGTTGGCTGTACTTTAGGGAACAAATCACATGCAGTAGACCAAAAATTGAAGTGGACCTTTTTCAGCCCCATAATTGCTGCTCAATGTCTTTCTTGTTCATGTCTATATTCCCAAGTCCCACCCAGGTGCCTGGCCCAAAGCAGGAATTCAATAAATATTAATTGAATGAATGAATGAATGAATCAGTGAACAAAGGCCGAGTTTGAAAATAGCAACAGGCCATTTGCATAATTTTAGATGGCTATGCTTGCCTACAGATCGAGTAACCCAACATTACATGGATTTTGCTGTCTTTTGTTTAGGAAGACAGAGCTATATTGTTTAACCAAGTTAGATACTGGAGCTATAGTACCCAGAGGCCTTCAACTTTGCAACAAAGCTTTTTTCCTTCCCCGTGTTACCTATACAAGATTAGTTTTCTCCTAAAAACAATCTAGTAAATAGAAGAGTAAATTTTAGAAATTAAGTTCAATAAATTTCTAGGGCTGTGTTTTATGAATTAGTGTTCCCAAGTTATAGAACTCAACTCAAGGAGACCACTGTGAAAATAATACCACCTCATCAAAAAATCACTCTTTGGATTTGAATGAGATATTTGATCTCTGGAAGAAGGTAAGACCAGAGGGTTTTTCTTTTTTTCCTGTTTAAGAATTTGATTAATTTTGTTATTGCATGCAACATATTTTTATCATGACAAAATATTAAAAGTTATTATTTCAGAACAGTAGAATGATTATCTTCTGGTGATTTTCATACTTTGTTCTACAGTTTTCATTTTCTAGAGTGAATAAGTATAGAAACTTAAAACTTTAGTAAAAATTTTGTAGAATCAAAATAACCCTATCATAATCACTCTTTTCTCCATAGTCTCACTGCACATTAGTATTTCTATTATTTTGTTTTTGCTTTCTCTGGTGGCTTAGCTGGTAAAGAAGCCACTTGCAATGTGGGAGACCTGGGTTCAATCCCTGGGTTGGAAAGATTGCCGGCAGAAAAGAATGGCTATCCACTTCAGAATTCTGGCCTGGAAAATTCCATGGACTATATAGTCTATGAGGTTGTAAAGACAAGACTGAGTCACTTTCACTTTCACATTTGCTTTAACGATTTATGTACAGGTCTGTCTTATCCACATAACTTACATGCTAAGCTATGACTTGTGAAATGTAACACCGTAGGAAGTTGGGGGGAAAGACCAGTTCAGGCTGCCTTCTAGCTTTTCAAAGGGGAAAGCTATTTTCCCATTAGGCTGAAGGCTCCTTGAGAGGAGGGATTGTGTCTCAAATACTCAACTCTTAGCACAGTGTTTGGAAAGGGCTAAATAATTGTTACCTAAAGAAGTAAAGAAACGTAATGGTGCTGCTGCTTAGTTGCTTCCGTCCTGTCTGACTGTGCAACCCCATGGACTGTAGCCCGCCAGGCTCCTCTGGTCCATTTATTTCTCCAGGCAAGAATACTGGAGTGGGTTGCCACATCCTCCATCAGGAGATCTTTCCAACCCAGGGATTGAACCCAGCTCCTGCATTGCAGGTAGATTCTTTTACCACTGAGCCACCAGAGAAGCTCAAAGAAACAAATACATAACACTTTCCCCCTAACATTTAACTTTGACTTTGTCCTTCTGCATGGTCCAAAGTGATTAGACTAAAGATAATGAATGATTCATTTACTAGAGCTCTGCAGATCCCTTCCATTATATTCAAGTTTAACTCCTTCCAGTCATTCATTCAGTCATTCAATAAAGACTTATTGAAAACTTACTGTGTCATATCCATTGTTAGGTGCTACAGCTACAAGGTAGATATGACAGCCTCTGTCCTCCAGATGCTCTTTATATGGATGGGTGGCACTTTTTAACAGACACGAATAATACTCCGTTAGTTCAATAATGGAGATATTGAAGAATTAAGTTGGCCAAATCTGAGGTTTACAGGAGAAATTTTGCAGAGGAGGTGGCCCTTGTGCTGTGTGTTAAAGGAGGGACTAGAGTAGGAATTGGGCTTCTCTGGTGACTTACAGGGTAAAGAATCTGCCTGCAATGCAGGAGACCAGGGTTTGATCCCTGGGTCGGGAAGATCTCCTGGAGTAGGAAATGGCAACCCACTCCAGTATGTTTGCCTGGAGTAGGGATTAGTCGGGTGATGTATCTTTCTGTCAAAGAGGACAGCATGAGTAAAGTGACAAAGGCAAGAAATAGCACAGCGTGGCTATGAAGTTTGGCCTTGTTGGAGCATAAAGCTGTGCGAGCGATGAGTCTGCAGGGGAGGGCTGGGAGCAGGTCCTAAGGGCACAGCTTAGACTTCATCCTGCAGGCAGTGGGGAGGACTGCAGAAGTGTTTGGAGCAGAGGATGATGACACCAGGGATTATTTATTGGCTCCAGAGAGGATGGATTTGAAGGTGGAAAAAGAATTGGAGGAAATAGAACTTCTCAGGAGGCATTTACACAAATGAGTATGTAATAGATTTGTGTTTATATTTAGTAATCAGAGCTAACATTTATTTAGCACTTATTATATACAGTTACTAAATAAGCTGTATTATGCAATATTGTCTTGCTGCTGCTGCAATATTGTCTTAATATTATCTTAATATTTCAAATAATCCTGACTTAAACAGGCACTCTGTATCAACCTAGAGGGATGGGATGGGGAGGGAGATGGGAGGGAGGTTCAAAAGGGAGGGGATATATGTATACCTATGGCTGATTCATGTTGAGGTTTGACAGAAAACAAAATTCTGTACAGCAATTATCCTTCAATAAAAAAATAAAGTAAAAAATAATCCTATTATTACCCTTATTTTACAGCTAATGAAGAAAGAGTTAAATAAATTGCCCAAGGCCAGGATGCAACCCAGTGGAGTCTGGTACCAAAGCTGATGCTCTTAATTCCTATCTCATTTATTTAATTTTTGTCTCCTGTATTAGTATGAAAGCTCCATTCAAACAGGGGCCCTGTTGGTTGTATTCTCCACTGTGTCTACACAATATTATTTACTGAATAAAATTAAAGAATAACCTAAGCGGAATAAATAGTGGACTAAGTTATGCATAGGTATTCAATAAAAGAAATATGCAATATTAGCAAACTTTTTTGCAGACTTTGTTCAAATATGGGGCTGACTTTGGAGATTATTATGGACTGAATGCTTGTGTCCTTTCCCTTCTCCAGATTGACATGTTGAAGCCCCAACCCCCAGTGGGCCTCTAAGGTTCAATGAGATCAGAAGGGTGGGGTCCTAATCCAAAAGGATTGGTAATTTCCTGAGCAGAAGAGAGACCAGAGCTGTTTCTCTGTCTCCCTGTGCGTGTGCACTAAGGAAAGGCCATGTGAGGACACAGGGAGAAGGTAGCTGTCGGCAAGCCAGGAAGACAGCTCTTATCAGAGAGCAAATCAGCTGGAACCTTGATCTTGAACTTCTCGCCTCCAGAAAAGTGAGAAAATAAATTTCTGTGGTTTAAGCCATTCAATTTGACATCTGTTGTGGCAGCCTGAAATCACTGTGGCAGACAGTGATTAATAGGATGAGGGTTGGGGGAAGGAGAGAATTTCTAGCCTGGTAGCCTGTGGGTGCAGTGGTGCCACTAACTGGGGTAGAGAACCCGGGAAGAGGAAAGATTGGTCACGGTCAATGGAACAACACTAATTATTCTGTACTTAAAGTTCACCTCACTCAAACACAGCAATAAAACTGAAGTCAGCCATTTAAGATCATTTATTCAATAAATATTTATTCAAGCTCTTGTCATGATGGGCAGGACTTTCCTGGTGGCTCAGCAGTAAAGAATTTGCCTGCCAACGCAGGAGATGTGGGTTCGATCTCAGGGTTGGGAAGATCCCTGAAGAAGGAAATGGCAATCCACTCCAGTATTCTTGCCTGGAGAATTCCATGGACAGAGGAGCGTGGCTGGCTATAGTCCATGGGGTCACACAGAATCAGATACGACTTAGTGACTAAACAACAACAAGAAGTAGTCATGAGGGCCACTGTGTTTGTTCTGAGCACATAGAGTAAGTAAGATTCATTTTCTGCCCTCAAGGAACTCACAGTCTAGTGGGGAGAAATATTGTTCCTTTTTTTTAAAGCTAGCATGCTTGCTTTCCTTTCCCCTACTTTTAAAGACTTGGAACTCCTAAGAAATATATAGAGAAAATTTTAAATGGATATGAGCTTTTACCCAGACTTGAATCTGGGCCTTGGAATATACCAACCAGGTGCTGCTGCTGCTGCTGCTGCTAGGTCAGTTCAGTCGTGTCCGACTCTGTGTGACCCCATAGACGGCAGCCCACCAGGCCCCCCAGTCCCTGGGATTCTCCAGGCAGGAGTACTGGAGTGGGTTGCCATTTCCTTTTCCAATGCATGAAAGTGAAAAGTGAAAGTGAAGTTGCTTAGTTATGTCTGACCCTCAGTGACCCCATGGACTGCAGCCTACCAGGCTCTTCCGTCCATGGGATTTTCCAGGCAGGAGTACTGGAGTAGGGTGCCATTGCCTTCGAGTGATGATCTTAGGCAGAGCAAGTAACTCTTCTGATTCTTATGGTCCTCACCTACACCCGGAGAGTTGTTTTACAGATAAGAGAGGTAGAAATTTTTTGTAAAATGCATATTAGCAATTAATGTAATTATAAAAAGCTACACTTCCAACCTGCAGAAACAGGAGGTGAATCAGTCACAGGCAGCAAGTCTGAAGTGAAAGACCAGCTTTGAACTCTTTGGATGGCAGGAGTTTGGGGATGGCAAGTGGAATAAGACATGTGGTGGGGAAAAATAGGCTTTCTGGTCCTTTGATCTGATTCAAATCATGATTCAGGCAATTATTAGCTCTGGAAAGCTGAGAAAGTCATGTCATCAGTCTGAGCCTAGTTTCTTCATCTGTAACATGGAGTTAATAATTCTTACCCAGGAGGGTTGTTCTGAGTATATAAAGAGCTTGGTGTGGTGCCTAGCAGAGCTGTCGCTCAATTAATGGTAACTGTTGTTCCTATTAAAATGACCATTTTCCTCTCCTACCTCCTAAGGGGTTTGTTTAGGCAGTTAAATTACCTGAAGTACAAGGGAGTGAGAGAAATGGAAGGGCTGTTACGACTTGACTAAAATGTTATTTTTAAAGGTAAAGAAAGATAGTTCAATTCAGTTTTCCTCTCCTAACCTATGATGGAAACATAATTCTTATAAAAAATTACCACTGTATTATATGGCCTGGAGTCAGAGAACACCTACATTAATAATTATACCTTATATTTATTCTATTCTAAGTTAATCTACCAATCTTTGTTAATAAGCTCCTCATAAGGCAAAGCTTCTCAAAATTTAATGTACACGTGAGTCTCTTGGGGACTTGCTAAAATGCAGATTTTTATTCAGTGGATTTGGAGTGAAGCATGAAAATCTGCATTTCTAAAAAGGTCCCAGGTGAGGCCCATGCTTCTGGTTCATGGACCACACTTTGAGGAAGGAGGGAGGTTCTAAGGGGGCATGGAAATATTTTCCTTGGTGTAACTACCTGCTTCTCTTTGGAGATCTACCTAATTGCAAACTAACCACTTGTTGATAGAACACTACCAGGCCTTTTAAAGACCAGATTTAGAAATTCTGCAACAAGACTCATATCTGATCAATTCTGACTTTTTCGAACAACCTACTATGTGCGAGGCACAGTGCAAGGTGCCAGAGATAAAGTGGTTAGAAAGGCACAATTTCTGCTTCAGGAGACTGCCTTTATTCTAATACTGTCCTCCTTTGGAGACTGTTATCATTCTTAGGGCAATCTTATTGTCTCCCCTGTTCCCTAGTTCTATATAGATGCCCAATAAATAATTAATGAATAAATGAGTTCCCAGGAATTTCATTAAAAATGTTGTCTGGCAGAGAAAGGCAAATGTGTATGATATCACTTATACGTGGAATCTAAAAAATAAAACAAAGTAGTGAATATAACAAAAAGAAACAAGACTTATAGATACGGAGAATAAACTGGGGGTTACCAGCGGGGAGAAAAAAGAGAGAGGGGGCCCCATAGGGGTAGGGGACTAACAGGTACAAACTATTATGTATAAAATAAACAAGCTACAAGGATATATAGTGCAAAACAAGGACTATAGCCAATATTTTACAATTACTATAAATGGAATGTAATCTCTAAGAATTGTGAATCACTATGTTATATGCCTGAAACATATAATATTCTATATCAACTATGCCTCAATAAAAAATAATCTTGTCTAGCAGTGCACAACAATGAACACTATCTTGGCTATCACGTGTAGAAAGTGAAAGTTGCTCAGTCATGTCTGATTCTTTGAGAGCCCATGGATCTGCCAGGCTTCTCTGTCCATGGAATTCTCCAGGCAAGAATACTAGAGTGGGTTGCCATTCCCTTCTTCAGGGAATCTTCCTGACCCTAGGATTGAACCCACGTCTCCTGCATTGGCAGGTGGATTCTTTACCATCTGAGTAACCATGGAAGCTCAATCACATGTAAGAGGTGGTTAAATAAAAAAGGGGCTAATAGGGTGAGCCTTAGGGCTTCCCAGTCCATTCTAAAGGAGATCAGTCCTGGGTGTTCTTTGGAAGGACTGATGCTGAAGATGAAGCTCCAATACTTTGGCCACCTCATGTGAAGAGTTGACTCATTGGAAAAGACTCTGACGCTGGGAGGGATTGGGGGCAGGAGGAGAAGGGGACAACAGAGGATGAGTTGGCTGGATGGCATCACCGACTCGATGCACATGAGTTTGGGTGAACTCTGGGAGTTGGTGATGGACAGGGAGGCCTGGCGTGCTGCATTTCATGGGGTCACAAAGAGTTGGACATGACTGAGCGACTGAACTGAACTGAACTAGGGCTTCCCACATGGCTCAGTGGTGAAGAATCTACTTGCCAATGCAAGAGATGAGAGTTCAATCTTGGGCTGGGAAGATCCCCTGGAGCAAGAAATAGCAACCCACTCCAGTATTCTTGTCTGGAAAATCCTATGCAGGAGCCTGGTGGACTACAGTTGATGGGGTTGCAAAAGAATTGGACACGACTTAGCGACCAAACAACAACAAGGGTGAGCCTTAATCCAGTCTGACTGGTGTCCTTATAGGAAGAGATTCACACACACACACAGAGACTCCAGGGATGAGAACACACACACACACACACACACACACACACACAGAGCGGCCACTCTGTAAGGGCACAGCAAGAAGGCCACCATCCGCAAGCCAAGAACGATGACTTCAGAAGAAATCAAGCTTGAAGACATCTTAATCTTGTACTTTCAGCCTCCAAAACTATGAGATAATAAATTTCTGTTGTTTAAGCCACTCAGTCTATGGTATTTTGTTATGGCAACCCTAGTAAACTAATACAAATTTTCATAATTTTTATGACCAGAATCAAAAGTCTGTTCTGGAGGGTACACAAAATGTCAGAAAAATGCTAAGAATGGATGGATGAACCTCCAAGTGCAGTAGGGTTGAGTCATGGGAGGACTGAGGGGAGACAGAAGAGGGTGAGATAGTAGCCCAGATTGGGTTAAAACAGATGCAATATATGTACATTTCCTTTCCCTTCTCATGATCAACACAAAATGTAGAATTGTTCTTGCTCCAAATCTGAGATCAAAAGTAGCTTTTTTGACTTTTTCCTCCTTCTCAGGTTATATTTTGATATTCAATACAATTTTACTTGTTTAAAAATATTGTGGCAGGAGGAAGACCACAGATTTCTCTCTGAAGGCAAATTCTTCATATACAAAGAATACCTGTGCTGATAAAACAGGTAATGAAACTGAATTTTTGACAAACAGAAAAATATATCAAAAACACAGTCAAGTGAGATTTCTGCTAGCCACAGGGAGCTACATTTGCAACCAGATTATAAAGTCAAGGGATTATTTTTTTGCTTTGCTTTGATTTCAATAAACATGCCAACTCATAGTATAGATGAATGCCTCTTTCAAAATTCTGGGAGGTTCTACACTTATATTCTAATTGTGTCACTGTTTTCAAATCATTTCTTGAATTGCTTTAAGGGTCTGTGAGATGGTCTTCTGAAAGCTCTCAATGGTGACTTGTGAAGGTCGATTTGACTTTCAAAAACAACCCAGGGTCCTTTTGGGTCAACTCTGGTTAACTAGGGGGACCAGTCAAACTGTAATGTCAAGAGGATCAGCCCTAAAGCTTTCAGGATGATTTTTCCGGAGTGAATCATTCTCAACCTCAGAAGAGAGTTTCCAAAGGCAAACCCCAGATATGTAGTAAACATGTTACAGGCATGACAGCAAGGGCAAGGGATGTGACCGCTCTGAAGGAAACCCCATTTATTTGGATATGCAAGTTTTTTAGTGGTTTCCTTTACCAGAATATTTCCTCAGGTCTAGATCTACTTTACTTGATGAGACCACAGCTTCCAGAAGTCCAAGGATGTCACTGCTTTAGTTAACTTTTCATCTCCAACCTGGGTATTTGGTCTGTGTTCAAGACATAGCTGATGGAAGGATCAATATGGGGGAAGAATAGCTAAGATGCTTGTGGCTTGCGCTATGTGATTCAAAGGGCAAAACTAGGACCCAGAAAGAAGCTCTGGAGACATAAATTTCTGCTCCTAGTAAGAAATACACTGCCAGCAGCTGGAGCTGTCCAGCAATGGAGTTTGCTCTGGAATTGGAAATGGAGAACTTCTACCCAGAGCGCAGAGTTCAAGCCAGACTACTTGTTACAGGAACCTTTAGAGGTTTCTCCTGCAATGGGGAGCTATGCAGTGTCTACCAAGGATTAGCCCCTGAGTCCTACCTGCACAATACCTGATAATTGGTGGGCCCTGAAAATATACTGGAATGGAATGAATGAGGCATGCAGTGAATCTTGTGAAGAGGCAGGGACTCAATCAGCCTCCAGGAAGGTAGGGAGGAGTGCAATGAAAAGATCCGGGGAGCCATAAGGTAGGACCTTCTTCGAGTTTTGGTACCATAGGAGAGAAGCTGCTCTGGGTACCTGAAGCCTCACGTGTTTACGAAAGGCTACGGTCAACGGCGGGTCGCACCGAGTCGGGCACGACTGAGCACGCAAGTACTCCAGTACTTTTAAAGGGGGGAGGAGTGGAGAGAGGAGATAGACCACATGCTCACCTTTCTTAAATTCCTCCAGCACTGTGTCCAGCCGGGTATCGTTGAAGACGCAGTGCAGGGGCCGGTTGTAGAAGCGGGTGACGGTGAGGAGCGGCGTGCAGTCGTCGGGGTCCACGAAGGCCAAATCCTTGACAAACAGAATGTCCACAATGTTGTGCCGCTGGTCGCCCTCGTAGACGGGGATGCGCGTGTAGCCGCTGCGCAAGATCTCGGAGACTGTTGCGAAATCCAGCACCGCGTCGGAGCGCAGCATGAAGCAGTCCCCGAGGGGGGTCAGCACCTCCTCCACCACTTTGGTGCGCAGCTCCAGGGCGCCCTGGATGATGTTGAGCTCCTCTTTCACCAGGTCGCTGTAAGGGTCGGCGGCTCGCAGCGTCTCCAGCAGCTTCTCCCGCGTGTAGAAGGTGCTGATCTCCTGGCGCAGCGCCCAGTCGAGCAGGCGGCCCAGTGGGTAGCACACGGGGAAGGCGGCCGCCATCAGAAGCCGGGTCAGGCACACGCTGTGCGAGGCGATGGCCAGCCCGTGCCGCGAACACACTGAGTAGGGGCAGATCTCGGCGCCCAGGAACACCGCGCCGGTGCACACGAGCGCCGGCAGCCACGGGAAGTGAATTCCCGCGTCGCTGTAGTCCTCCCCCGCGCCCCCGACGCCCGGCGGCAGCGAGGCGTACAGCCAGCCCGCTAGGGCCGCGTTGGCTCCGGCTTGGCCCAGGAGCAGGGTGCAGAGCAGATGGGTCCCCCTGCCGCGCACGGCCTGCACTCGGCGCGCCTGCTCCTGCTCGGCGGCCGAGCCGCTGTTCCGCAGCACCCGTAACTCCACCGGGTCCAGCGAGAGCAGGCTCAGGCGTAGGCCGTGAACAGGGCAGACAGGG
>SJXQ01011477.1:113233-185144 GCA_006408695.1 Aepyceros melampus
TACCGGCGCCGCGGGCGCCGCGGGCCCGGGCTGGAAATAGACGCGCAGGAGGAAGCTGGTGCCTTCGGCGGCGCGCAGGGTGCCCCCCTCTAGGGACACGCGGCCTCCGGCGGTGTCCTCGGGCCGCAGGCCCAGTAGCCAGGCGGCGGCGGCTGGGGGCCGAGGGGATAGGGAAAAGAAGAGCAGGAGCACAGCGCCCCGGCTGCAGCAGTCTCGGAGCCTGACACCCACCGCCGCAGCGGCCGCCGCCATCCTGCACCCGGCGCGGCTGCACGTGATACTGCAGAAAGCCGAACGAGAGCCGGAGGGAGGAGGAGCCGAAGCCGGGAACCCGGCCCCGGGCAGGTCACCACGTGTACGCCCCCCCGCGCGCGTGAGCCGGAGGCCGTGGGGGTTCAGACCCAGCCCGGGCCGTGGGTCCCCACGGGAAGCTGGAGATGGTCATGCATCATTGCACTCACTGTGACCCCGACCCACTGGAGTACTCAGAGTCGCAGCCCAGGGAAAGCTGGTCTTGGAGCATGGCCTCCTACTAGAGCATTAGGGCGCCCCTGGGCGAACTCCTACCCGGCAGTAATTTCCTGCTGGTCCTTCCACTTCACCATTGGCCAGGGAAATTTCCCAGCATTTCGCCTCTCCTCCTGCCTCTTGCGTTCCCCCTCCTGGTCAAAAGATATTCTGGAGACAAGTCTTGAATCTGTGTTTTGTCTCAATTTCAGCTGACCATGTTTTAAAAATTTACAGATCACTTAGGTTAAATCCTTTTTAAGATCCCAGTGTCCATTGATTGGAAATTGTGGAATGAAGCTGTGATTCCACTGTGTGATGGAATACTATGCAGCAGGAAAAATAATGATGTGGCTCCACGTGTTTGTGATATGGAAATACCTCCAAAGGAATAGTTGAAAATATCAAGGTGCAGAACAGTGTGTGTCATATGCTACTGTTTGTACTAAAAATATGTAAGTATAAATGTTTATGTACACACATACATATATAAAATAATAGATTTAATATGCAGAGATACACAAGAAATTTGTAACAGTGTTCAACTCAGGGGAGTAAGCCTATATAATACAATGCCAAAAGCAGGAAATTGGCATTGAAGAGTTTTGTCTCATTTTACCGCATGTATAGATTTATATAATCATGGCTGAATCAAAATGCAGAACTATTCTATCACCATAAAGAGCTGAGAGCTAGACTTTTTACTGAATTCCTTGTATTGTTTGAACTTACCATGGGCTTGTTACCTTATTTTACTTTTATGCATTTTGAAAAAAATTATATAGTAAAATTCATCTCCTGGTGTACTATTCTATGAGTTTTGACATATGTTCATATAATGACCACAATAAATACTAGCGCCATGGGGACTTCTGGTGGTCCAGTGGCTAAGAATCTGCCTTGTAATGCAGGGGACATGGGTTCTAAGATCCCACATGCTGCGGAGCTACTGAACCAGCATACTTTAGCTACTGACCCTGTGCACTCCGGGACCCACTGGGTGCAACAAAATATCCCACATGATAACAAGTGGCAACTAAGACCAGAGGCAGCCAAATAAATAAATATTTAAGAAAAAAAAAATACTGCCATCACTCTCCAACTTTCACTCTTTTTCTTTGTGGTTAACTCTGCCCTCCCCCGACCCCACTTCTATTTATCATCTAGCAGCTACTGATCTGGTTTGTTATCTCCCATTGTTTTATTTTCCAGAATGTCATATTAATGAAATAATACAGAATATGACCCAGAATATGGCCTTTTGGCTCTAGCTTCTTATACTTACTTAGCAATATGCAGTTGAGAGTCACCCATGTTGCTGTGTTTATCAATAGTTCATTCCTCTTTATAGCTGGGTAGTATTCTATTACATTGCAGAAGGAAATGGCAAACCACTCCAATATTCTTGCCTGGAGAATTCCATGAACAGAGGAGCCTGGTGGGCTACTGTTCATGGGGTCACAAAGAGTCAGAAGCGACTGAGTGACTAACCACATTCTATTACATAGATGTATCACAGTTTATCCATTTACCAGTTAAAATCATTTGAGTTAGTTCCAGCTTTTGGCAGTTGTGAATAAAGCTGCTACAAATGTTTGCATGCAAATGTTTGTGTGAACATATGTTATCATTTCTCTTGGGTAACTTTACCACAGGTCTGTATTACCTTTTAAAATATAAAAGTAACAATACTTTGGCATACTACCTTTGGCACCTCTAATGTAAAAAAGTCATATGTGAAATATTATATTTCATCGAATTTCAAAGATATTGATTGAGAAAAACTTGCAAAAGATGAAGCTCAATATGGTGCAGACTCAAAGTTACCTTCTTTTCATAACAAACTCTTATCATCCAGAGTGGAAATAACCCCCTCCTTCCTTGTCTGTGACTACATAGGCCTTAGTGGGCTGCTGCTCACATTCTGGTCTCAGAGGCTGCCTTTCACACTCTGCAGGGAAGGAGTGTGAAGCGAAGCTGTCATTGCCTTAAAATACATAGATCCTGTGCGCTACAAGCTGCCTCTTGCATGGGCTGCTTAGGAGACTGAAGAAACGTTTAATCTAGAGAAGGAACATTGAAGCATTTATTGGAAATGTAGGGGAAAGGGTGGAGGTGTCAGGCATGTGATTGTTTAAGTTGGCAAAAAAACACATTCTCACTTTCGTCCTCACACTTAGATCTTCCTCCTCTCTCAGCACAAAGGTACCTGTTATCATAATGGTTCTCCCACCTCTTTTAGGTCACAGGACTTTATCATCATTATAATACCACCTGACACCTTTAGCAAGCTTTAGAGTTACAAAGGGATTCCATATCTATTATCTCTCTCACACACACACACATGCACACAGCCTTGTGAAGTAGATGTAATTGTACCCATTTTACAGATCGGGTGAAATGACTGGTAAAACTTCTTTGAATTCTAGATTGATGCTCCCTCGCTCCATAGGGCTAACGTGCCAAAATAGAAGCTATCAAAAATATTCAATTAGGAATTAAAAAACCAAAATGTCTAATATAAAGTATTACATTCCCATTGAAAATAAAGTTTTAATAAGAAGAGCTTACACAAAAATAAACATAACCCCACCAAGCAGAGATAAACAGTTAATATTTTGACACATTTCCTTTTTTATTTTCCACATAGATAACTGGGAAGAACACATACATCTATAATTGAATAATATTATGCATACAATTTTAGTCTGCTTCTATCACTTAACATATCAAGAACATTTTCCCTAATGTAATAGAAATTCTTTGATAAGCATATTTTTTACTGTTAACAAGTGTTAGGCTTTGGAAAGTTAACTCACAAATCTGGACCCATTTCCCTATGTGTGAAATGAAAGACAGTTTTAAGGTCCTTATTCTTTCATGAGTCAGTGAGGACAGACGAATGTACACCAGGTGAAGATAATCTAAAGAGACTGAGTACTTTTCCTTTTCTGAACAAGAGGTTCTGGAAAAGTACTGGGTTTCCAAAGCTTTACTGTAGCTGAAACGATTCCTGGGGACAGATTCAGGCAGTGTGATTCTAGGAAGGAAGAGCTGCCAAAAAACAGTTCTCCAGAATCTGGATGTTGACTATTTCTCTAGCTGACAAAGTGGGTAACTCCTCAGTTCCCAGAGAGATGGGGGAAATGATGCTTGCCTTTAACCTCATGACTAAGATATTTCAGAATATGTGTATTAAAATGCTTTTATTCATTACTTGTTCATCCATTCAATAAATACTTGTTAATTCATTCAATAAATACTTGTTAATATTCAATAATCCTTGCCATCACTGAGTTTAGATTCCCCTAAGAATAACAGATGTGAACCAGAAATTGCTTACCTATCTAATTAATTAGTTATTCCTATGAAAGAGATGTTCAAAGTGCATGCAAGTATATAACCTAGGACAAAGAGGAAAGCCTGGGCAGATTATACCCAAAATGAGATAAAATGAAAGTGGAAGAATTTAAACATTAGGAAGAACACGAAGCATATATTTTGTATCTTCTTTTTTGTAACACTTTTAAAACTATGACAATGTATTAATAATATCCCTAAGAATGGTCGCAAAGAGTTGGCATGACTGAGCGACTGAACTGAACTGACTGAACTGAAGAATATAATCTGTTGACATTTATCAAGTGCTTACCATGTGCCAAGTACATTATCCATTTTAATTCTCACAACAGATGGGACAACTTAGGCTCAGATTGGGTAACTTTGCAAAATTCCTGTTGGGGGTGGGTAGTGGTGCTCAGTTGGATACACAGTTTGAGTTCAGAGAGTACAGCTTAAAAAGTTAAGAAAACAATACCAGTTAACCCTTACTATGTATTAGGCATAAACTAACTCATTTAATTCTCAGAAGAACCTTTGGAAGTAGGTGGTATTATTATTTCCATTTTATATGAGGAAGCTAAACTACAGAGAGATTAAACACCATGTTAGCCAAGATTATACAACCAAGGGCAGATGCCTGCCACTGTACCACACACTTTTACACAATACTCTACTACAGCTACCTGTCATATCTTTGCCCATTTACATACACCATCTTACAGTCACACGTATATTTCTACAACTATAGTATTCTATTTCTTCCATTCATCATTATAACATGTTTTCCCTCATTAAAACTAATTGTAAACATGTTTTTCCTTTTTCCTCCCCACCTCCAAGTCCGTATCTGCTCAGTCATGTCTGACTCTTTGCGACCCCATGAACTGTAGCTCACCAGACTCCTCGGTCTGTGGGATTTCCCAGACAAGAATACTGGAGTGGGTTGCCATTTCCTCCTGCATCCCACCTCCATATTCTTTTGTTATTGTTGATTATTTGTTGGTTTTACCACAGGCACAGAGGATTGAGTAAATCATCTTTCTCAGGTCATGGGCTTTGTAAAGTCCTCCTCCACTCCATTCTGAAAGTTCCCTGGTGGCTCAGTGGTAAAGAATCTGCCTGCCAATGCAGGAGACATGAGTTCAATCCATGTGTCCGGAAGATGCCCTGGAGAAGGAAATGAAAATGCACTCCAGTATTCTTGCCTGGGAAATCCCATGGACTGAGGAGCCTAGAGGGCTATAGTCCATGGGGTTGGCAAGAGCTGGACAACACTACATCCTAATTCCAATCCATCTCCTCCTACTTCAGGCAGCCATTCCAACTCTTTAAATATGCCTTTAAAACAAGTATAAAATATTGTTTGGGGCTTCCTTGGTCATCCAGTGATTGAGAATCCATCTGCCAATGCAGGAGACACCGATTCAATCCCTGCTCCAGGAAGATCCCACATGCCATGGACAGAGCAACTAAGCCTGTGTGTCACAACGATTAAACCAGCACTCTAGAGCCCATGCTTCACAACAAGAGGAGCCACTGCGGTGAGAAGCCTGTGTACCACAACTAGAGAGTAACCCCTGCTCTTCGCAACTAGAGAAGGCCCTTGAGCAACAACGAAGACCTAGTATTATATAGCCATAACTAAACAAATCTTTTAGAAAATATTGGTGTTCTTTTTTTTCTTTTATTATAATATGTTTCCCATACCATAAAATTTACCCTTTTAGGATATACAATTCCATGGTTTTTAGTATATTCATAAAGCTGTGGAACCGTCATCACTACCTAATTCTAGAATATTTTCAGAAACCTCCCCAAAGAGACCCTTATTTGTTAGATACTTCTCACCTCCTGACCCAGCCTTTAGCAACCACTGGTCCACTTTCTGCCTGCGCTTTTAATTTTCATTAGAAGTGCTGTAGAACTTGTTCTGCTTATCACATTTTCGCTCAACACTACATTTGTAAAATCTGTCCATGTTGCTGAATTATGACTGATATGATGGTTCTCAATGCTCTTCCACACTGCATTGCCACAACATTAATTTCATTCTAATGTCCCTTAGAGAGGGACACTTAGATTGCCATCAATTTTTATCTGCCACCAACAATGCCACAGTGACATCCTTACCATTGCCTTCTGGATCAGTGGGGGTTTCCTCTGATATGTACCCACTGTGGGACTGCTGGGTCACAGTATATACATATACTTGGTTTTACTCCGTACAGCCAGATTGCCCTTAACCAGTAGTGTCTGAAGTTTTCTGTTTTCCTACATGTTAGCTACACTTAGTATCATTCACTTTTCAAATCCGGCCAAGCTAATGGGCATAAAGTGCTTTTTCATAAAACAACAACAAACAACAAAAACTTGCCTGTCTCTTATTTCTAACAACGTTAAGCATCTCCTTATACATTTGTTAGCCTTTCAGTGTGAAATTGAATGGATTGGGCCTGAAGTTTGAGGCTGGCATTTAAAGTACATCTGCTCTTCTCTAGGATATATTTTCAACAGTCCTGCATATCTGAAAACACTAACTCACGCTTTACTTGGCTTGAAGCCCTGCACCAACCCAGACAGAAGCATGGAGAGGAAGCTTCCTGATACAGCAGGAGTAAAACAGCCTGGATTTGTTAATATTTACAATAAACAGTTAACTGTGTGCACAGCATTTCTCAGATAGAGGCATTTCTAAGAGTTAATAAGAGAAGCCCCTTCCCAGGGCAAAGAGAGTTTTATCCCCCTAAAAATGTCAAGAGCTTTTGAGGGGAATGATTAGTCTTCAGCATCTGGGCAGTCAGAAGCTTAACTGATTAGTCAGCTAATCAGTTCATTTAACACCTGAATCAAGTAATACAGTGGCGGGGTACCAGCCTGGGTCACAAAGAGTTGGAGCCAGGGGCAATAACCTCCAGTCAAACAGAAAAAATATTAATATTATTAAAAATATTAATAACATTTTCTTTACTGAGTGGGGATGGGGATTGAAAGTTACTTATATGTGATTGGCTTGATGTTGCTTTCCAGGATAACCTGGTTCTCAGATGGGCAGGAGAGAAAGTAAATCTTATTAAGATAGTCTTTAATGCACTCAAACATTAATTTTTTCGTAGCACAATGATTCTCAAATTTTTTATGCATAAAAATCTCTTGGGGTTCTTTTTTTGACAGATTCTAGAAGAATAGATCGGAGAAGACAATGGCATACCACTCCAGTACTCTTGCCTGGAAAATCCCATGGATGGAGAAGCCTGGTAGGCTGCAGTCCATGGGTTCGCAGTGTCGAACATGACTGAGTGACTTCACTTTCACTGTTCACTTTCATGCTTTGGAGAAGGAAATGGCAACCCACTCCAGTGTTCTTGCTTGGAGAATCCCAGGGATGGGGGAGCCTGGTGGGCTGCCGTCTATGGAGTCGCACAGAGTCGAACATGACTGAAGTGACTTAGCAGCAGCAGCAGCAGAAGGATAGTAAACTGTTAACAGTGGTTGCCTCTCTGAAGAGAAACTGGTCGCTGGGAAACAGGGATAGGAGAGAACTTTTCCCTTTTGATCTTTTAAATTTCATACAATTAATATACATTTTCTGTTCAAAAATAATTTAAATTTTATTAAAAAATGCATATTCCTATTTTGATTCTGTGAGTCTGGAATAGGACCCAAGAATCTGCATTTTAAAAAGCATCTCCTGTGGTTCCAATATAGCTGACAGTTGGTTCACTTTTTGATAAAAGATGATATAAAAGAGTGGCTTTTATTCTTGTTTGGATTTACACACTCCTGTGAATGTCTAATGAAAGCTATGGGGCTTTCCCCTAGAGAATTGCACCTGTACTCAAGGATATAATCATGTGAATATGTTGTGAATACAACTGCAGGCATTCGTGCCATTCCAGTGGCATTATGCCATCCATGTTTCTTATGTCAAGGACCCCGATGTAGAGGTTTTGTTCTATATCATGGGAAGGAGTCTTTATTTTAAGAGAGAGAAATTCATAGAATTCAGAAGAATTTCAAGTGGGGGCATTCATGGGTGCATGGGTGTATGTGTAAGAAAAGAGCAGAGGCAATTTCTACTTTTGATGATGGGGCTCCTTCTCTATTTCTAGAATCAGTTCCTAATTAATAAGGGACAGAAGATGGATCCCTCAACAATTCTCTTCCAGCTACATCCTGTCCACAAACATGCTAATGAAATCTGCAGATGACCTCAAAAGAGGATATGCTCCAAACACCAGGAAAGCCAAAGAAATTATAGAAAACATTAGCAATATGGCAAATAGAATGACTCTCAGCTTGGAAAAATTTCAAGTTGAAGTGTCTAGGGAAAAGTAATCAGAAAGAAAATTTTTCATAGGGAGGGCAACACCTGGAAAATAGTAATGCCTATAGAAGGCCCAAGGGTGATGCTAAATGGCAAATTAGATACATGTCTGTTTTATAATATTGTGAGAAAAATAAGACACTGACCTCTTGTCACAAAGCAGGGAGATAATGGCTCTTTCTGTTTGGCCTTAGTGAGATAGCACCTGGGCTGCTGTGTTTAGTTTTGGACACTTCATTAGTGGAAAATTGTTGATTAGCATTTGGGAATTTGGAGGCAAGAAACAAGAAACAATTAAAAGAATACATTTGAAATGACTCAACCATTCAAAGCCAACAGCAAAGAGAGAAAAAGGAATAAGGAAGCTGCACTTAGATTATGCTGCTGAGAAATCAAAAGTCTCTTCTTTCCAAGTTCAGCATAGACCACTGATTATTGGAGTTGGGAGGGACTTTGGAGATGACTTTTTCTTACCTTTAATTAAGTTCCTGGGCAGTGCCAAGATTTTTAACTAGGCAGGTTGCTCTTGAGCTATGGATCCCACAGAGATCTAGAAAGGTTCCTCTTAAAATATAGATCTGATATTATTCTCCTAATTAAAACCCTCCAATGGATTCCACAGCATTTAGCATAAATTCAGCTTTTTATCAGGGCCCACACTGTTCTACTGAATCTGGCCTTTACCTAAATCTTGACTTGTACCACTCTCCACTGAGCTCACCAATGTTCAGCCGCAATGTGCCTTCCTCCTCCACATCCTGCTGTTTCTAGAACTCTCTAGGATCTTTTCAACCTCAAGGCCTTTGCATTTCCTGTTTATTTCTCCAGTTCCTTGCATTATTGATTCCTTCTCATCTTCCTTCCATAACCATGTTATCTAAAGTCTCCATCCCTACTCCATCATCCTGCTTATAGTGTTAACACAATTTGTAATGGTTTGCATTTAGTTACTTGTTTATTATCTTTTTCTTCTATAAGGATGTAGAATGCAGGAGAGCAAAGACCTTTTCTATCTCACCCATTCTTATATTTCCACTGCCTTGAACGAAGTAGTAGCTAACGCATGTTGAATTCTTATTTTATTTCTGAAACTGTTCAGTGTCTGACATGTATCAGCTCATTTAATGCTCACAACAACCCTATGAAATTAAACTATGATTATCTCTACCTTCCAAATGGGGAAAATGAAGTGCACAGAAGTTAAGTTAAATTGCCCAAGGTTAAACAGTAAGTGCTAGGGACAGGATTTGAATCTTGGCAGTGTGACTTGCCCAGGGTCTGAGAAGTTAATGGAATAGGCAAAGATAGCATCTAATACTTTTGACTGCCTTGTGCTCATCTGCCTGGAAAATTGGCAATGGATTAATTACTTGGATAGTTACACACTATAACCTTTTCCCCTATGAGAAATTCTAGTAAATGAGAATTTGCTTCCATATTTGAGAAGTGTGATCTTGAGTCATTCCTTTTGGGGATAATGAGGAAAAGAGGCAATATAGGAAGAGGGACAGGAACAAAAACAGAAGGTTAAATATATGGTGAAATGAGATTTGAACTTTCTGTGATACAGTTTTGTGAGAGGCAAAGGAAGCTAAGAGGAAGTAAAGCAAGGACATATTTTTCTGGACCATTAGGAAGCAAGGAAGTGGGCTGGTATTAAGGGCATATGCTTTGGCATGAACTTATTATGGGCCAAAACTAGACCTATATAACCCCATATTTTAGAGAGACGATTGAGAAATACCTGTTTAGCTAGCCCAAACAGACTAAACAAAATATGTCAAAGGACT
This sequence comes from Aepyceros melampus, assembly GCA_006408695.1. NCBI lineage: Eukaryota > Metazoa > Chordata > Mammalia > Artiodactyla > Bovidae > Aepyceros > Aepyceros melampus. The sequence goes on from SJXQ01011477.1 coordinate 123,197, forward strand.
TTTTGCATTGAGCATCCAAGTGCCACAGTCTCAGTGAAACTGTGAGATCAAGAATGTGGGTGTCAGTGACAACCTGGTGTTACAAAATGAGAAAGGCATATATGGATAGAGCCAACAGGGACGACATTTTCTTAATTTTCAGATTATTTGTTATCAAACACACCAAATTCCAAGCCAACCAAAAACAAATTGGCAAGTGTTTAGCACACATGGTAATTTTAGCACGCAGTGTAATTTCAATTACACTGAAATTATTTGGACATATCACTATTCTTTTTACAGTTCATGAGGTTCTCACGGCAAGTATACTGGGGTGGTTTGCCATTCCCTCCTATAAGCAGATCACGTTTTGTCAGAACTCTCCACTCTGACCTGTCCATCTTGGGTGGCCTTACATGGCATGGCTCATAGCCTGAGTGACATAAGCTGCTTCACCACGAAAAGGCAGTGATCTGTGAAGGGGATAACTGCCCAGTATTTTGGCCATCTGATGCAAACAGTCGACCTATTGGAAAAGTCTCTGATGTTGGGAAAGTTTGAGGACAGAAGGAGAGAGAGGCGTCAGAGAATGAGATGGCTGGATGGCATCATCGATGCAATGGACATGAACTTGGGCAAACTTCGGGAGATGGTGAGGAACAGGGAGGCCTGGCGTGCTGCAGTTCATGGGGTCACAAAGAGTCAGAAACAACTGGGTGACTGAACAACAACGAACAACAACATCACCATTATAAACAGATGTGAGGTGAATGTCAAGAGAGTTCCAGAAAAACATCTACTTCTGCTGTATTGACTATTCCAAAGCCTTTGTGTGGATCACAATAAACTGGAAAATTCTGAAAGAGATGGGAATACCAGACCACCTGACCTGCCTCTTGAGAAATCTGTATGCAGGTCAGGAAGCAACAGTTAGAACTGGACATGGAACAATGGACTGGTTCCAGATAGGAAAAGGAGTACGTCAAGGCTGTATATTGTAACCCTGGTTATTTAACTTCTATGCAGAGTACATCATGAGAAACACTGGGCTGGATGAAGCACAAACTCAAATCAAGATTGCTGGGGGAAATATCAATAACCTGAGATATGCAGATGACACCATCCTTATGGCAGAAAGTGAAGAAGAACTAAAAAGCCTCTTGAGGAAAGTGAAAGAGGACAGTGAAAAAGTTGGCTTAAAACTCAGCTTTCAGAAAACGAAGATCATGGCATATTGTCCCATCACTTCATGGCAAATAGACGGGGAAACAGTGGAAACAGTGAGACTTTATTTTTTGGGGGCTCCAAAATCACTGCAGATGGTGACTGCAGCCATGAAATTAAAAGACGCTTACTCCTTGGAAGGATTGGATGAAGCACAAACTCAAATCAAGATTGCTGGGGGAAATATCAATAACCTGAGATATGCAGATGACACCATCCTTATGGCAGAAAGTGAAGAAGAACTAAAAAGCCTCTTGAGGAAAGTGAAAGAGGACAGTGAAAAAGTTGGCTTAAAACTCAGCTTTCAGAAAACGAAGATCATGGCATATTGTCCCATCACTTCATGGCAAATAGACAGGGAAACAGTGGAAACAGTGAGACTTTATTTTTTGGGGGCTCCAAAATCACTGCAGATGGTGACTGCAGCCATGAAATTAAAAGACGCTTACTCCTTGGAAGGAAAGTTGTGACCAACCTAGACAGCATATTCAAAAGCAGAGACATTACTTTGCCGACTAAGGTCCATCTAGTCAAGGCTATGGTTTTTCCAGTAGTCATGTATGGATGTGAGAGTTGGACTATAAAGAAAGCTGAGTGCCGAAGAATTGATGCTCTTGAACTGTGGTGTTGGAGAAGACTCTTGAGAGTCCCTTGGACTGCAAGGGGATCCAACCAGTCCATCCTAAAGGAAATCAGTCCTGGGTGTTCATTGGAAAGACTGATGTTGAAGCTGAAACTCCAATATTTTGGCCACTTGATGTGAAGAGCTGACTCGTTGGAAAAGACTCTGATGCTGGGAAAGATTGAGGGCAGAAGGAGAAGGGGACGACAGAGGATAAGATGGTTGGATGGCATCACTGACTCAATGGACATGAGTTTAGGTAGGCTCTGGGAGTTGGTGTTGGACAGGGAGGCCTGGTGTGCTGCAGCTCATGGGGTCGCAAAGATTTGGACATGACTGAGCGACTGAACTGAACTGAACTGAGGTGAATGTTAACGTTATCAGCCTTAACAGCTTTATTAGCAGGAATAAAAACATACATACAAGAGCCTTCATTGGTTCACTCTTGATAACCTTGGATTTTTCAACTCCCTTTTCCCTGACTCCAGTCTTCACAAAGCAGAGATTGATATTTTTAAAAATTTCTCTTAAAAAATTATTATATTGAATTATAGTTGATTTACAATGTTGTGTTAATTTCTATGTATAGCAAAGTGATTCAGTTATACATGCATACTTTCTTTTTCATATTTTTCTCATTATTATTTATCATAGGATATCAAATACCATTCCCTACAGTCATTTTACAGTTCTAAGTGATTTATACCATCATTATAGTATGAGCATGATAAATCTCACTATATTCTTTCTTTTACCTATTAATTTTAAGCTTTCATGTTTTCTGATTACTTAGTGTCCTTTCATTTCAGCTTAAAGAAATTCCTTTAATAACTCTTGTAAGGAAGGTGTAGTGGTGGTGAATTGCCTTAGCTTTTGTTTGGGAAGAGATTGGTATTCATAAAACAAATCTGATTACATCAACCCTCTGATTCCAAAGGCTCTCTATTTTTCATATGTGGCTTATCAAAGTCCTTCATGAACTGCCTTTTCTCTGCTTTGTCATCCTGCTTCTCCATGATGATAAGTGGCAGAGCTGGGGCTTGAACTCAGATAATTGACTTCCAGAGCCAATATTCTTAATGGCTTGCTTGCATTGCTCCAGCAGTCAGGCATACTGAATGTCCTTTATTGTCTCCAGGGAGCTATGCTTTTTCTTGTCTCTAGGCTTTATGATATGCAGTTGCTTATGCTTGAAACTTTCTCTGTCCACTCTCTTGGCTTGGAAAACCCCTCTATATTATCTTTCATATTTTATCTTTGAAGTTTCTCTAAGTTTTACGAGATTCCCCAAGTCTGGGTTAGAAGCCCTTGTCTTATAGTCCTATAAATCTTTTCTCTTCCTCTGACATGTAACTTATTTGTTGTAATATGAGTTCCAGTTTATTTACCTCTTTAATGATATTTTTAATTCTGTGATTTTCAGGGACTGGGCTATTTTATACATCATTACATCCCCAGTGCATATAGGAAGCACTGGTAAGATATCTTGTTGTATAAACAAACAAAAAGATCCTATTCTGCAAGTTTTACAAACTTAATACTGGAGGTTGAGAAAGGAGTAGTGCTATCATTTTCCTGTTTGGATCTCTTGCTGGGGAGGTTCAAACACAAGCTAAAAAGAACTCAAAGGCAGTCGTGTTGCTCAGAAGAGAGAGATCTGGGATGAGTGGAATTTGGTGCTGCTTTGCTCCTAGGGTTTTCTCTCCGTGGCCTTTCTCTGCGGGTGGACCAGTTTTTTTGGCTGGGCGGAGCCGGAAGCCCCCTCACAGCCCAGAATATCTCGCGGTGCCTCATCTTCAGCGAGAGCAGCGCGGAGCCCCTCACAGCCAGCAACGGCCCTGCGTCGTGTCACTGAAAGTACAGGAACTTTGCACAGGTCGTCGTACCTGCGGTGACTTTCCAACACGTGTTCTGCCTCTGCTTGACTTTCTGAGGCACCCAGGACATGGAACTGAAACCGAGGAAGCCTGCGGAAGAACGATGGTCCTCTGATTGGTGCCCCCTGAGGGGAAGAACCCGGCGAGTGAGGAAGAGCCCACCGAGCCTTGCAGGCGTTGCCGCAAGCGGCCATCCCACGCCGCCTCGGACCCCACCCTGTGCCCTCCAATGGGCTGAGGACAAAAGGGAAAGCCAGCGTAGGGGAGCGAAAAAGAGGAACCTGCGAGGCGGGTATTTTTCCCTGTCAGCAGTGGGGAAGAGTCCCAGGGTCGGTGGACAGAGGAGGCACTGAGCCGACACCCGACCGTGGGCTGAGGGACCCTGGGCTGAGGTCAGAGAGCAGCAAGTGGCGACTCAGGAGGCAGGTGAGCAGCACCTTCTTTTGAGGACTCCGGGAGGGACTAACGGAAGAGGGGGTATACCGAGAAAATCTGGACTCCCTGTTAATGAAGGGCATGGGGAACGGCACAAGATTTGGGGTGTGGCCCTGAGGGGATCAAGTTTATACTCACCATTCTGGAAGATCATGGAAAATACTGGTTGTATTTAGACTTAGATGTGATGCAGTCGGGTGACCCTTTATTGGACTAAGTGGATAGAACTCAGCTGAAGAAACTGCTTGCTGTAAAGCGTTAGTATAAAGTCACCGTAGAAGTAACTCCAGTACTGTCTGCAAATCTCCAAGCGTATTGCTTAGCCCGAGTCCAGAGATGTAGCTGTATTTATTTTTTGCTCCTCTTCATTCTGTTTTGTCCTCCATCCTGTCTTCCTGTCCTCGATTTTCACTTCTCTCCTTGCTTCATCTCCTCCTCCTCACTACCTCCTTCCTTCCATTAAACCAGTTCTTAACCTTAGAATTCTGGTGGTCCCGTGAACTATTGTGAAAAGAAAATCACATTTGTTTAACACGTAAATAAAATATTTAATCTTTATCAATTATGAAAGTGATCGTAACCACAGGAATATTAGCGGTACCCAGACTGTCATCAATAGAAATCAAGTGATATTAACAGTGCCTGTACCTTTATCACAAATCACAGATGTCATTCATTTTGTGGTATGTAGAAATATTTTTGCTCACTATTATAAAATTGAGTTATTTGACTTGCCACCTTATCTTTTATTCAATACATTGACACTGAAACATATTCAATGTTTTTTTATTAATTTAAAAACTATTTTGACAACCATGTGTGTATGCTCAGTCACTTCTGTCTTCACAACCCTATGGACTGTAGTACAATATAATTCATTGCCTTTGCATACTTTTAATCCGTTCCTGATCTTGCTATGGTGCTTAGAAGGTAAATTGATGATCTTGAAAAAGTGAATGACCCAAATCACTGGACCACAAATCTTTTCCTAATTTAGTTGGTTTGCAGTTCTTTCTTTCAACAAAGTTGAAGGAGGACCTAATGTAGCTGTTAATTGATAGATAATTAGAAGTAATTTTTAGTAATAGGTCACTATAGGATTTTTGGCAAATAAGTCTGGAGATCAAAGGATTACATGCTGTTGCCATAGCAAAATGATTATTCCTAATTACTTATGTAAACAAGCTTTTTCAGAATTTATATTTAAAAATAAATAAATATAGGAAAGGGATTGATTTTGTAGAGCAACAATTACCGACTTTGCTACTAGGGAAGCCCAGAGCAACTCTTACTGTGGGTAAAAGCATGAATTCATAAAATAAAAGCTACATTCATCTCTTAAGAAATATGATGCAAATACAATTTTTCTTATGTTTTGTATTTACATAAATTTTATTATGTTTATACTGTTTTGTTCAATTGGATGCTGATACTAATTGTAATGACAATGTAATTCAGAAGAAAGTTTTGATGCTCTGAGCCGTCAGAGCTATGAGAGGATAAGTTTATTTTGTTTTAAGCCAACAAAGCTATGATCATTTGTTACAGCAGCCACAGGAAATTGTTCATTGTTGTTGTTTAGTTGCTAAGTTGGGTTTGAAACTGCGACCCCATGGACTGTAGGGGTTTGTAGAGTATATATTTGTTCAGTTTTTGTAGATAAACCAAATAGTTTTCCAGAGTGGTTGCACCAATTTACACTCCCAGGAGCAATGTTCTGGTTGCTCTACGTCAAGGGTTGGGGTTATATATTGAAAAACTGGATAGTAAATATTTTAGGCTTTATAGGCCATGTGATCCTATGGCAGACACTCAGGTCTGCTATTGTAGCATGAAAGAAGCCATAGAAAGAAATAAAGAAAGTGAAGTTGCTCAGTCATGTCTGACTCTTTGCAACCCCATGGACTGTAGCCTACCAGGCTCCTCTGTCCATGGGATTTTCCAGGCAAGAATACTGGAGTGGGTTGCCATTTCCTTCTCCAGGGGATCTTCCCGACCCAGGGAATGAACCTGGATCTCCTGTGTTGCAGGCAGACGCTTTACCATTTGAGCCACCAGGGAAACCCCTCTGAGCCACCAAAGAAGCCATGGACGGTATATAAATGAATGAGTATGGTTGCATTCCTATAAAACTTTGTTTATGAGTAAGGCAGTGATGAGTCTTATTTTGTTGACCCTCACTCTTTGTCTTCACTAACACTTGGTATTTTCTGTCCTATTCATTTTAGCCATTCTGGTAGTGTGTAGTGGCATCTCACTATGGTTTTATTAAAAAAAAAAATCACATATCTCTGATGACTAATGAAGTTGAGCATGTTTTCAGGTGTTGAACACTTACATATACACTTTTGTGAAGAGCCGTTCAAGTGTTTTGCTAATTTTTAAAATGTTAGATATACTGTGAGATATAATCCACATACTATCCTTTAAAAAAGTATACAATACAGTGGTTATAAATATATTCACAGAGTTGTGTTACCATCAACATTACCTAATTTCACAGCATATTTGTCTCCCAGAAGAAAATCTCATAACCATTAACAGTTGCTCTCCATTCTTTCACTTAGCATAGTGTTTTCAAAGTTCATCCATGTATCTGTAGTAGGCAGAATAATGGCCTCAAAGGTGCCCATGTCCTAATCCCTGGTACCTTGAATGTGTTACCTTATATGGCAAAGGGGCTTTACAGATGTAATTAAAGACTTAATTGATATGGAGAGATTATCCTAGATTATCTGACTGGTCCAATCTAGTAACATGAATTTTTAAAAGTAGGAGCGTTTTCCTGGCTATTGGAGGGAGATTTAATTATAGAAGAACCGTCAAAGAGGTGCAGTGTTGCTCACTTTGAAGATAGAGGAAGGACCCTTGAGCTAACGAATCTGGGCAGCTTCCAGAAACTGCAAAGACAAACAAATGGATACTTCTCAAGAGCCCTACTGACAGCTTGATTTTAGCCTAGTAAGAGCTGTGTTGGGCTTCTAATTTGCAGAACTGTAAGATAATAAATTTGTGTTGTTTTAGCCCACCAAGTATGTGATTATTTGTTATGCATATATGCTAAGTCCCTTCAGTCATGTCCAACTCTTTGCAACCCTGTGGACTGTAGCCTGCCAGGCTCCTCTGTCCATGGATTTCCCAGGCAAGAATACTGGAGTGGGTTGCCATTTCCTCCTCCAGGGGGTCTTCCCAATCCAGGGATTGAATCTGAGTCTCCTGCATTGGCGGGAGTGTGCTTTACCACTAGTGGCACCTGGGAAGCCCAATTTGTTATGAGAGTAATATAATAGAAAACTAATAAACCTTCACAGTGAAGTAGCTTCAATTATATTGAAAATTGAATAGATTTTAGAACTTTAATTATAGGGAACTCAAAGTGAGCAACTTGTGATCATAAATGAACGTGAGTAAAATTTGTTGGTGAGAAAAAAGACGTAAAAGATGTTGGGCTTGTTTAACATTATGAGTGCTCAGAGGATCATTAGCTATTTTTTCACAGTGTCAGGGATGGAAACATACCTGTTTGCTCTTTGTCTTCTATTTTATTTTTGGGTAACTCCCCAGTGATTATGGGGCTTCCCTGGTGGCTTAGACGGTAAAGAATCTGCCCATAATGTGGGAGACCCAGGTTTGATCCCTGGGTCAGGAAGATCCCCTGGAGTAGGAAATGGCAACCTACTCCAATATGCTTGCCTGGAGAATTCTGTGGACAGAGGAGCCTGGTCAGCTATAGTCCATGTAGTCACAAAGAGTTGGACACGACTGAGTGACTAACACATTCATTGCTTTTTCTATGATTTAGGGGGTATCTTTTTAAAATTTTGTGGGATTTCCAGGTATAACTAAAATTTGATCCCCAGTATCAATTAAGGCCATGAAGATTTGTTAGTCTATTTCAGTAGGTGTTGATGTTAATTCAAAATCTTTGTCGTAGAGGCACAAAAGCCAATTGGCATTCTTTTTATCTTTTTGTTGTATAAATTCTTTTAATAAATTTTGGATTTTGCAATTGGCTTAAATTGTGAACCTCTGTCCCAGATTTTTGTTTCTTCCCACTGTTACAGTGTATGAGTGTGTTTACTAGATATATTTTGGGGGGTGTGTGGCTGTCTGTTCTGCTCATATTTATAACTTCCTTCTTCCAGAGATTCTCAAATCTGTTGTCATCAAGGATCGGGGCCTATTCCATGACAATGATGTGTGTGTATTAGTTGCTTACTTGTGTCTGACTCTTTGTGACTACATGGACTAGAGCCCACTAGGGCTATAGTCTGTTCATGGAATTCTCCAGGCAAGAAACTGGAGTGGGTTGCCATTTCCTTCTTCAGGGGATCTTCCCAACTCAGGGATTGAACCTGTGTCTCCTGCACTGCAGGCAGATTCTTTACCGTCTGAACCACCAGGAAGTACCATGACAATGGTAGTTTCATTAGATTTAAGGGTCTTGGGCTTAACTCAAGTTTGAATTAACTCCTTGGCTGTGCCACAGGGATACCATAGGTGTTTTTCTCTATAAACCCAAGAATTAGGGTCGTTTTGGAAACTAAGGCCTGGATGGCAGCAACAGCAGTGGAGATATTTAAGGCATAGGATGCTAGTGAGCCTCATACTCTTAGGAGGGTGGACCTTAGTATGCTACCTGGTGATTAGTCTTCCTTCACACAAATGGTGACTTGGGTTGTGTATTGCAGTGTATTGGTCTTTTCCCTGAGTATTATATAGAACCTGTTTGAGACACATAGCCATTAGTTATAGGGTAAGAATAATTTCCCTGAGTCTAGTGTTAGTCATGGCTTATGCTGGAGTTGAGACACAATTCAGTAGGGGAGACACAGGTCCTGGTCAAGACACATTATCCAGGACCACTTTAAGAAGGGACCTATTCCTATAGTCCTGTCTCTAAATGTCAATTATTGAAACTACTAATTTAGGTAAGTTAAATCTCTAACAAAAGCTTAGTGTGTGTGTGCTAAGTTTCTTCAGTTGTGTCCAGCTCTCTGCAACCCCAGTGGACTGTAGCCCACCAGGATCCTCTGTCTATGGGATTCTCCAGGCAAAAATACTGGAGTGGGTTGCCATTTCCTCCTCCAGGGGATCTTGGATTGAACCCTCTTCACCTGCAGCTCCTGCCCTGCAGGCAGATTCTTTATCGCTGAGCCACCAGGGAAGCCCAACAAAAGCTTAGTAGAAATCAGCAAATGCAACACAAAGCAGCACAGCTCCAAGTCCAAACTCTCAAGCAGAGGCAGCACGGCTCAGAGAGCTTGCTAGCTAGCAGACAGCAACTGTACAGTAAAGTCCATGCACGCCAGCAGTCAGCAGAACTAGTTAGCAAGCTAACAGAAGGAAGGAAAGACCCTCAGTGGCTGTGGTCATCATCTGAACATTCTACTCACAGCACCAGTTGTATTATGGTGCCCTGTGAAGGCAGGATCAACCTCTTTCACCAAAAATTTCATTAGGTTGTTGAGATTGATTTTACCACAGATGAATCAGAAGGATAGAAAAGGCTTTATTATTCATGGAATGAGGCTTTCTAGGGGTGAGCAGGGCAGGCTCCCAAGCAGGTCGAAGAACAGCTTGAGAGAGTGAGGAGAGACTAGCTTTGGCTTTCATTGTGGAAATAGGGTGTAGATGGGGTGACAGTAGTTACCCATGGGCCAAGGCTACTGTGTTTTGAAACTTAACCAGTGCCAAAGTGGGTAGCAGGCAGGCTCTCTTGCTGGCTTGAGCATTTGTGGGGCACAAAGGTAAACAGGAATGATAAGGCTTGAAAGCTGCCACAAACTTTTTATTCCAGTGGATCTTTGATCAGTTGTAGGAAATCCTCCATCATTATCTCTTCAGATGCTGCTTCTGCGCTGTTCTCTCTCTCTTGTTCTTCTGGAGCTGTCACTACATGTATGTTAGATCTTTTGACTGTGTCCCATATGTTTCCATGTTCTGTTTATTTTCTTTCTCTTCATATTTTCTTTCTCTTCTCCACTACCTCTAGCAGTCCTTTTTCTTTTTGTGCTTCAGTTTGGATATTTTCTATTGATATCTCTTTGAGCTTACTTTCTGTCTTTCGTTAGGTCAGTTTATTTTTAGATATATCCATTGGGTTCTTATATTTTATTTTCAGTTTTAGAATGTCCATTTGATTCTTTATATAAATTTCACTTGCCTGTTGAAATTTTGTATCTTTTTATCTCTATCTTTTCCTTTCTTTTGTTTAATATGTGAATCATTTAAAGTCCTTTTCTGCTAATTCCAATATCTAGATCACCTATTGCTCTGCTTTTATTGGTTACCAGTCAAGTGGTTATGTTTTGGTATACCTAGTAATTTTTGTGTGAATGTCAGATGCTTTATATTAAACACACATACTCACACCCCAGTAACAACTTTAGAAGGTTCAGATAATGGAATTTTTTTTACCAGAGAAGTAAGATTCTAAGAAGGTTGATAGCAGCTTCCTTAATCCTGTTGCAACTTATTTAGGTCAAGACTGGTTTTCAGTTTTGGTCAGATCTAGTCCATCTTTCGTTTACTTATTCCGAGGACATGGTCCTTTATGGTTTTTCACTGACAGCATGAGGAGAAGGAGGAAATCCTATGTTTAGAATCAAGATTAAGTTTTCACTCTACTTTCCAGAGATATTTGAATTATCCTTTCACCTTTTGAAATGTCAAAATATCTCACGTCTTTTGGGGAAAAGACTGGCTGTAGGCTTGAGATCACAACTGCCAAGACTACTGGTTTCTCTATTTCCTAAGAGCAGCTTTCTGAAGCCTAAATTCTTAGTCTCTGTCTGTGTCCATACTGGAAAATGCAATGAGGAAAAAAGTGATAATAGATGGTAGCATTAATCTGTCATTTCCTCCAATGCTTTCACCTCCCACTGGTTATATTTGAGACCCTTTATCTCCTAAATATCCATAGACTCTAGAAAATTCTACTCTACTTTCTAAGTTTTGGCTTACCTTCAGAATTTAGCAAATACTTTGAGGAAGAAACTGATCTTGTGTTTGAGGCTTTTCAAATCATCAATATTGTCACTCCATCCCAAGCAGTTATCAAAGATTTGGCTCATTTCTCTGCCCTATAGTAGCATTCCTGTGCTTGCCCTGACTTCAAATCTCAGCCACTGGCTTGTGCCCCCAAATGACAAATGTCTCCCAAACACTATGCATTCTAGAAGATTACTTCTGAATGGTTCTCTGCTCTCTGGAATTTTGCCTCTGATATTTCTTATTGCCTTTGCTCCTTTTTTTTTTTTTTTTTTTTTTGTCCTCACTGCATGGCATGAGAGATCTTATTTCCTGACCAGGGATTGAATCATGTTACTGTGCCCCCTGCAGTGGAAGGTCCAGCACCTGCCACTGGACTGCCAGGGAAGTTCCACATTTGTAGCTCTTTGATGGTTTTAAATATGTGATTTTTGTAATTTATCCAAATTTTAGTTGTTTTTCAAAGGTAATGTTTATTGCTTCAGACTACTTCATCCTACATGGAAACATAAGTGTTCATGTCCATATTAAAAAAAAATCTTTTGGAAGGTTGTGGAGTAGTGTTTTGAAGACCACTAAACTAGAAATTGATTAAATAGATAATTCTGGTAAGTATTTGGCATGTTTAAGGAAATAAGTGCTAAGAAAGTCAAGGTTAAAGAAACTAGTTTTGGGAGTACACTTTCTGAAGGCACTGTTGTCTAAGATGATTATCTAAATGTTAAGCAGGAATTAGTCGGGCATTGTTGAGGGTAGATCTTTTGAAAAATTTTTGGACTCTCTTAGCTAGTGGAGAAGGCAATGGCACCCCACTCCAGTACTCTTGCCTGGAAAATCCCATGGATGGAGGAGCCTGGTAGGCTGCAGTCCATGGGGTCGCTAAGAGTCAGGCACGACTGAGCGACTTCACTTTCACTTTTCACTTTCATGCATTGGAGAAGGAAATGGCAACCCACTCCAGTGTTCTTACCTGGAGAATCTCAGGGATGGGGGAGCCGAGTGGGCTGCCGTCTATGGGGTCGCACAGAGTCGGACACGACTGAAGTAACTTAGCAGCAGCAGCAGCCTCTAGTGGACTGCATCTGGCCAATTCCTTGTACTTTCCAGATAGTCAGTCCTGAGCATTTGGAAACTGTGTACTGTGCTTTCTGGTGTTCTGAGGTCTGAATGTGCCCATATCATACTTCCTATTTGCCCTTCATGTTAACCCACCTTTCCTAAAATTCTTATTATTTCATGTAAATTTAGATGCTAGATTCTTGGAAACAGTCCTTTTCAAATTGGATCTGCCAACTGGATTCAACTTTGGGTTCTAATTGCACAAGCCTAGGGTGGCATTGTTTAAACAAACTTTACTTTCCAGTGTAGTAGTTCACTTTTCTAGGATACTGGAATAAGGAAAGGAAAGGTTTGTTAAGGTCCTTTACCTGTGCTGTGTCAGAGAGGAGTGCAGCTTCTTTCAGCAGTCTGAGAGAGTGAAAAGTGTTTTCACAAGTCTTGAGACTGTGAAAGATTACTTTAGTTAATTCTGCAGGACTACAATTTATGAAGTAATATTATTACCATTGTTTTACACATGTATAACTGACAGGCTAGGTAACTTTCCTAAGATCATCAGAGTGGGGATTCAAGCCCTGCGGATGTAATGTCCATATCTGTATTCTTTACCACTACCCTATTTTGAGTATTGAAAATTGTTAGTTGAGGTATACTCTGAAAGGGAAAGTGAAGTCGCTCAGTCGTGTCCGACTCTTTGCGACCCATGGACTGTAGCCCACCAAGCTCCTCCGTCCATGGGATTCTCCAGGCAAGAATACTGGAGTGGGTTGCCATTTCCTTCTCCAGGGGATCTTCCCGACCCAGGGATCGAACCCAGGTCTCCCACATTGCAGGCAGACGCTTTAACCTCTGCACCACCAGGGAGGTATACTCTAACTTGATATAATTTAAAAATCATATTCCACTGATCAGACAGTATTGTTGCTTTCATCTGATAGAAATATCCCTAGGATATAGCCTTAGGGGTATTTTTGCTCTAAAAAATTTAGCCAGGAGGTGAAGACTAAGGAAAAACCAATAACTTCATTTGGAGTTTACTGCATTAGCCTTGCCAATCAGCAGTGGACCTGGACAAGTATTTGTCCAGTCATATTGGCAAGTGTTTTGGCTGGTGGACTTGGAAAAATTACAGGGATAACCAGGGTTTGGACTGAGAAAGACATTTTTACCACTCTCTGATCATATTTCCCTCTCCTTTCTGTTTCCTGTAATTCGCTATAATCTGGGACTGAGGTTTAGAAAATTGTAATTGCTGTATTATTAATTGAAATTTAAATTTCTGTTTTCTTGATCAGTTTTTCAGTTATTCTTCTGTGTTTATATACGGTTTTATATTGTTTAAAGATTAAAAACTATTTTTCCAGTATCTGTGTTTTCTTTTAAAGTTGAAAGCTGTAAAAAAACTTTTTTTTCTCTTAAGTATTACCCTTAATTGACTCCTCCCACCCTCATCCCTGTTTCTTAGGAAGAGCAAAATGTTCCTATTCACTTCCCCAAAACATATTTTAGGACTGAGTACACAGTCTCCTCAGACTTTTTTTTTTTTTAATGCATTTTAAGTCATGGCTTGCTTAAGTTTTCAAATTCCTATTTTTGTATGACAAAGGTGAAGTGTTTTAAGTTTTCTTTCAATGTGCGTTATTGATCTTTCAAGACACAGTTCAAACCCCATGCGCTCAATAAAGCCTTTCCTAACTGCGCTCAATAAAGCCTTTCCTAACTGCTCTGGCCAATCCCAGTAGTTCTCAATCCAGCTCAGCGTTTGCTATATAATCATGCTTTTTGAGATAGTACACATAGTTTGCTTTTTTTTTGGTTGTTATTTATTTCCTATAGTAGTTTTATTTTATATTATTTTATTTTATATTTTATATTGTTTTATTTTATATTTGTGGCCCTTTAAATTCAATAATGGCTCTCAGATAGGTGTTGTATGTGAGTGGTGGTAATGGTGGGGGATGGTAGCTACTATCAGACTTTACAGGTGAAGAGGATCGTATCTTGGAAAAGTGTAGAACTTCTGACCTCTTGCTTTAGCCAGTAAGGTTGTTCAGTTGCTAAGTCGCGTCTGACTCTGTGACCCCATGAACTGCAGCACTCCAGGCTCTTCTGTCTTCCACTATCTCTTGGAGTTTGCTCAAATCCATATGCATTGAATCAGTGGTGCTAACTATCTTACCATCTGTCTCCCCCTTGTCCTTTTGCCTTCAATCTTTCCCAGCATCAGGGTATTTTTCAGTGAGTTGACTCTTCACATCAGGTGGCCAAAGTATTGGAGCTTCAGCTTCAGCATCTGTCCTTCCAATGAACATTCAAGGTTGATTTCCTTCAAGATTGACTGGTGTGATCTCTTTGTTGTCCAGTTGACTCTCAAGAGTCTTCTCTAGTGCCACATTTCAAAAGCATCAATTCTTCTTTGCTCAGCCTTCTTTATGGTCCAGCTCTCACATCCATACATGACTTTTGGAAAAACCATAGCTTTGATATACAGACCTTTGTCAGGAAAAGTAATATTTCTGCTTTTTAATATGCTGTCTAGGTTTGTCATAGCTGTTCTTCCAAGGAGGAAGCGTCTTTTAATTTTGTGCTGCAGTCACTGTCAGCAGCAATTTTGGAGCCCAAGAAAATAAAATCTCACTGCTTCCACTTTTTCCCTTCTGTTTTCCATGAAGTGATGGGAAATTCCCATGGAATTCTCCAGGCAAGAATACTGGAGTGAGTTGCCATGCGCTCCTCCAGGGGTTCTTCCTGACCCAGGGGTTGAACCCAGGTCTGTTATGTCTCCTGAATTGGTGGGCAGGTTCTTTACCACTAGTGCCCCCTGGGAAGCCTCCATATAGGCTTAGTAGAGTGTTATAGGCAATGACACCCCACTCCAGTACTCTTGCCTGGAAAATCTCATGGATGGAAGAGCCTGGTAGGCTGCAGTCCATGGGGTTGCTGAGAGTTGGACACGACTCAGTGACTTCACTTTCACTTTTCACTTTCATGCATTGGAGAAGGAAATGGCAACCCACTCCAGTGTTCTTGCCTGGAGAATCCCAGGGACTGTGGAGCCTGGTGGGCTGCCATCTATGGGGTTGCACAGAGTTGGACACGACTGAAGTGACTTAGCAGCAGCAGCAGCATACACATAGTAGGGATTCATAAAATATTTGTTATTATATGAATGAATCAAATGATGCTTTCCGATGGAAACTTCCTAAATGTTCACTTCCTCTGTTATTAGCTAGTTCCCAGCTGGTTTTCAGAAATTTCCAATGTGATATATCTGGCTACTTGCCCCTTTCCTGTCCTCTCCTTTTCCCCTTCTTCTCCTTTCCCCTCTCCCTGTCTCTGTAAACATTTTTTTGGGGACATCTTCAAACTAAAGCCGTTTAGTCAGACCCTTCTTGTTTCTGGATTTTGTTCCTCCTTGCAAATTTCAGTTGAAGTTCACTGGAGCTTGCCAAGGGCTGAGAAAAAGACCCAGCTTTCCTCTCTTTCTGCCCAGACACCTGCACAGGCTTTCTCAGTGAGGCTCACTACAGTGTGATTTACTTGGCAGCTTGGAACCCTCTGCAGGCCACTATCTCTTTATAACTAAATAACTAAATGGGACTGAGAACGAGAGAAGAAAAGAGAGAATATGAACCAAGCAAGAAAAAGTGCACAAAAATGAAGATAGTCTGAAGATGTGGGTGGTGGTGCCAGCTCCAGTCTTTACTAGGTGTGTAATTTGGGGGAAATCTCTTGGAATCCCAGATCTTAATTGGAAAAAACTCAGGATAGAGGGTGATTTCTGTGTTCCCTTTTGGCACTAAAACTCAGTGATTCTCTAACCACTAACCAGAGAGGGCAGAAAGAAACAAATGAAGATCAGACCATTGTGAATTCAGGATGGGAACTATTATTGGTTGACACATCTTTTCTGACCTTGTTGCTGTATTATTTTAACATCAATGTTGTAAGGTCTCTTAATCTTTAATCCTATGTGTTATTCTTTCCTCCATAGTATTACTTCTGGAAACAGAATAAGAAGAGGGCTCCTCCAGGGTTCACTGCAGGTCTAATTCCTTATGGTTGTTCAACAATTGCTTTTTTCTCTTTTTAAAAAGCTATGTTTAAATACACATAATATCCCCCCCATATTAACCATTTAAAATTAAAATAAATTTATATTAAAAAATAAAAATGTATAGCTCAGTGATATTAAATACAATCACATGGTTGTGCAGCTATCACCACCCTTTTCATCTTGTAAATCTGAACTCTATACTTGAAGTGAAGTGAAAGTTGCACATTCATGTCTGACTCTTCGAGACCCAATGAACCATACAGTCCATGGAATTCTCCAGGCCAGAATACTGGAGTGGGTAGCCTTTCCCTTCTCCAGGGGCTCTTCCTAACCCAGGGAATAAACCCAGGTCTCCTGCATTGCAGGTGGATTCTTTACCAGCTGAACCACAAGGGAAGCCCAAGAATACTAGAGTGGGTAGCCTATCCCTTATCCAGCCGATCTTCGTGACCCAGGAATTGAACTGGGGTCCCTGTATTACAGGCAGGTTCTTTACCAACTTAGCTATGAGGGAAGTGAAACTCTATACTTGTTAACTCCCCATTTTACCTTCCTCCAGTCTCTGGAAACCCCAATTATATATACGTTCCATCATGATGATTTTGACTACTTTAAGTTCTTCATGTAAATGGACTCACAGTATTTTTCTTTTTGTGACTGGCTTGATTCACTTAGTATAATGTCCTCAAGATTCACTGAAGCATATTGCAGAATTTGCTTTCTTTTTAAGGCCTAATAATTTTCATTTTGCTTATCCATTCATTTACTGATGGACTCTTGGATTGGTTCCATGTTTTAGCTGTTGTGAACTGCCATAAACATGGGCATGGATGTGCAGGTATCTCCTTGAGACTTTGCTTTCAATTCTTTTAGGTATATACCTAGAAGTGAAATTAGGGTCGTGTGGTAATTTTATTTTTAATTTTTTGAAGAACCCCCACCATTTTTTCCACAGTGATTGCACTGTGTTACATTCCCATATACAGTAAGCAAGGGTTCCAGTTTTTTCACACCCTCAGCAACACTTGTTTTCTTTATTTTCTTATATTAGAATGGGTGTGAGGTGGTATCTCCTTGCAGTTTTGATTTATATTTCCCTAATGATTAGTTGGACACAACTGAGCAACTTCACTTTCACTTTTCACTTTCATGCATTGGAGAAGGAAATGGCAACCCACTCCAGTGTTCTTGCCTGGAGAATCCCAGGGATGGTGGAGCCTGGTGGGCTGCCATCTATGGGGTCGCACAGAGTCGGACACGACTGAAGCGACTTAGCACCAGCAATGATTAGTAATGTTGAGCACTTTTTCTCGTGATTATTGGCCTTTTGTATATCTTTAGAGAAATGTCTATTCAAGTTCTTTGCTCATTTTTAAATCAGATTGTTTGTTTAATCAGATTGTTTCATTGCTGCATTTTAGGAGTTCTCTAAATATTCTGAAATCCCTTCTCAGATACATAATTTGCAAATATTCTCTCCCATTCTATGGGTTCCTTTTTAATCTGTGGGTAGTATCTCTTAGGGCTTCCCAGGTAGTGCTAATGGTAAAGAACACACCTGTCAATGCAGGTTAGATGTAAGAGACAGAGAGGTTTGATCCCTGGGTCAGGAAGATCCTCTGGAAGAGGGCACAGCAACCCACTCCAGTGTTCTTGCCTGGAGAATCCCATGGACAGAGGAACCTGGTAGGCTGCAGCCCTGCAGGTTGCATGAAGTCAGACATGACTGAATAGACTTAACATGCACACACACAGTATCTCTTATGGCACAAAATTTAAAATTTTTCATGAAGTGTAGTTTGTGTTTTCATTTGTTGGCTGTACTTTTTGGTGTCATATCCAAGAATCACTGCTGAATCCTGTGTTTTCTTCTAAGAATTTCATTGTTTTAGGTCTTACATTTAGGTCTGTGATACATTTTGGGTTAATTTTTATGTACAGTGTTAGGTAAGGATCTAATTTCATTCTTTTGGGTGTGGATGTTCAGTTTTCCCAACACCATTTGTTGATAAGACTGTCCTTTTCCCATTGATTGAACTTGGCACCCTTATGAAAAATTATCTGATCATATGTATGTGAAGCTTTATTTCTGGGCTCTCTGTTCTGTTCCACAGGTCTATATAGTCTTTATTGCCAGTACCACACTTTTTTGATTGAAAGTGAAATGAAAGTTGCTCAGTCACGTCCGACTCTTTGCAACCCCATGGACTATACAGTTGATGAAATTCTCCAGGTCAAAACACTGGAGTGGGTAGCCTTTCCCTTCTCCAGGGGATCTTCTCAACCCAGGGATCAAACCCAGGTCTCCCGCATTGCAGGCAGTTTCCTTACCAGCTGAGCCACAAAGGAAGCCCAAGAGTACTCGAGTGGGTAGCCTATCCCTTCTGCAGTGAGTCTTCCTGACCCAGGAATCGAACTGGGGTCTTCTGCATTGCAGGTGGTTTCTTTACCAGCTGAGCTATCAGCTTTTTTTGATTACTGCAATCCATGGGGTTGCTAGACTGAGCAACTTCACTTCATTTTTTACTTTCATGCATTGGAGAAGGAAATGGCAACCCACTCCAGTGTTCTTGCCTGGAGAATCCCAGGGATGGGGGAGCCTGGTGGGTTGCCATTTATGGGGTTGCACAGAGTCGGACACGACTGAAACGACTTAGCAGCAGCAGTGGTATTATAGTAAATTTTGAAATCAGGAAGTGTGAGTCCTATAGGTTTATTCTTTTTCAATATTGTTGTGACTATTTATGGTCCCTTGAAGTTCTATATGAATTTTTGCAAAAAAATTCTACAGAAATGTCATTGGAATTTTGATAAGGATTGCACTGAATCTATAGATGGCTTTGGGTAATATTTACATTTTATCAGTATTCATTCTTCCAGTCCATGAACATGGGATGTGTTTCCATTTATTTACATTTTCTTTAATTTCTTTCAAGAATGTTTCAACTACAAACCATTGTAGTCGAAACACTGTATTAGTCTTTCAGCTCCTTGATTAACTTAATTTGTCAGCATTTTGGATTGCACAAATTTAACTCAGATGACCATTATATCCACTACTGTGGACAAGAATCCTTTAGAAGAAATGGAGTAGTCATCATGGTCAACAAAATAATCTGAAATGCAGTTCTTGGGTGTAGTCTCAAAAATGACAGTATGATCTCTGTTTGTTTCTAAGGCAGACCATTCAGTATCACAGTAATCCAGATCTATGCCCCAACCAGTAATGCTGAAGAAGCTGAAACTGAATGGTTCTATGCAGACCTACAAGACCTTCTAGAACTAACACCCAAAATGATGTCCTTTTCCTTTTAGGGGACTGGAATGCAAAAGTAGTAAGTCAAGAAATACCTGGAGTAATAGGCAAATTTGGCCTTGGAGTACAAAATGAAGCAGGGCAAAGGCTAACAGAGTTTTGCCAAGAGAACACACTGGTCATAGCAAACACTGTCTTCCAACAACACAAGGGAAGACTCCACACATGAAACATCATCAAATGGTCAATACTTAAATCAGATTGATTATATTCTTTGCAGCGAAGATGGAGAAGCTCTGTAGAGTCAGCAAAAACAAGACGAGGGCCTGACTGTGGATCAGATCATGAACTCCATATTTTGAAGTTCAGACTTAAATTGAAGAAAGTAGGGAAAACAACTAGATCATATAGGTATGACCTAAATCAAATCCCTTACAATTATACAGTGGAAGTGACAAATAGATTCAAGGGATTAGATCTGATAGAGTGCCTGAAGAACAATGGGTGGAGGTTCGTGACATTGTACAGGAGGCAGTGATCAAGATCCTCCCCAAGAAAAAGAAATGCAAAAAGGCAAAGTGGTTGTCTGAGGAGGCCTTACAAATAGCTGAGAAAAGAACAGAAGCTAAAGGCAAAAGAAAAAAAGAAAGATATACTCTTTTGAATGCAGAGTTCCAAAGAATAGCAAGGAGACATAAGAAAGCTTTCCTCAGTGATCAATGCAAAGAAATAGAGGAAAACAATAGAATGGGAGAGACTAGAGGTCTCTTCAAGAAAATTAGAGATACCAAGGGAACATTTCATGCAGATGGGCACAATAAAGGACAGAAATGGTATGGACCTAACAGAAGCAGAAGATATTAAGAAGAGGTGGCAAGAATACACAGAAGAACTATACAAAAAAAGATCTTCATGACCCAGATAACTACGATGGTGTGTCTACATTTTGGAGTCAGATATCTTGCAGTGGGAAGTTAAATGGGCCTTAGGAAGCATCACTATGAACAAAGCTAGTGGAGGTGATGGAATTTCAGCTGAGCTATTTCAAATCCTAAAATATGATGCTATTAAAGCCCTGTACTCAATATGTCAGCAAATTTGAAAAATTCACTAGTGGCCACAGGACTGGAAAAGGTCAGTTTTCATTTCAATCCCAAAGAGAGGCAATGCCCAAGAATGTTCAAACTACCACACAACTGCACTTATCTTGCATGCTAGCAAAGTAATGCTCAAAATTCTCCAAGCCAGGCTTCAACAGTACGTGAACCATGAACTTCCAGATGTTTGTTGGATTTAGAGAAGGAGAGGAACCAGAGATCAAATTGCCAACATCAGTTTGATCATCAAAAAAGCAAGAGAGTTCCAGAAAAACATCTACTACTGCTTTATTGACTGTGCCAAAGCCTTTGACTGTGTAGATCACAATAAACTGTGGAATTCTTAAAGAGATGGGAGTACCATGCCTTCTCACCTGCCTCCTGGGAAACCTGTATGCAAGTCAAGAAGCAACAGTTGGAACCGGACATGCAACAATGGACTGATTCCAAATTGGGAAAGGAGTACGTCAAGGGTGTATATTGTTACCTTGCTTATATAATTCATATGCAGAGTACATCATACGAAATGCTGGTCTGGATGAAGCACAAGCTGGAATCAAGATTGCTGGGAGAAATATCAGTAACCTCAGATATGCAGATGACACCACTCTTATAAGCGAAGAAGAGCCTTTTGATGAAAGTGAAAGAGGAGAGTGAAAAAGTTGGCTTCAAACTCAACATTCAGAAAACTAAGATCATGGCATCTGGTCCCATCACTTCATGGCAAATAGACAGGGAAACAAGGGAAACAGTGAGAGACTTAATTTTTGGAGGCTCCAAAATCACTGCAGATGGTGACTGCTGCTATGAAATTAAAAGACGCTTGCTCCTTGGAAGAAAAGCTATGACAAACCTAGACAGCATGTTAAAAAGCAGAGACATTACTTTGCCAGCAAAGGTCCATCTAGTCAAAGCTATGATTTTTCCAGTAGTCATGTGTGAATGTGAGAGTTGGACTATAAAGAAAGCTGAGCGCCCAAGAATTGATGCTTTGAACTGTGGTGTTGGAGAAGACTCTTGAAAGTCCCTTGGACTGCAAGGACATTAAACCAGTCAATCCTAAAGGAAATCAGTCCTGAATATTCATTGGAAGGACTGATGCTGAAGCTGAAACTCCAATCCTTTGGCCACCTGATGTGAAGGTGAAGTCGCTCAGTCGTGTCCGACTCTTTGCGACCCCGTGGACTGCAATGTACTAGGCTTCTCTGTCCATAGGATTCTCCAGGCAGAATACTGGAGTGGATTGCCATTTCCTTCTCCAGGGCATCTTCCCGACCCAGAGATCGAACTCGGATCTCCTGTATTGGAGGCAGACGCTTTAACCTCTGAGCCACGAGGGAAGCCTCCGACTGACTTTTTGGAAAAGACCCTGATGCTGGGAAAGATTGAAGGCAGGAGGAGAAGGGAACGACAGAAGATGAGATGGTTGGATGGCATCACTGACTCAATGGACATGAGTTTAAGCAAGCTCCCGGAGTTGTTGAAGAACAGGAAGCCTGGCGTGGTGCAGTCCATGGGGTCACAAAGAGTCGGACATGACTGAGCGACTGAACTGAACTGAACTTCTGCACTTTATTCTTTCTGGTGCTGTTATAAGTGGAATTGTTTTTGTAATTTCCTTTTCAGATTGTTCATTGTTTGTGTATGGAGATGCCACTGATTTTTGTTTGTTGACTTTGTATCCTGCTTCTTTGTTGAATTCATCTATTCTAACAGCTTTATTGTGGAGTCTTTAGGATTTTCTGTATATAAGAAACATATTAGGGCTTCCCTGGCCTTCCAGTGGTTAAGATTTTATCTTCCAATGCACGTGGTGCAAGTTGGATCCCTGGTTCAGGAGCTAAGATACCACATGCCTTGAGGCCAAAAAACCAGGACGAAAGCACAGAACTAATATTGTAACAAATTCAATAATGATTTTAAAATCCACATAAAAAATCTTAAAAATAATAAATATAAAGATTCTAATATCTGTAGAGATAATTTTACTTCTTTTATTCCTATTTGGATGCTTTCACCCTTATTTTTCTTGCTTAATTGCTTTGACCAGAGTTTCCAGCACTATATTAATTAGAAGTAGTGAAAGTGGGCATTTTTGCTTTGTTCCTGATATTAGAGGAAAAGTTTTCAGTCTTTCACGATTGGTTATGTTTGCTGTGTGCTTTTCATATGTGTCTTTTACTGTATGCAGATGGTTTCCTATTTCTATTTTATGTAGGTTTTTATCATGAAAGATGTTGAATTTTGTCAATGCATTTTCTGAATTGATTATCATGTGTTTTTTTCCTTTAATTTTGTTGATGTGATGAATTATTACATTGATTAATTTTTGTATACTGAACTACCCTTGCACAGCAGGAATTAATCTCATGTTGGCATGGTATATAATCCTTTTAATATGTTTCTGAATTGTATTTGCTAGTATTTTGTTGAGAATTTCTACATTGGTCTTCATAAGGGATATTGATTTGCAATTTTCTTCTCTTGAAATGTCTTTTTTGGCTTTGGTGTCAGGGTTATGCTGGTCTCATAGAATGAGGTAGGAAGTGTTTTCTCCTTTTAATTTTTTTGGAAAAGTTTGAGAATGGTATTAGTTTTTCTTTAAGTGTTTGGTAGCATTCACCAGTGACACCATCAGATCTAGGGCTTTTCTTTGTATGGAGATTTTTGATTACTGATTTCTTCATTTACTGAGTCTTGGTAGGTTTTGTGTTTCTAGAATTTTTCCTAGGTCATCCAGTTTTTTTGCATACAGTTCCTGATAGTATTCTCTTATAATCCTTTTTATTTCTATAGAATTGGTACTAATGTCCCCACTTTCTAATTTTAGTAATTATTTTCTCCTTTTTTAAAAAGTCAATCTAGCTAAAGATTTCTCAATTTTGTTGATATTTTCAAAGTATCAACTTTTTGTTTCATTGATTTTTTTCCCCTACTTTTCTGTTCTTGGTTTCATTTATCTCTAATCTTTATTTTTTAATATTTATTTATTTTTGGCTGCATTGAGTCTTAGTTGCAGCACACAGGATCTTCACTGCAGTGTGTGGACTCTTTGTTGCAGGGTGCAGGCTTCTCTCTAGCTGCTGTGTGCAGGCTGCAGCACACAGGCTCAGTAGCTGCGGAGTGCAGGCTCCTGAGTGTGTGGGCTCTGTGGTTGTGGCACATGGGCTTAATTGCCCTGCAGCATGTGGGATCCTAGTTCCCTGACTAGGAATCGAGTCCAAGGTCCCAGCATTGGAAGGTGGATTCTTAACCACTGGACCATGAGGGAATCCCTCTACCCTAATCTATATATTTTTTCATTCTGCTGTTTTTGGGTTTAGATTTTTCTTTTCCTAGTTCCTTCAAGTTGTAAAGTTAGGTTATTGGTCTGAGATCTTTCTTTGGTTCAAGACTTGTAGCTATAAATTTTCCTCTTAGCACTCCTTTTGCCATGTCTTGTGAGTTTTAGTATGTTGTGTTTTCATTTTCATTCATTTCTAAGTATTTTCTAATTTCCGTTGTGATTTCTTCTTTGGTATATTGTCTTCTTAGAAATGCAATGTTTAATTCTCAAAATTTTGTGAATTTTCAGTTTTCTTTTTGTTATTGATTTCCAGCTTCATCCTCTTGTGGCCAGAGAAGAAACTTTGTATGACATTTATATTTTTAAATCTATTGAGACTTAGTGAAAGTGAAAGTCACTCAGTCATGTTTGACTGTTTGCGACCCCGTGGATGTTCATGGAATTCTCCAGGCCAGAATACTGGAGTGGGTAGCCTTTCCCTTCTCCAGGGGATCTTCCTAACCCAGGGATCGAACCCAGGTTTCCCGCATTGCAGGCGGATTGAGATTTATTTGTGGCCTAATCTATGGTTTATCCTGGAAAACATCTCATGAGAAGATGTATATGTTGAGAAGAATGTGTATGTTGCTGTTTTTGGCTGTGGTGTTCTGTATGTCTGTTAGATATGGTGAGTTCTCCATTTCCTTATCTATCTTTTGTTTGTTTGATTCATTACTGAGTGGGATATTGAGATTCTGTCAGTTTTTGCTTCTCATATTTTGTTGGTCTGTCACCAGGTGTGTAAATGTTTATAATTGTTATATCTTCTTGGTGAATTGAACCTTTCATTAACATATAATATCCTTTTCCTTTTATAAACTTTTTGACTTAAAATCTATTTTGTATGATATTAATGTAGCTACTCATTTCTTTTGGTTACTATTTGCATGAAATAAACCTTTTGTGTCTTTCTATCTATAGTGAGTCTTTTATAGACAATGTATAGATGGATCATGTATTTTAAAATCCTTTTGCCAATATCTGCCTTTTTAAATTTATTTATTTATAATTTATTTTTAAAAAATTTATTTAATTTAATTGGAGGCTAATTACTTTACAATATGGTAGTGGTTTTTGCCATATATAATTTCTGCCTTTTAATTGAAAAGTTAATACATTTGTACTTAATTGCTTATAAGGAAGAACCTACTTCTGCCATTTAACTATTTTTTTTCCTATGTGTTACATGTTTTTCATTTCTTGATTTTTCCACAGCCTCATATTGTGAAGGAAATGAAAGTATCATGGTTTTAATACTCAAAAGTATTTTTTAAAATGTACACATTATATGATTCAGTACCAAGATGAGAAAGACTAGTTTTCAAATGTTAAATAGTCTTTAAGGCAAGTGGAACATTCTTGAAAAAGATGAAGTTATCTAAGAGTTCATTTTAAAACAACCATTAGTTAGATGGCTTTATTTAATATTTATAGATGGCTCTGTGGAGATACAGAATAATAGTAATAATGGCAGTCTCCATTTGTTGAGCAAAGACAAGCACAATATTAAGTCATTACATTCACAGGACAAAGGAACAAAAAACTGATTTCTTATGCTTTTACGAGTGATATTTTTATAATAACAGAAAACAAGTAATATATATTTGCAAAGTCCTCCCAGTAGATAGCAGAGTCAGTTGAATATTTTTGTGAGCATTCTCAATAAAACCCCTTGTTAAATATAGTATTAGTTTGGTGCAAAAGTAATTGTGGTTTTGCATTGTTGAACTTTGCCATTTGATATTGGAATACATTCTTAAATGTACATCATTTTAATGTACATTTCTCTATTTTTTTGCTAATGACTTATTACTTGCTGTTTATTTTATATATATTTAGATGGTAGAAGTGATTTTAGACAAAAAGCAAATTTGAGGGATTTTCAAATTCAAGTTCAAAATGGGTTGTAAAGCAGCAGCAGCGACTTGGCACATAAATAACACATTTGGTCCAGGAACTGCTAACAAACATACAGTGCAGTGGTGGTTCAAAAGTTTTGCAAAGGAGATGCGAGCTTTGAAGATGAGAAGCATAGTGGCTGGCCATTGGAAGTTGACAGTGACCAATTGAGAGTAATCATCAAAGCTGATCCTCTTACAACTACGTGAGAAGTTGCCAAAGAACTCAATGACGACCATTTTATGGTCATTCTGCATTTGAAACAAATTGGAAAGGTGAGAAAGCTTGATAAGTGGGTGCAACATGAGCCGACCCCAAATCAAAAAAATCTTCATTTTGAAGTGTCATCATCTCTTATTCTGTGCAACAACTCTGAACCATTTCTCAATTGAATTGTGATATGGGATGAAAAGTAGATTTTATATAATAACTGGCAACAACCAGCTCAGTGGGTTGGACCTAGAAAAAGCTCTAAAGCATCTCCCAAAGCCAAATTTGCACCAAAAAAGGGTTATAGTCACTATTTGGTGGTCTGATGCCCATCTGGAGGCTTCCCTGTTGGCTCAGAGGGTAAAGCATCTGCTTGCAATGCAGGAGACCTGGGTTTGCTTTCTGGTTTGGGAAGATCCCTGGAGATGGGAATGGCAACCCATTCCAGTATTCTTGCCTGGAGAATTCTATGGATAGAGGAGCCTGGCAGGGTACTTCCCATGGGGTTGCAAAGAGTTGGACATGACTGAGCGACTAACACTTGCCCGTCTGGTCCACTACAGCTTTCTAAATCCGAATGAAACTATTACATTGAGAACTATGGGCAGCAAATCAGTGAGATGCACCAAAAACTGCATCACCTGCAGCAGGCATTGGTCAACAGAATGGACCCCATTCTCCATAAAAACTCTTGACCTCATGTTGCACAACCAGTGCTTTAAAAGTTGAACAAGGTTGGGTTACGAAGTTTTGCCTCATATTCAACTGATCTCACGCCAGACTACCTCTTCTTCAAGCATCTTGACAACTTTTGCAGGGAAAATGCTTCCGCAACCAGCAGGAGGCAGAAAATGCTTTCCAAGAGTTCACTGAATCCTGAAGCATGGATTTTTATGCTATAGGATAAACAAACATTTCTTGTTGGGAAAAATGTGTTGATTTGTAGTGGTTCCTATTTTGATTAATAAAGATGTGTTTGAGCCTAGTTATAATGATTTAAAATTCACAGTGAGTTTAAAATTCAAACTGTGACTACTTTTTCATCAACCTAATAATTACAAAAGTAACCACAGTGATAAGTAACTTAGGCTATGTGCTGGGCACTAGTCTAACTACTTTATTAACTCATAATTCTTCTAACAACTCATGAGGTAGTTATTTTTTTAATGTGTTTAAAGTTTTTTTAATCATTTTACAGAGGATAAATTGAGGTACAGAAAGGTTAACTATATAGTTTTTGTAATATGTTCAGTTCAGTCGCTCAGTTGTGTCCGACTCTGTGACTTCATGGACTGCAGCATGCCAGGCTTCCTTGTCTTGCAATACATTAGAGCCTTTTTCTTGTAGCTATATGGTTAAGAGAGAACACTTTTCTTTACTGTCTTTTTGAGATTTCCTTCTCAAGCATTTTTGAGGAACTGTGATTTCAAAGCTAAACACTGAAATTCCATTGGAACTGAGAGAAAAGAATCAGAGAACGGAGACCTGAAAATCGTAAAACTGTTAGTACAGAAAAGGGCAGAATAGCATTGTAGCAAATACTTATTGAATGAGGGAATGAAATCTCATTTAACAGATAAATTGAGGCTCAGGGAATTTAAGTACCCTGTTCAAGTTCTCAGAGCTATTAAGTGTGGGAGTTTGGATTTGAATCCAGAGCTGGAATTTTAACAACTGTATTGCTTTAAACATAAGACTGGTATACTTACTGTTATTTATAACACAGGGTAGCAGAAAGAGAGGGCTGTGTTATTGTACATATGCAGGGTAGGTAGTGATGATAGGGACTAGTTCCTAATTTGGCCAGAGTTTCTTTGTGGCTATGCTTCAAACTGTGGCTGTTTCACTGTTCTCCAGAGCCTGGGAAAGGTTAAAGGGAAATGTTGTCATTGTTTGCTGATGAAAAGTGTGAAAGAGCAGTTGAAGAATTATTAGATAGTTAAGATTTGGGGAATGAATCTCAAATATCCATTTTGTTCCTTTTCTATGTAACAGGGAACATTTGAGTCTCTACTATACTGCAGATGTTAAATAAATAAAGTTGTGTTTTAAAAGATGTGGTGGCATTCATACTCTTGGTGGTTTTGCCAAACTTCTCTTTTTGTTCATTTCTTCCATTATTAATCTTACTGAATCCTTCTTCAGATAATCTGGTTCATTCACTACCCCCTAATAGACCATTCACTTTCCTTTCTCTGAGCTTTTGCCTAATGGAGGCTATAATCTCTCTTGTGATAAATCTGGAATATTCATAAATTCACCATCTTGGAAGGGACTGTAAAGAACTTCTGATCCAGAAAGCTGAAGAGACTTGTCCTGCCAGGGTCATACTACAACAGCTAATGACAAGGTTAGTCTCTGAACCAAGTCCTCCTGAACTTCAGTTATAGGCTCTTTGTATAACTCACTTTTTGATTGCTAGGAGCAGTCTCTAAAGAATATGCTGAGAGGGCCTCTGGATCTCTTCTGACATCAACTTCAAAATATGTGCCAGTGTGATTTTCGTATACAGAGTATGGAATTTTTCAAGAAAGTCACGTCTGTTTTATTTACTCAGTGTAGTCCCTGACAGCAATATGCAAATATAGAATTTATTTAGTCTGCCTCCTCTGGTGACTTGCCAGTCTCTGAGTGGGGAGGAACACATTTCGTGTTTCCCATGGGTTTTGTTTGTCATAGCTTGATTTCCCATAATGAAAAAGAGTCCTGGGTAGCCCCATATGGGATGAAGCTGGAGATTATTAAATGCTTCTGTCTTATGTACATTGGGCATTCATATTTACTTATGAAGTTCCTCTATATACTGAGTTTAGAACTTGCCAAAATCTATCACTTAAAAATTGGTTTCTTGGGTGTTCTGATGAACCATTTGACAAAGGAAAGTTAGCTATTTAGTTACAGTGTAAGAAATTTTAACCTGGGTTTTATTTGCAATTTAGAAATCTTTCTGGCAAAGTGTACTTTTTTAGGTAAAGAATAAAAGCCTTGGTTCTTATTTAGAATTATAAATTCTTTTACCTCTGTTTTTTTTCCATTACCAGCATATTCTTTTATCAGGATGGATGTTCTTGGTCCAAAATCCAGCATTGTTCTATCTTTCTGTAATTTTTTGGTAGCATTTCTCTGAGAGAGCTCATTTATGTGCTTTCACTTTCTGTGGTATTAGTAAAGTAAGTTAGAAGCCATTTCTTCTTCCTTTCTAA
Organism: Aepyceros melampus; assembly: GCA_006408695.1. Taxonomy (NCBI): domain Eukaryota; kingdom Metazoa; phylum Chordata; class Mammalia; order Artiodactyla; family Bovidae; genus Aepyceros; species Aepyceros melampus. The sequence goes on from SJXQ01011477.1 coordinate 152,433, forward strand.
TGGATTCTGTCATTTATCAAAGAGAACAACAATTACAACTATGTTGTTCTGAAGTGAGATTTTTTTTCTGAAGATAAATGAAGATCTAAGAAATTTATATAAGCTCAATGATCAGGAGAAAAATAATGTTTTTTATAAATTGTAGTTTTGATGACTTAGTTATCTTTGGTATTTTGAAGTCTAGAATCTAAAGAGGCAATTTTTTAAAGGAAATATGTGCCTAGAACATAGTCTCTTTTAAAGATTACACTGTTACTCTCTTGCCCTTTTTCATAATACCCCCTTGTTACTTCAGTAAAGGAATGATCTGAACCTTTTTATATATTGAACACCTGTGTGACAGCTACTTTTATGTAGTTTAACCTATTTAGTCTCTTCAACAACTTTATGAAGTGGTTATTTTTATACTGGTTTTTACTGATGAAGAAATAAATGGTGAGAAAGCCCAAGTAATTTGCCTGAATTCACATAATGTGATAGAGCTGCGGTTTAAACCCAGATTTGTTGGTTTCTGTGGCAGTGAATGCCAGTTGCCTGCTTGGTATTCATCCTCTCCTTTCTTATAAACAGAACCCCAGTTTTGTTTGAGGTGGCCAAAGTCTGTATTTTTCAGCCAGGAGTGGCCATAAGATGTAAGTGGAAGTTATTGGGTGAGGCTTTGAGGAATGACTCATCTGGGAGTTGTCTTTTGCTCTTCTCATCTTTCCTGTCTAGAAATTAGATGTGATGGCTGAAATTCCAGCATGGGCATGAAGAAACCTTGAAAAGGAAGCTACCTGCCAGTGCTTAAGAAGTAGAAAAACAGAAATCTGAGACCCTGATGATAATATGGTGCTACTATAATAGTTCTGAATTGCCTGCCTACCTTAAGACTGTGTTAATGAGAGAGAGAGAGGGAAAAACCCATTTGTCAGATCTGTATAACAAGCAGCTGAATGCAGTTTTCTAATTAAGTCAGACTTCAAGAACCATTCTACCTTTGTTGAACCAGAGGAGTATAGCTGGTTTGCTTGCCATTTTTTGAATAGCTGAGTGACTAACTTTTTAAGTTTAGTACAGTCCAGTGTCACTACTCAAAGTATAGTGGGTAGACCAGAGCACGAGAATCACCTGGGAGTTTGTACAGCATTTCAGGCACTACCATAGACCTATTGAATCAGCATCTATAATTTAACAAGATCCCCGTGTGATTTGTATTCCTTTTAAAGTTCAAGAAACACCGATTGCCTTATAGTCACAAGAAGCTCTTTACTGAAAATGAATTTGTAAGTATACTTATAGGTATGCCTTGATTTATGCAGCCTTCTTCAGCAATCAATGTGAAGAAATAGAGGAAAAGAACAGAATGGGAAAGACTAGAGATCTCTTCAAGAAAATCAGAGATACCAAGAGAACATTTCATGCAAGGATGGGCTCGATAAAGGACAGAAATGGTCTGGACCTAACAGAAGCAGAAGATATTAAGAAGAGGTGGCAAGAATACACGGAAGAACTGTACAAAAAAGATCTTCATGACCCAGATAATCATGATGATGTGTTGACTAATCTAGAGCCAGACATCTTGGAATGTGAAGTCAAGTGGGCCTTAGAAAGCATCACGACGAACAAAGCTAGTGGAGGTGATGGAATTCCCGTTGAGCTGTTTCAAATCCTGAAAGATGATGCTGTGAAAGTGCTGCACTCAATTTGCCAGCAAATCTGGAAAACTCAGCAGTGGCCACAGGACTGGAAAAGGTCAGTTTTCATCCCAATTCCAAAGAAAGGCAATGCCAAAGAATGCTCCAACTACCGCACAATTGCACTCATCTCACATGCTAGTAAAGTAATGCTCAAAATTCTCCAAGCCAGACTTCAGCAATATGTGAACCGTGAACTCCCTGATGTTCAAGCTGGTTTTAGAAAAGGCAGAGGAACCAGAGATCAAATTGCCAACATCCGCTGGATCATGGAAAAAGCAAGAGAGTTCCAGAAAAACATCTATTTCTGCTTTATTGATTATGCCAAAGCCTTTGACTGTGTGGATCACAGTAAACTGTGGAAAATTCTGAAAGAGATGGGAATACCAGACCACTTGACCTGCCTCTTGAGAAATCTGTATGCAGGTCAGGAAGCAACAGTTAGAACTGGACATGGAACAACAGACTGGTTCCAAATAGGAAAAGGAGTACGTCAAGGCTGTATATTGTCACCCTGCTTATTTAACTTATATGCAGAGTACATCATGAGAAATGCTGGACTGGAAGAAACACAAGCTGGAATCAAGATTGCTGGGAGAAATATCAATAATCTCAGATATGCAGATGACACCACCCTTATGGCAGAAAGTGAGGAGGAGCTAAAAAGCCTCTTGTTGAAAGTGAAAGAGGAGAGTGGAAAAGTTGGCTTAAAGCTCAACATTCAGAAAACGAAGATCATGGCATCTGGCCCCATCACTTCATGGGAAATAGATGGGGAAACAGTAGAAACAGTGTCAGACTTTGTTTTTTTGGGCTCCAAAATCACTGCAGATGGTGACTGCAGCCATGAAATTAAAAGGCGCTTACTCCTTGGAAGAAAAGTTATGACCAACCTAGATAGTATATTCAAAAGCAGAGACATTACTTTGCCGACTAAGGTCCGTCTAGTCAAGGCTATGGTTTTTCCTGTGGTCATGTATGGATGTGAGAGTTGGACTGTGAAGAAGGCTGAGCGCCGAAGAATTGATGCTTTTGAACTGTGGTGTTGGAGAAGACTCTTGAGAGTCCCTTGGACTGCAAGGAGATCCAACCAGTCCATTCTGAAGGAGATCAACCCTGGGATTTCTTTGGAAGGAATGATGCTAAAACTGAAGCTCCAGTACTTTGGGCACCTTATGCGAAGAGTTGACTCATTGGAAAAGACCCTGATGCTGGGAGGGACTGGGGGCAGGAGGAGAAAGGGACAACGAGGATGAGATGGCTGGATGGCATCACAGACTCAATGGACGTGAGTCTGAGTGAACTCCGGGAGTTGGTGATGGACAGGGAGGCCTGGCGTGCTGCGATTCATGGGGTCGCAAAGAGTCGGACACGACTGCGCGACTGAACTGAACTGAACTGATAATAAACAGTAGGGCAGTTGAAGCTTTGTAAATTAATCATATTAAACACACCAAGATAGAGGGGCAATTAAAAAAATTTTTTTTTGGCTGACCTACTATATGCCAGTTACTTGCATTAGTTCTTAAAAAAATCCAATGAATATAGATATCGTCATCATCATCAATACCATTGCCATTTATGAATGAAGAAACTAGAGATCTGAAAGTTTAAGTAACTTGCACACTCTCAAACAGCTGCTGCTGCTAAGTTGCTTCAGTCGTGTACGACTCTATGCGATCCCATAGATGGCAGCCCACCAGGCTCCACCGTCCCTGGGATTCTCCAGGCAAGAACACTGGAGTGGGTTGCCATTTCCTTCTCCAAAGCATGAAAGTGAAGTCGCTCAGTCGTGCCTGACTCTTAGCGATCCCATGGACTGCAGCCTACCAGGCTCCTCTGTCCATGGGATTTTCCAGGCAAGAGTACTGGAGTGGGGTGCCATTGCCTTCTCCACTCAAACAGTTAGTTTACAGCAAAACTGGGGCTTGAGTTAAAATCTGCCAGATTCCAGAACCTGTGTTCTTAAGCATTTAAAGTGATCTCATGATGTAGTCTTTGGTAAGATCTTTCTCTTTTTAAATGAAATGCCCTCTGATCATTTTTCCTTACAGATTTTGATTTGCTGAAACAAGTTGTGTAATAAATATAAGAATATAATAATGTTGTTATATATTGAAGTGAAGTGAAGTGAATTTGTTCAGTCGTGTCCGACTCTTGGCGACCCCATGAACTGCAGCCTACCAGGCTCCTCCGTCTATGGGATTTTCCAGGCAAGAGTACTGGAGTGGGGTGCCATTGCCTTCTCCAGTTTTTAAATATCAGTTATTTTGGCACTAACAGCATTATTTCTGCTAGAACTCTTTAGTTGAACATATATAAAGTCATAATGATAATACTCAGAATACAATCTACAGTTTGAAAGTTCCTAAGTATCCTTCTTTTTATAGTTTAAATTTTATTTCTTACACCATTATTTTTTCTGATTATGTGTTTACTGTAAAGTGTTTTGGAAATATAGAAAATAAAAAAAAACCCATAAAATCCCTTATAAACCCAGAAATAGTTACGTCTGCCTTTCAAACTTTTTTTCTTATATATATATATTACTTTACACATATTCATTGTCAAAGTATTAGAGCCTTGTTTGAAGTTTTACTTATCAGTTTTTCTTAAAGTGAGATGCACACACATTGAATAGTATTAAATGATAGACATTTTGAAGATTCATCCTCTTCTTAGGAATTTGAGAATCTATATTTCATTATATTGTGCATATGGCATTTACACTATAAAGAGTTAGCTAATTGTTCCAAAAACCACTAGGATGCACAAATGGTATTTCTATTATTAAATGTCTTCTAACATGGAGAAGTGGGGTCATTATCTAAAGTACCTTCAGAAGTGGAAGGGCTTGTAGGGATCTCACTTAGTGGGGAACCAATCCCCTTCCATTGTCCTATCTTTTCATGGCTTCATTCAGTGAAACTGAACTCATTACTTCAGAAGGTGTCCATTTCATTTTTGTTGCACAACTTTATTTGGTAGATTTTCTTCAAACTGGGCCCAAACCTTATTTTCCTTAGTTTTATACCTGTTCCAAAGAATAGCAAGGAGGGATAAGAAGACCTTTCTAAGTGATCAGTGCAAATAGAGGAAAACAATAGAATGGGAAAGACTAGAGCATGGATGCATGCACTGGAGAAGGAAATGGCAACCCACTCCAGTATTCTTGCCTGGAGAATCCCAGGGATAGAGGAGCCTGATGGGCTGCCATCCTTGGGGTCGCACAGAGTCAGACATGACTGAGGTGCCTTAGCAGCAACAGCAGCAGAGATCTTGTCAAGAAAGTAGAGATACAAAGGGAACATTTATGCACAGATGAGCACAATAAAGGACACAATTGGTATGGACCTAACAGAAGCAGAAGATATTAAGAAGAGGTGGCAAGAATAAACAGAACTATACAGAAAAGATCTTAATTACCCAGATAACCACGATGGTGTGATCACCCACGTAGAGCCAGACATCCTGGAGTGTGAAGTGAAGTGGACCTTAGGAAGCATCACTATGAACAAAGCTAGTGGATGTGATCGAATTCCAGCTGAGCTATTTCAAATCCTAAAAGATGATGCTGTTAAAATGCTGCACTCAATATGCCAGCAAATTTGGAAAACTCAACAGTGGCCACAGGACTGGAAAAGGTCAGTTTTCATTCCAATCCCAAAGAAAGGCAATGCCAAAGAATGCTAAAATTATTGCACAATTGTACTCATCTCACACGCTAACAAAGTAATGCTCAAAATTCTCCAGAATAGGCCGCAACAGTATGTGAACTGAGAACCTGTCAAATAGAAGTGCTTCAGCTTCTCTCCGATTTTCCTCAGCATGCAGTGTAAGCATCTCAGGAGAATGAGGTGATATCATTCAAATTTTTTTAATTTATATTTTTGTGTACTTTTATTGTACTTTTTTTGGTATAGAAATAAATGTTTATAATTCATAAATTAGTAATGTATATTGATCTGTTAAAATATGGTCACAAAGTTTGGAGTCCACTTTTCTATCCTTCCAATGTCCTTTCAAATTCAGAAGTCTCTCTTTTATAGTCATTTCTCTGGGTAATAGTGTCTTGGGAATCTTTCTTCAACTGACCTTCCTAAGATGCTGATTTTAAATTTCTACCACCTGGTTTCTTTCCCCAGAGAGTCTCTGGCTTATCAGTATCCCTGCAGATGTGGCCTACTCTGGTAGAATAACATTTTGTGAGGATAGACTCTAGCAATATATTGTACCATGAATTATTTAACTATCAGTCAGTCAGTTCAGTCGCTCAATCGTGTCCGACTCTTTGCAACCCCATGAATTGCAGCATGCCAGGCCTCCCGGTCCATCACCAACTCCCGGAGTTCACTCAGACTCACGTTCATTGAGTCCATGATGCCATCCAGCCATCTCATCCTCTGTCAACCCCTTCTCCTGCCCCCAATCCCTCCCAGCATCAGAGTCTTTTCCAGTGAGTCAACTCTTCGCATGAGGTGGCCAAAGTACTGGAGTTTCAGCTTTAGCATCATTCCCTCCAAAGAAATCCCAGGGCTGATCTCCTTCAGAATGGACTGGTTGGATCTCCTTGCAGTCCAAGGGACTCTCGAGAATCTTCTCCACCCCACAGTTCATAAGCATCAATTCTTTGGCGCTCAGCTTTCTTCACAGTCCAACTCTCGCATCCATACATGACCACAGAAAAATCCATAGCCTTGACTAGACGGACCTTTGTTGGCAAAGTAATGTCTCTGCTTTTCAATATGCTGTCTAGGTTGGTCATAACTTTTCTTCCAAGGAGTAAGCGTCTTTTAATTTCATGGCTGCAGTCACCATTTGCGGTGATTTTGGAGCCCCAAAAAATAAAGTCTGACACTGTTTCTACTGTTTCCCCATCTATTTGCCATGAAGTGATGGGACCAGATGTCATGATTTTCATTTTCTGAATGTTGAGCTTTAAGCCAACTTTTTCACTCTCCTCTTTTACTTTCATCAAGAGGCTTTTTAGTTCCTCTTCACTTTCTGCCATAAGGATGGTGTCATATGCATACATGAGGTTATTGATATTTCTCCCAGCAATCTTGATCCCAGCTTGTGCTTCTTCCAGCCCAGTGTTTCTCATGATGTACTCTGCATAGAACAAGATATACTCTGCATAAATAAGCAAGGTGACAATATACAGCCTTGAAGTACTCCTTTTCCTATTTGGAACCAGTCTGTTGTTCCATGTCCAGTTCTAACTGTTGCTTCCTGACCTGCATATAGGTTTCTCAAGAGGCAGGTCAGGTGGCCTGGTATTCCCATCTCTTTCAGAATTTTCCAGTTTCTTGTGATCCACACAGTCAAAGGCTTTGGCATAGTCAATTAAGCAGAAATAGATGTTTTTCTGGAACTCTCTTGCTTTTTCCATGATCCAGCGGATGTTGGCAATTTGATCTCTGGTTCCTCTGCCTTTTCTAAAACCAGCTTGAACATCTGGAAGTTCATGGTTCATGTATTGCTGAAGCCTGACTTGGAGAATTTTGAGCATTACTTTACTAGCATGTGAGATGAGTGCAATTGTGCAGTAGTTTGAGCATTCTTTGGCATTGCCTTTCTTTGGGATTGGAATGAAAACTGAGCTTTTACAGTCCTGTGGCCACTGCTGAGTTTTTTAAATTTGCTGGCCTATTGAGTGCAGCACTTTCACAGCATCATCTTTTAGGATTTGAAATATTTAACTATAGTTTTTAAAAATTTTTTTTGTTTAAAAAAATACTTATTTTTAAGTTAGGCTTTAGTTGTGGTATGTGGGATCTTCCTTGTGGCACGTGGGCTTCTCTTTAGTTGTGGTAGATGGCCGTGGGCTCTGTAGTTATGGTGCCCAGGCTAAGCTGACCTGCGGCATGTGGTATACTAGTTTTCCCCTCAGGGACTGAACCCATATCCCCTGCACTGGAAGGCAGATTCTTAACCACTTGACCACTAAGGAAGTCCCTTAAGTATTCTTTTATTGTTAGATGTTTATATTCTTTCCAACTTATAATGATACTGTTTTCATATTTGTATGTGAATTCTTAGTATCATTCTGATCATTTCCTTAGGATAGTTTCCTAATTGGAATTATTCTATTTAAGACATTTGATATATATTGCCAAATTGCTCCCTAGAAAGGTTGAATCGCTTTATTCTTTCACTGGAAATAGATGAGAGTATCCAATTATTATAGCCTTGGCAAAAATGAGTTATATTCCTTGGCGTTAATATTTTATTTTACTGTTTTCTAATTAAATGGACAAAATGAAATTCATTGTTGTTCTATTTTTAATTTCTTTGATTCTTAGTTTTCTAATTATTTCTGTAATTAATTTGTATTGTACCAGATTCTGTCTCTTCTGTACATTATTCTAAAAACAATTAAAGTATTTATTACTTTACACAGTTTTTCCCCAAAGGTAAAAATTTTAAGTTAGATATTTATAGCTAACTTGTTGTAATGTTCATGGTAACTAAATGATACTAGAAGAATATTTTCAAACACCAGTTTCTAGAAGTCTATTTCTATAGAACGAGTTTCTTTAAAGAAAGCAATTAAGATCGCATTTGTTAAGATGTCACCCTCCCCTTGCAAGTGGTGTGTGTGCGCACGAGTGTGTACCTGAATGTCAGCTGTGTGTTTGTGTGTTTTAATATATGCAACATAGCAAAACACTGATGGCTTTTTAAAAGTACAGAAATGATCACAAAAGTGGAACACATTTTTTCTTTTCAATAGTATTAAACACATTTACCATAGGACAATTAATGAGTCACCATGTGATATAAAATATTTTAAAACATTTTTGTACTCATAACCCATTACTTTTCTATTCTATTGTGACTGTTAAATTAATTGATTAATTTTATTGATGTATAGTTGATTAACAGTGTTATATTAGTTTCAGGTATACAACAGTGATTCAAAATTTTTATAGATTATACTATATAAGTTATTATAAAATATTAGCTGTATTCCCTGTTTTGCAAATTATTCTGAACATTATTTGTTATTTGCTAAATACCCTTTTTCTTGATTTAATTTTTGGGTTAACCACAAATAAATAAAGAGTATTAATTAAGGCATCTAGGCATCTCATAGAAGTAGATTTTGTCTCTGTAGGAATAAGGAAGAATAAAACCTAGTATTTGCAGGTTTGAATCAGTGCACTGATGATTTTAAAATGCAGATTATCTGAAGAAAAGTGCAGAAAAATTTTACTGCTATAAAGTCAGAGTTTACTTTCTTCCAGGAGCCTACCTAGCAAAATTGTTTTTCCCTCTGTCACAATGCATTTTTCTTTTTTTTTTTTTATTTAAATTACTCAAGTTGCTCTATAAGCTTTGGGTCTGTGGTGTGTTTGTGTGTGTGTGTGCATACTTTAAATGCCATAAAATGATAGCGGTGATTGTTTTTATGTTATTTCTCCTCCCACTGCTTGGGGGATATTGTGCTTTGAATGGGGGATAAATTAATTTCCAGCATTTTCTATGTTTGCTTTAAACATTTTTCCTGTAATTAGGTAAAATCTTGCCAGATGATAGTTACTATCCATTTCTACCACTTTGTCTTATTCTTTCAAAACTGACCTGGTGACTCAAAGATTATGGCTCTGGGTAATATAGTACCATAATTTAGTATTTCTATTCCTAGCACATAAGTTAATTAGTTAACATAGTACCATAATTTAGTATTTCTATTCCTAACACATAATCTTAACAATTACTGTAAAGGGTTGCAGTCATCAGTTTTGGCAGGTACCAGTACATGTATTTACATCATCACTGTCACTGATTTAATAACTTGTAGAGAATAGAACTCAATATTGTTTCTTTTCTGCTGTTACTAACAGCTTGTTGTTCAGTTGCTAAATCATGTCCGATTTCTTGTGACCCCATGAACTGCAGCATTCCAGGCTTACGGGTCCTTCACTATTTCCTGGAATTTTCTCAAGTTCATATCCATTGAATCAATGATGTTATTTATTCATCTCATCCGCTGCTGACCCCTTCTTCTTTTGCCTTCAGTCTTTCCCAGCATCAGGGGCTTTTCCAATGAGTTATCCCATTTGCCAGCTATGGGGTTTTAATACTCTAAATACAGATCAAAAACTCCACAGATTTAAAAAAATTCTGGAATGCATAAATGAGCATTATAAATATAATTTGGATGAGGCTATAAATGCTCAAGGTGAGAGTACAGGGGAACAGAAGAGGCAGATAGGTTACTTAAGACATACATATATTAAAGGAGTTAGTGTGTAGTATAAAAAAAAAAACAACCTGGGCTGGAAGCAAGATTCCTTTAAAAATTATGACTAGATAATTGTACCACACAAGTGCCCAATTATGAAATTTTAACACTTTATTAGAGTTTTGTATGCCAGTGAAATAAAGGCATTTAGTGATATATGGACTAAATCTATTGGGTTGTAGATAAACAGGCATTACTGTGAAGCACCGAGCATAGTGTCTGGCTCACTGTGTGTGCACGGGTGCTAAGTTGCTTCAGTTGTGTCCGACTCTGTGTGACCCTATGGACTATCACTGTTTCCATTGTTTCCCCATCTATTTGCCATGAGGTGATGGGACTGGATGCCATGATCTTAGTTTTCTGAATGTTGAGTTTTAAGCTAGCTTTTTCACTCTTTCACTTTCATCAAGAGGCTCTTTAGTTCTTCTCTTTCTGCCATGATTACTAAAAAACCAAAAATTTTAGTGTCTGTTTTGCTGTTTTTTCATGCCTGTATTTATGATAGTATGTACCAGTAGTCAGTTATTAACATTACTAGGTTTGCATGTGTGTATATGTGTATGTATGTCTCTCTCTCACACACACATACACACAGAGAAACACACATCTTGTATCCTGTAACAACCTATTTGCTTCACTTCCAGTAAAAGGGTTCTCTTACAGTCTCATGTCCTAAAGATACTGTGGCCTGATGGAGCCAATTTGGGTTGGTACCTGGGATGAAGTTGGTTGTCCTTGGGGCAACACTGCAGTCATCTTGCTGGGGGAAGGAGGATGAAGATACAGGAAGGATGCTGCTCAGCTGGTAAAAGGCAGTATTTAAAGTGAATGGACTTTACGTATTCCTGTGATGAGCCTAGGAGCAAGAGGTTGGAGATAGGGATGGGGAAGAGGGAGAACAGGGGGGGATACTTTCTGGCCAAACAACCTAAGCAGATAATACTTAGCAGAGTGACCATAATATATTCCAGTTTGTCCAGAGGAGTCCAGTTTAGATCTTGGTACTTGTGTACTTATTAATAGTATTCTCTTAGCTTTCAGAAGTGTCCCAAATTGGATGATAAACTATATGGTCACCTTAACTTTAGTTTGCTAAGGTGTAGGTGTCAAGGAAGTTCCCATGGCTCATGCTATCTACATGGCCACCTACAGAGAAAGTGGAGACATATTGGGGGTAAATGATAACAAGAAAAATTAGCTTCAATCAGTAATGTAAACTTTAAAGATTTAAAAAGTTCTTTTATCTTTCTTAGTTTTTAAATTATGAAAATAATAACACATTTACAGGAGACTTTGAAAATACAGAGCAAAGTTACGTATAGTTCCACTATGTATTACAGTTGTTTGTTTTAAGTAGATAAATTTTAAGATTTTTAGTTGGAGTTTCAATATCAAACTCTCAGAAATTTAGAATGAATGTACATAGAAGTAGAATATAGTAGACCTGAAAACCATTGTGAACCAGTTTGACATAAGATTTGTACAGTTGTCACACAACAGTGGGATCTGAATTCTATTTAAGTTCCCATAGATGATAAACTAGAAGACATATCCAGAGACATGAGACCCTGTGCAGAAATTTCATGGTCTAAAAGTATTGAAATCATACAGAGTCTATTCTCTTATTACTGTGAAATTATGTTAGATATCAGTATCAAAAAATATATATAAATAACCCACATAGTTTCAAGTACAATGTGACATTTACCAAGAGACATCTTTGACTTAGCCATTGAAAGCCTCAATAAAGTTAGAAGACTGAAAAAAATCACAAAAGGTAATTGCAGAGAAGAAAGCATTTAAATGAGCAATTATTATCAAAGATACTTTAGAAAAGTCCATATGTTTGGAAATTAAATGTCTGCTTTTGAATGAATGTATGTCTAAGAAGCCATTACATAGAAAATTAGAAAATATTTGTAATAGAATAAAAATGAAAAGAGAGTTTACCATAATTTGTTGCATACAGCTGAGGCAGCTCAGTGCCATTAAATATAATGTGGAGTCTTGAATAGGTATGATAACAAATAATGGACATTAGCATAAAATTTTGTGATATTTGAACAAAGTGTGTACTTTAGTTAATAATACTGTATCACAAAATTTTTAGCTAGGCAAAAGTTCATAAGTTTTCTAAAATATATTTATTATATAATACATTCTATATATATACATTTATGTGAAGTGAAAGTTGCTCAGTTTTGACTGACTCTTTGTGACTTCATGAACTATACAGTCTACGGAGTTCTCCAGGCCAGAATACTGGAGTGGGTAACCTTTCCCTTCTCCAGGGGGATCTTCCCAACCCAGAGATTGAACCCACATCTGCATTATGGGCGGATTCTTTACCAGCTGAACCACTGGGGAAGCCCATACATATATGTATATATACACAAAAGCCTTTCTACTGTACTTGGTAAAGGCTTGAGAAAGAACATAAAAAAGAAGAGAGACAGAGACATTGGAAAACATAAACTAAATGAAATGGGAACCCTGAATATGAAATAGAAAAAGTGAAACAAACTAGATAAAAGTTAAAGATGCTCATATAGTCCAGTTGTTTTTAAACATGGCTGCTCATCAGAAACATGTCTGGAGCTTTAGAGGAAAAAATGCCTGGGCTTTTGTATTTAAAAAAAAAAATTCCAATATAATTCTGATATTCGTCTGAATTTTAAAAAGTGATTACAGATTTTTCTATTAAATGGTAGTTTTACTGATACAGAATTCTATTACTTTCTGTTGACCAATCATGACACAATTATTATATTAGGCAGAAATCATAATAGTAGAAGATGTTTGTCAGTTTTCACAATCAATATAATATGAAATAGAAAAAGTGAAACAAACTAGATAAAAGTTAAAGATGCTCATATAGTCCAGTTGTTTTTAAACATGGCTGCTCATCAGAAACATGTCTGGAGCTTTAGAGGAAAAAATGCCTGGGCTTTTGTATTTAAAAAAAAAAATTCCAATATAATTCTGATATTCGTCTGAATTTTAAAAAGTGATTACAGATTTTTCTATTAAATGGTAGTTTTACTGATACAGAATTCTATTACTTTCTGTTGACCAATCATGACACAATTATTATATTAGGCAGAAATCATAATAGTAGAAGATGTTTGTCAGTTTTCACAATCAATAGCCAGACAAAAAAGATCATTACAGTTGCAAGCCATAATGGAAGCATGATTAACCTAACCATATAAAATAATTATGTACAATTTGAGGGGTTAAGTAAAGTGATGTGGTAAGTGGAAGTGCATACATGCACATGTTCATCTACCAGTCTAGGTCTTTTGGCTCCTGCATTTAATCCATTTACATTTAAGATAATTATCTACATGTATGATCCTATCACCATTTTCTTAATTAATTGGGGTTTATTTTCTGTAGGTCTTTTCCTTCTCTTTTGTTTCCTGCTTAGAGAAGTTCCTTTAGCATTTGTTGTAAAGCTGGTTTGGTGATGCTGAATTCTCTTAACTTTTGCTTGCCTGTAAAATTTTTGATTTCTCCATCAAATTTGAATGAGAGTCTTGTTGGGCAGAGTATCTTGGTTGTAGGTTCTTCTCTTTCATCACTTTAAATATCATGCCATTCTCTTCTGGCTTGTAGAGTTTCTGTTGAGAAATCAGCTGATAACCTTATGAGAGTTCCCTTGTATGTTATTTGTGATTTTTCCCTTGTTGCCTTTCATATTTTATCTTTGTCTTTAATTTTTGTCAGTTTGATTACTATGTGTCTTGGTATGTTCCTTCTTGGGTTTATCCTGCTTGGGACTCTCTGTGCCTTTTGGACTTGGTTGACTATTTTTTTCCCCATGTTAGGGAAGTTTTCAGCTATTATCTCTTCAAATATTTTCTTAGGTCCTTTCTTTCTTCTTTTTCAGGGACCCCTATAATGTGAATGTCGGTATGTTTAGTGTTGTCTCAGAAGTCTCTTAGGCTGTCTTCATTTTTTTTCATTCTTTTTTCTATATTTTGTTTTGCAACAGTGATTTTCATCATTCTGTCCTCCAAGTCATTTATCCATTCTTTTATCTTAGTTATTCTGTTGTTGATTCCTTCTAGGGTATTATTCATCTCTGCTTCTTTGTTCTTTAGTTCTTCTAGGTCTTTGGTAAACATTTCCTGCATCTTCTCCATTGTTTCCCTGAGATCCTGGAACATCTTCACTATCATTATTCTGAATTCATTTTCTGGAAGTTGCCTATCTCCCCTTCATGTACTTGTTTTTCTTGGGTTTTGATTTGTCCCTTCATCTGGGACATAACTTTCTGTTTTTTCAGAAGAATTTCAGAAACCTAATTAACTTTCTGTAATGTGGTTCCTATTGCTGTGGGATTGTAGTTCTTTTTGCTTCTTCTGTCTTCCTTCTGATGGAGGAGGCTAACAGGCTTGTGTAAGCTTCCTAATGGGAGGAACTATCATGGAAAAAACTGGGTCTTGCTCTGGTGGGCAGGGTTGTGCTCAGTAAAGCTTTAAGCTAATTGTCTGCTGATGGGTGAGGTTGTGCTCCCTGTTTGTTATTGTTTAGCCTAAGGCAACCCCACCCTGAGATCTGTGGGCTCTGTGTAGGGTTAGTGTCAACTTCGAAGAGGATTTATGCCAATGGGCCCCTTCTAGGACTGCTGCTACCAGTGGCCCTTTCCACACGACAAACCACTGCTGACTCCCACCTCCCAAAGAGATCCTCCAACACTAGCAGGTAGGTCTGGTTCAGCCTCCTTTGGGGTCACTACTCCTTTCCCTTGGGTCTTGGTGCATGCACGATTTTGTTTGTGCCCTCTAAGAGTAGAGTCTGTTTCCCCCACTGCTGTGGAAGTCCTGTAATCAAATCTCATTGGCCTTCAAAGTCAGATTCCCTGGGGATTACAAGTCTCTTTGTTAGATCCCCAAGCTGGGAAGCCTGACTTGGGGCTCAGAATCTTCACAACAGTGGGAGAACTTCTTTGTTATTATTGTTTTCCAGTTTGTGGGTTGCCCTGTGGTGAGTATGGGATTTGATTTTATCAGACTACACCTCTCATACCATCTCATTTTGGCTTCTTTATCTTTGGTCATGTAGTATCTTTTTTTGATGAGTTCTAGTGTCATCCTGTTGATGGTTGTTCAGCTAATTGCAATTTTGGTGTTCTTGCAGGAGGAAATGAGCAAATGTCCTTCTACTCTGCCATCTTGAACTAGAAGTCAAACTTTAAACTTTAACTTCACCTTGCCCTTATCTCAATAGGAAAAATGAACTGAATGCAAAAGTGCTGAAATTCTTCAGTTCAGTTCAGTTCAGTCACTCAGTCGTGTCCGACTCTTTGCGACCCCATGAATTGCAGCACGCCAGGCCTCCCTGTCCATCACCAACTCCCAGAGTTCACTCAGACTTATGTCCACTGAGTCTGTGATGCCATCCAGCCATCTCATCCTCTGTCATCCCCTTCTCCTCCTGCCCCCAATCCCTCCCAGCATCAGGGTCTTTTCCAATGAGTCAACTCTTCTCGTGAGGTGGCCAAAGTGCTGGAGCTTCAGCTTTAGCATCATTCCTTCCAAAGAAATCCCAGGGTTGATCTCCTTCAGAATGGACTGGTTGGATCTCCTTGCAGTCCAAGGGACTCTCAAGAGTTTTCTCCAACACCACAGTTCAAAAGCATCAATTCTTCTGCACTCAGCTTTCTTCACAGTCCAACTCTCACATCCATACATGACCACAGGAAAAACCATAGCCTTGACTAGATGGACCTTTGTTGGCAAAGTAATGTCTCTGCTTTGAATATACTATCTAGGTTGGTCATAACTTTTCTTCCAAGGAGTTGGTGAGTATGGGATTTGATTTTATCAGACTACACCTCTCATACCATCTCATTTTGGCTTCTTTATCTTTGGTCATGTAGTATCTTTTTTTGATGAGTTCTAGTGTCATCCTGTTGATGGTTGTTCAGCTAATTGCAATTTTGGTGTTCTTGCAGGAGGAAATGAGCAAATGTCCTTCTACTCTGCCATCTTGAACTAGAAGTCAAACTTTAAACTTTAACTTCACCTTGCCCTTATCTCAATAGGAAAAATGAACTGAATGCAAAAGTGCTGAAATCCTTCAGTTCAGTTCAGTTCAGTCACTCAGTCGTGTCCGACTCTTTGCGACCCCATGAATTGCAGCACGCCAGGCCTCCCTGTCCATCACCAACTCCCAGAGTTCACTCAGACTTATGTCCACTGAGTCTGTGATGCCATCCAGCCATCTCATCCTCTGTCATCCCCTTCTCCTCCTGCCCCCAATCCCTCCCAGCATCAGGGTCTTTTCCAATGAGTCAACTCTTCTCGTGAGGTGGCCAAAGTGCTGGAGCTTCAGCTTTAGCATCATTCCTTCCAAAGAAATCCCAGGGTTGATCTCCTTCAGAATGGACTGGTTGGATCTCCTTGCAGTCCAAGGGACTCTCAAGAGTTTTCTCCAACACCACAGTTCAAAAGCATCAATTCTTCTGCACTCAGCTTTCTTCACAGTCCAACTCTCACATCCATACATGACCACAGGAAAAACCATAGCCTTGACTAGATGGACCTTTGTTGGCAAAGTAATGTCTCTGCTTTGAATATACTATCTAGGTTGGTCATAACTTTTCTTCCAAGGAGTAAGCATCTTTTAATTTCATGGCTGCAGTCACCATAGACTATAATACTAGATTTTGGAGAAGCTGAATTCTACATCTAACTCAGTCAGTAATTTTGCTGTATGACTTTTCCTCTTTTGCTGTGCAAGGGCCTATCTTCCACATGTATAAAATGGAGTGAATTAAATTATTTCTTAAGGGACTTCCCTGGCCTTTCAGTGGTTAAGACTCCATGTTTCCAATGCAGGGGCTGAAAGTTCGATCTGTGGTCAGGGAACTAAGATCCCATATACCATGTAGTGTGGACAAATTAGAAGAAAACATGGAAGAGACCTCAGAGACTCCCTCTGCCTTTAAAATAAAAAAGAAAATAAATTATTTCTTAGGTCCTTTGTAGTTCTGATATTAATTGACTATTTTTTTCATGAGATGTGAACTGGAAAATAGTCCCCTCATAGAAGTTTGTTCTAATTTATAAAGTTAGGGATTCCCTGGTGGTTCAGACGGTAGAGTCTGCCTGGAGTGTGGGAGACTCAAGTTCAATCCTTGGGTCAAGAAGATCCCCTGGAGGAGGAAATGGCAACACACTCCAGTATTTTTGCTTGGAAAATCCCATGTTTGGAGGAGCCTGGCTGGCTGCAGTCCATAGGGTTGCAAAGAGTTGGACATTACTGAGCAACTTCACTTTCTTTTCACTTTAAAAAGTTATATCCATGTAAGAGGTATCACTGAGTCTACTTTTGGTGAAGTATATAACCCAGCTGAATGTTGCATCGTTTGACTTTATGCTACATGAAGGCACTCTCCAGTTTGCTCTGTGGAAATTGAGAAAAAAAATTGTTTTTCAGACATCTGTAGTGCCATCCTTGTTAGAGAATTTTATTACCTGCATTTAGCCTCCTAAGACGGTATCTCAGACAGAATGGAAAGTTCTGAAAATATCTGACTGCTCCCAGAGATGTTATCTCTTGCCAAGGCAATTCTGATGATGAAAGTGAAATTCCCCTTTCTGTCTCCATGTCCATTGACTGATAGATTGTAGCTCAGGAGCTCCAAGCTGTTTCTGTTCCTATCTTCTTAAACTTCTTGCTCATACTGATAAAATACATTTAGCTATATTTTATACAGATGGTATCAGATAAATTATATGACCACAGATTGTTAATGATCTGTTTGCTTTTTCCTTTATAAGGGTTTGCTTCAAATTGGATCTTAGAAGTCATGTCCCTGGCATCAGATATAGTGAACATATCCTCATTGGTCAGAGCACAATGGCTTCCTATTGTCCCTGCCATTAAATGGTTATACCCTCTCTCTGTAGCGTTGATTTTTTAGAGGGTCAGTTACTGGATCATCTATCTATCACTCCATCCATCCATCTATCCATCCACTGCCTCTCCATTCATTCACCCATTTTATATGTGTCCTACCTAAACATCTGTATCAAGTAACTCCAGATGAGAAGGCTTATCTCCTTTGTTTCTCTTGGAAACTATCGGACTCGATTCTCCTAAGTTTTAGTGCCTAGACTTGGACCCTGTTTTCTCGGATTCTGTTTTGTCTGTAATTTGTTAAGCATCTACCTTTAACCTGTTTTATGGCCATTGTGTATTTTAATATTTTGATTTTTTTCTTTTTATTTAAAAAAGCTCCTTTATTGGTGTTTTTCTTTCTGAGTAAAGTAACCCAGAAAGAAAAACACCAATACAGTATACTTACACATATATATATGGAATTTAGAAAGATGGTAATGATAAACCTGTACGCAAGACAGCAAAAGAGACACAGATGTATAGAACAGCCTTTTGGACTCTGTGGGAGAGGGAGAAGGTGGGATGATTTGGGAGAGTGGCAGTGTAACATGTATGATATCATAGGTGAAATGAATCGCTGGTTTAGGTTCGATGCAGGATGCAGGATGCTTGGGACTGATGCAAGAGGATAATCCAGAGAGATGGTGTGGGGCGGGAGGGGGAGTTCATGTACACTTGTGGCTGATTCATGTCAATGTATAGCAAAACGAATACAGTATTGTAAAGCAAAACAAACTAAAAAATAAAAATTAATTAAAAAAAAAGCTCCTTTAATGGAGAGTTTCCAGAAGATTCCCGAATAGAATTAAATAATGAACCCCAATGTTTCTATCACCTAGATTCAATAATTACAACATTTTGAGAATGTTTTCAGCTATTTTCCTTATCTTTTTTCTAGAGTATTTTAAAGCAAATGCCAACACTTTTGAAATTGTACTTATAAATACTTCAGGATGTATCATTAAGGCTAAAGATTTTTCCTTTTTTAAAAGTATTACTATGACATCCTGGGTTTTGTTCCATCTTTGATGTTCTAATCTTTGCTTAAAGGGAACTTTCATAATGGAAACGATTTAAAGAAAGAATGAAGAGGAAGTTGGAGTGTATATGTGGGGGCATGAGAGAGTAGCAGTGAAGATCAGAGTTTTTTTTAAAGGGAATTTAAATCTGTCTTTAAAAATTAGATACAAGTGATCAGATGATTCAAAACATAACTGATTACCTGATATCACCATGTTGCAGTTTTTATTTATTTATTTAAATATTACTTTTGTTTATTTATTTGGCTGTGCTGGATGTTAGTTGTGACATGTGAAATTTTAGCTGAGGCGTGTGGACTCTAGTTCCTTGACCAGGAATTGAACCCAGGGCCCCTGCATTGGGAGCACGGAGTCTTAGCCACTGACCACCTGCGTGTGTGCTAAGTTTCTTTAGTCATGTCCAAATCTGTGTGACCCTATGGACTATAGCCTGCCAGGCTCCTCTGTCCACAGGATTTTCCAAGCAAGAATACTGGAGTGGGTTGTCATTTCTTCTTCCAGGGGATCTTCCTGACCCAGGAATTGAAGCGGTGTCTCTTAAGTCTCCTGCATTGTCAAGCGGGTTCTTTATCATTAGCACCACCTGGGAAGTCCCTACAGTTATTAGTTAATCTGGCTTGTAAGCAGATGCTTTTCTAGGGTTTCCCAACACAGGTCCAGAACTTGATGATATTCTAATACATATTTCATTATGTATCTCTAAAAGATAAGGTTTTTAAAATCATAACTTGAATTATATAGTTATATCACCTATAGAAGTATATCACTTAAAAGAATTGGAAGTAAGCCATTACAGTCAGCAAACGACCAATTTTCTTTTCTGAAAAATTATTTATTTTTAATTGAAGGATAATTTCTTTACAATATTGTGTGGTTTCTGGCATGTACCATCGTAAATCAACCATAAGTATACATATGTCTCCTCCCTCTTGAAATTCTCTCTCACTTCCCACCCCATCATACCCCTCTAAGTTGTCAAAGAGCACTGATTTGACCTCCCTGAGTTAAACAGCAAATTCCCACTGGCTATCAATATTGCATATGATAGTGTATATGTTTCTATGCTACTCTCTCCATTCGATCCACCTTCTTCTTCCCCTTCCTGTGTCCAGAAGTATGTTCTCTATGTCTTCATCTCCATTGCTGCCCTGCAAATAGGTTCATCAGTACCATCTTTCTAGATTTCATATGTATGTGTTAATATGTGATATTTGTTTTTCTGACTTATTCCACTCTGTATGATAGGCTCTTGGTTCATCCACCTCATTAGAACTGACTCAAAGCATTGCATTTTATGACTGAGCAATATTCCATTGTATATATATACTGCAGCTTTATCCATTCATCTATCGATGGACATCTAGGTTGCTTCCATATCCTAGCTATTGTAAATAGTTCTAATTGCTACATAAATACTCCTGTATTTTTTCATTTTGTTTGAATTATGTTGTGATTGGGTTATTTATGTATATTTCTGGGCCTCCCAGGTGGTGCTAGTGTTAAAGAACCTGCGTGCTAATGTGGGAGACATAAGAGACTCAGGTTTGATTTTTGGGTTGAGAGGAGGGCATGGAGATCCCCTCCAACATCTTTGCCTAGAGAATCCCATGGACAGAGGAGCCCTGTGGGCTACAGTCCACAGGGTCACAAAAAGTCAGATACGACTGAAGCAACTTAACACACACACACACACACACACACACACAGATGTATATTTATGCATGCTGCTGCTGCATTGCTTCAGTCGTGTCCGACTCTGTACGACACCAGAGACGGCAGCCCACCAGGCTCCCCCATCCCTGGAATTCTCCAGGCAAGAACACTGGAGTGGGTTGCCATTTCCTTCTCCAATGCATGAAAGTGAAAAGTGAAAGTGAAGTCGCTCAGTCGTGTCGACTCTTAGCAACCGCATGGACTGCAGCCCACCAGGCTCCTCCGTCCATGGGATTTTCCAGGCAAGAGTACTGGAGTGGGGTGCCATTGCCGTATATGTGTGTCTAATTGAAGTATAGTTGATTTATAGTTGTAAAACTAATGTTACATTAGTTTCAGGTGTACAGTATAGTACTTCCCTGGTGGCTCAGAGGGTAAAGCGTCTACCTACAATGTGATTTTTTTATAGATTACATTCCATTTAAAATTATTATAAAATATTAAACTTCCTGTGCTGTACATTACATCCTTATATCTTATTTATTTTATATTTAGTAGTTTTACCTATTAATTCCCTTTTTCTCTCTTGCTCCCTCATCTCTCACTGGTTTGTTTTCTGCTTCTGTGAGTCTTTTTGGTTGAATAGTTCACTTGTTTTGTGAAATTAAAATTCCACATAGAAATATTTTATTTATTTTTAAAATCCCACTTATAAATGAAAATATATAGTACTTGTCTTTATCTGACTTCACTAAGCATAATACCCTTTAGGTCCATCAGATGATGTATTTTTAAGTGTCTTTTAATCTAAAATGCCTCCCCGTGTACAGTTGTGTGTGTGTGTATAGAAGAAACTATATCATCTGTCCTGTAGAAAGGAAACTGAGTCTGGATTTTTCTGTTTGCATTTCCTTGATGTTTAATGGATTTCTTTTCTTTCTGTATTTTCATGTGACCTAGTAATTGAGTTTGGAGATCCAGATTCTTTTTTTGTTTGTTCAAAACTTCTGAGATAATGCTCTGTTTTTCTACCAGGTGGCACATCATATCTGATTTTCTCTCTTCTTATAGTGGTATTTTCCTAAGGATACACAATTCCTCTTGGTAGCAAAATCTGGGCTTTAAGGGTACTCATTGCTATATTCAGTACTATAGGATTTTTACTTAACCTCATATTTGTGTTTGTCTTTTCATATTACATGATATTCTAATTATTTTTCCTTTTCTTTACTGAGAGCTGTGGTTCTCCTGAATACTGGATATATAGAATAAAAGAGAATATTACATGAAAGTTGATTTACTTTATCCCACATTACACATATAACAGTGTAAGAATAATAATACCAACACTACTGCCAACAATTATAACTATTATAGATGTATAAATTACTGGGCTTTAAAGTCACTGGAAATAGTTCCTCTGTGTGTAGTTATGTTGCCATGTGGATACACTTTTAGGTTGCTTTGTTTCATTTTATTTTCAGTTTTTAATGGCTGCTTAAATTTTTTCTTTTATAATTAGGTAAATTATTTATATAGTTCTAAGTCAAATCAGTAAAACAAGCTAATTCAGAAAATTCAGAGTGAGCCATCAAGATGGTGGAGGAAAAGGATGTGGAGCTTACTTTCTACCACAACTACATCAAAAATACAACTACATGTGGAACAGTCCTCACAGAACATCTACTGAATGCTGGCAGAAGACCTCAGACTTCTGAAAGGTCAAGAAATCTCCATGTAACTGTGTATAATATGACAAAAGAAAGAAGAAAACAGAAAGAGAAAGGAATCTGGATGGGACCTGAACCTCTGGGAAGGCGCTATGAAAAAGGAAATGTTTCAGCACCCTGGGAAGTCCTGTCACTGGTAGGGAGATCTACCAGAATGGAGGGAGATCTTCTGAGCCTTGGAGGAGAGTGTAGCAACAAGAAGGTAAAATGGAGACCTACACAGACAGGTCTGTGCTCATAGCCTGCCCTGCACTCATAGCTTAAGATGCTTGTCTGCTGGTACAGGCAGAGGCTGGGTGCTAAAGCTCAGGCTTCGGAGGTCAGACCTCAGGAGAGGACTGGGAGTTGGCTGTGTGGAGATGGCATGAAGGGGCTGGAGTGTGGTGCAGCCACAATAGAGACTGAAAGAAGCCTGAGCCCATCAGAGGCAAGTTGCTGTTGTTGGGGGGCATGTGAGGGGAGGGGCAAGACTGCCATAAGATCTTCTTTCCCTGAATATGTGTGCTCAAGGAAGAAGACACTGCCTACCTGAGCTCTAGGGGTAGATGTGAGCTACGCTGCCATCACGGGCCCCAGGCTGCCACCACTGCTGAGAAAGCAGTGCTGTCCACAGTCGCTGTCCCCCCTGACGCAGGGCCTTGAAGCACATGTAGGTTGGCACATCTGCATGCCCCCTTTCAGGGGGATAACAGCCAGCACACACTGAGGAGAGAGGTGGAAACATCCAAACTAAAAGCCCTTGTGCTGAAAATATTAAACCCATACAAGCTATGCAGGGATGTGCCTGCATAAAAATAGCCTTCTAAGACTACAGTAGATAATTGTTTCTCCTCAACTCACAGAGAGAAATATAAGTAAAATGGAGAAGCAGAGGAACCACTCCTATTTTTAAAAAAAGCAAAAAAATTCCCCTGAAGGAACAATGAAATAGACCTATTCAGTCTAATAGACTGCACCGTCCAATCCACTTTTGATTCCCTCTAGTGTATATTTTATTTCAATTATTATATTCTTCAGCTCTCTGGTTCTTCTTTATATTTCCTAACTCCTTGTTAAAATCGTCATTGTGTTTATCTATTCTTCTCCTGAGTTCAGTAAACATTTTCACTGTGTAGATTGCCGATCCCCGCTTTGTTCAGTTCTCTTGAGGTCTTGTCTTGTCACTTTGGAACATATTCCTCTATATCCTCATTTTGCCTAGTTCTCTGTGTTTATTTCTGTGTATTAGATATCAGTTATATTTTTCCAGTAGTAGAGAAGTGGCCTTATGTTGGAGACATCCCATGAGCTATATGCTCTAGGTGTGTCCCCTGTATGGGCTACATGGGTCCTTCTGTTGTGGGGCCAACTACTGTGGGTGCCCCGATTGGTGGGGCTGGCCCCTGACCTAGTTAATTGCCTGTCCTGCCTCATGTGGTGACTTCTGGCCTCCTGGTAGGCAAGGCTATGTTCTGGCGTGGCTAACTATGTGACCTGGGGGTCCTGAGGCTGGTGCTGGCCCACTAGTAGGCAGGCCTGGGACTTAGGGTGGCTTGTTGTGCAGCCTAGGGCATCCTGGGTCTGTTTCTGGTCTGTTGTGGGTAGGGCTGAGTACCAGCATGGCTAGCTGCATGACCTGGGGGGCCAGGGCTGGTGCTGGCCTGCTTGTGGATGGGGCCAGGTCCAAGCATGACTGGCTGTGTGACTGGGGGAGTCCTGGAGCTGGTGCTGACCCACTGGTGAGCAGATAAGCCTCCTTGCACTAATAGTCTAGAGGGAGAACTCAAAAATAATGCATCCCAGTAGCAGCGTCCTTATGGTAGAACAGGCTTCCCAAAATGGTTGCCACCAATGTCCTTCCCTAAGGGAAGTCCAAGTTGCCTCCTGCCTCTCCCAGAAGCTCTCTAAGATCATCAGTTGGGTGTGCCCCAGGCTCCTTTCAAAGCATGTGAGATTTTTGTATGCACCTTTTAAGAGCAGAATCTCTGTTATGTGTAGCCCTCCAGTTCTCCTGTATGCAAGCCCTATTGGCCTTCAAAAGCAGATTTTTTGGGGGCTTGTCTTCCAGTGCAGCAACCCCAGGCTAGGGAGCCTGATATGGAGCTTGGACTCCTTGCTCCTTGGGGAACTTCTGCAGTTGTGATTGTTCTCCATTTATAGTTCACCTACCTATGCATCTGGGTTTTGACTGTACTGTGTTTCTGCCCCTCCAACCTGTCTTGTATGATTCCTTCTGTATGTATTAAGTAGTGGAATTTTTTTTTCTGCTAGTCTTTGAGTCTTCAAGTAAGTCTCAAAGATAGTTACTCAGTATATAGTTGTAATTTTGTTGTGCCCATGGGAGGAGATGAGCTCAGGGTCTCCCTACTCTGCCATCTTGACCATACTTATATTCTCTCTTCCACTTTTATCTGAGCTTTCTGTTTCCTTTGCCTAAATTGTCTATGTACTGGACAATATGGATTCTTTTCCCAACTATTTCTTCTCATTATGGGGTTTTGTTTGTGGAAGGGGAGTTTTGGGTGGTTGGTTTTGTGAGTTATCATAGAACCCAGATGCTTCAGGTCTTTTGAACTTTCTGTGTATTCTTTTTTTTTTTTTTAAGAAATTATTTATTTTAATGGAGGCTAATTACTTTACAATATTGTTCTAGTTTCATTCAAACTAGAACAATAAGTGTTCTAGTTTCATTCTTTTACAAGTGGTTGACCAGTTTTTCCAGCACCACTTGTTAAAGAGATTGTCTTTTCTCTATTGTATATTCTTGCCTCCTTTGCCAAAGATAAGGTGTCCATAGGCACATGGATTTATCTCTGGGCTTTCTATTTTGTTCCATTAATCTATATTTCTGTCTTTGTGCCAGTACCATACAGTCTTGATGTCTGTAGCTTTGTAGTATAGTCTGAAGTCAGGCAGGTTGATTCCTCCAGTTCCATTCTTCTTTCTCAAGTTTGCTTTGGCTATTTGAGTTTTTGTTTTTGTGTTTCTACACAAATTGTGAAATTATTTGTTCTAGTTCTCTGAAAAATACCGTTGGTAGCTTGATAGGGATTGCATTGAATCTAGATTGCTTTGGGTAGTATACTCATTTTCACTATATTGATTCTTCTGCTCCAAGAACATGGTATATTTCTCCATCTATTTGTGTCATCTTTGATTTCTTTTATCAGAGTCTTATAGTTTTCTATATATAGGTCTTTTGTTTCTTTAGGTAGATTTATTTCTAAGTATTTTATTCTCTTTGTTGCAATGGTGAGTGGAATTGTTTCTTTAATTTCTCTTTCTGTTTTCTCATTGTTAGTGTATAGGAATGCAAAGGATTTCTGTGTGTTGATTTTATATCCTGCAACTTTACTATATTCATTGATTAGCTCTAGTAATTTTCTGGTGGAGTCTTTAGGGTTTTCTATATACAGGATCATGTCATCTGCAAACAGTGAGAGTTTTGCTTCTTCTTTTCCAATCTGTATTCCTTTTATTTCTTTTTCTTCTCTGATTGCTGTGGCTAAAACCCCCATAACTATGTTGAACAGTAGTTTGGGCACCCTTGTCTTCTTCCTTACTTCAGGGAAAATGCTTTCAATTTTTCACCATTGAGGATAATGTTTGCTGTGGGTTTATTATATATGGCTTTTATTATGTGAGATATGTTCCTTCTATGCCTGCTTTCTGGAGGATTTTTATCATAAATAGATGTTGAATTTTGTCAAAGGCTTTCCCTGCATCTATTGAGATAATCATATGATTTTCAATTTGTTAATGTGGTGTATTATGTTGATTGATTTGTGGATATTAAAAAATCCTTGCACTGGGATAAAGCCCACTTGGTCATGATGTATGATATTTTTAATATGTTGTTGGATTCTGTTTACTAGAATTTTGTTAAGGATTTTTGCATCTATGTTCATGAGTGATATTGGCCTGTAGTTTTCTTTTTTTGTGGCATCTTTGTCTGGATTTTGTATTAGGGTGATGGTGGCCTCATAGAACGAGTTTGGAAGTTTACCTTCCTCTGCAATATTCTGGAAGAGATGAGTAGGATAGGTGTTAGCTCTTTAAATTTTTTGGTAGAATTCAGCTGTGAAGCCATCTGGTCCTGGACTTTGGTTTGCTGCAAGATTTCTGATTACAGTTTCAATTTCCATGCTTGTGATGGGTCTGTTAATATTTTCTGGTTTCTCCTGGTTCAGTTTTGGAAAGCAATACTTTTCTAAGAATTTGTTCATTTCTTCCAAGTTGTCCATTTTACTGACAAATGGTTATTGATAGTAGTCTCTTATGATCCTTTGTATTTCTGTGTTGTCTGTTGTGATTTCTCCATTTTCATTTCTAATTTTGTTGATTTGATTTTCCCTTTTTTTCTTGATGAGTCTGGCTAATGGTTTGTCTATTTTGTTTATATCTTTAAAGAACCAGCTTTTAGCTTTGTTGATTTTTTCTATGGTCTCCTTTGTTTCTTTTTCATTTATTTCTGCCCTAATTTTTATGATTTCTTTCCTTCTACTAACCCAGGGGTTCTTCATTTCTTCCTTTTATAGTTGCTTTAGTTGTAGAGTTAGGTTATTTATTTGGCTTTTCTTTTGTTTCTTGAGGTCAGCTTGTATTGTGTGAACCTTCCCCTTAGCACTGCTTTTACTGAGTCTCATAGGGTTTGGGTTGTTGTGTTTCATTTTCATTCATTTCTGTGCTTATTTTAATTTCTTTTTTGATTTCTTCTGTGATTTGTTGGTTATTCAGAAGCATGTTGTTTAGCCTCCATATGTTTTTATTTTTAATAGTTTTTTTTCCTGTAGTTGACATCTAATCTTACCACATTGTGATCAGAAAAGATGCATGGAATGATTTCAGTTTTTTTTAATTTACCAAGGCTAGATTTATGGCCCAGGATGTGATCTGTCCTGGAGAAGGTTCCATGTTTAATTGAGAAAAAGGTGAAATTCATTGTTTTGGAGTAAAATATCCTATTGATATCAATTAGGTCTAACTGGTTCATTGTATCATTTAAAGTTTGTGTTTCCTTGCTAATTTTCTGTTTAGTTGATCTATCCATAGGTGTGAGTGGGGTATTACAGTCTCCCACTATTACTGTGTTATCGTTAATTTCCCCTTTCATACTTGTTAGCATTTACCTTACATATTGTGGTGCTCCTATGTTGGGTGCATATATATTTATAATCGTTATATCTTCTTCTTGGATTAACCCTTTGATCATTATGTAGTGTCCTTCTTTGTCTCTTTTCTTGCCTTTATTTCAAAGTCTATTTTTTCTGATATGAGTATTGCTACTCCTGATTTCTTCTGGTCTCCATTTGCGTGAAATATCTTTTTCCAGCCCTTCACTTTCCGTCTGTATGTATCTCTTATTTTGAGGTGGGTCTCTTGTAGACAACATATATAGGGGTCTTGTTTTTGTATCCATTCAGCCAGTCTTTGTCTTTTGGTTGGGGCATTCAACCCATTTATGTTTAAGGTAATTATTGATAAGTATGATCCCATTGCCATTTACTTTATTGTTTTGGGTTCGAGTTTATACACCCTTTCTGTTTCTTGTCTAGAGAGGATCCTTTAGCATTTGTTGAAGAGCTGGTTTGGTGGTGCTGAATTCTCGCTTTTGCTTGTCTGTAAAGCTTTTGATTTGTTCTTCATATTTGAAGATCCTTGCTGGGTACAGTAATCTGGGTTGTAGTTTTTCTCTTTCATCACTTTAAGTATGTCCTGCCATTCCCTTCTGGCCTAGAGAGTTTCTTTTGAAAGATCAGCTGTTATCCTTATGGGAATCCACTGTGTGTTATTTTTTGTTTTTCCCTTGCTGCTTTTAATATTTGTTCTTTGTGTTTGATCTTCGTTAATTTGATTAATATGTGTCTTGGGCTGTTTTGCCTTCGGTTTATCCTGTTTGGGACTCTCTGGGTTTCTTAGACTTGGGTGACTATTTCCTTCCCCATTTTAAGGAAATTTTCAACTATTATCTCCTGAAATATTTTCTCATGGCCTTTCTTTTTGTCTTCTTCTTCTGGGACTCCTATGATTCAAATGTTGGGGCGTTTCACATTGTCCCAGAGGTCTCTGAGGTTGTCTTCATTTCTTTTAATTATTTTTTCTTTTTTCCTCTCTGCTTTTATTTCCACCATTCTATCTTCCACTTCACTTATCCTATCTTCTGCCTCCATTATTCTACTGTTGGCTCCCCCTAGAGTGTTTTTGATCTCAGTTATTGCATTATTCATTATTGATTGACTCTTTTTTATTTCTTCTAGGTCCTTGTTAAACATTTCTTGCATCTTCTCAATCCTTGTCTCCAGGCTGTTTATCTGTAACTTCATTTTATTTTCAAGATTTTGGATCATTTTTACTATCATTATTCTGAATTCTTTTTCAGGTAGACTCCCTATCTCCTCCTCTTTTGTTTGGTGGGCATTTATCATGTTCCTTTATCTGCTGAATATTTCTCTGCCTTTTCATCTTGTTTAGATTTCTGTGTTTGGGGTGGTCTTTCTGTATGCTGGAAGTTTGTGGTTCCTCTTTACTGTGGAGGTTCCTCCCTATGGGTGGGGTTGGATGAGTGGCTTATCAAGGTTTCCTGATTAGGGAAACTTGCATTGGTGTTCTGGTGGGTGGAGCTGGATCTCTTCTCTCTGGAGTGCAATAAAGTGTCCAGTAGTGGGTTTTGAGGTGTCTATGGGTTTGGTGTGACTTTGGGCAGCTGTAATTAATGCTGAGGTCTATGTTGCTGTGTTGCTGGAGAATTAGCATGGTATGTCTTGCTCTGGAACTTGTTGGCTCTTGGGTGCAGCTTGGTTTCAGTGTAGGTATGGAAGCTTTTGGATGAGCTCTTGTTGATTAATGTTCCCTGGAGTCAAGAGTTTTCTGGTGTTCTCAAGTTTTGGATATAAGTCTCCTGCCTCTGGTTTTTAGTTTTATTCTTACGGTAGCCTCAAGACTTCTCCATCCATACTGCACCAATGATAAAACATCTAGTTTAATGGAGAAAAGATTCTCCACAGTGAGGGAGACCCAGAGAGGTTCGCAGAGTTACATGGAAAAGAGAAGAGGGAGGAGGGAGATAGAGGTGACCAGGAGGAGAAGAGGGAGAATCAAAAGGGGCGAGAGCAATCTAGCCAGTAATCAATTCCCTATGTGCTCTCCACAGCCTGCAACACCTGGAGAAGTTCACAGAGTTACATATAGAAGAGAAGAGGGAGGAAGGAGATAGAGGTGACCAGGAGGAGAAGAGGGGGAGTCAAGAGCAGAGACACAGATCTAGCCAGTACTCAGTTCCCTAAGTGTTCTCCACAGCCCAGAATATCCAAAGAGATTCAAAGAGTTGGGTAGAGAAGAGAAGGGGGAGGCAGGAGATAGAGGTGACCTGGGAGAGAAAAAGGAGAGTCAAAAGGGGGTGAGGGCAACCAAGCCAGTAATCACACTCCTAAATAAAAATGGGTACTGAAGATTGATTCTTTTTTTTAATTAATTTTTATTTTTTAGTTTGTTTCGCTTTACAATACTGTATTCGTTTTGCTATACATTGACATGAATCAGCCACGAGTGTTCTTAAAGGTACAAAATTGAGAACAAATACCAAACAGCAAAGATTAAAAATCTAGAGTAGAAGTTCAGTTCAGTTCAGTCACTTAGTTGTGTCCGACTCTTTGCAACCCCATGAATCGCAGCACGCCAGGCCTTCTTGTCCATCACCAACTCCCGGAGTTCACTCAGACTCACGTCCATCGAGTCTGTGATGCCATCCAACCATCTCATCCTCGGTCGTCCCCTTCTCCTCCTGCCCCCAATCCCTCCCAGCATCAGAGTCTTTTCCAATGAGTCAACTCTTTGCATGAGGTGGCCAAAGTACCGGAGTTTCAGCTTTTCAGTTTAGCATCATTCCCTCCAAAGAAATCCCAAGGCTGATCTCCTTCAGAATGGGCTGGTTGGATCTCCTTGCACTCCAAGAGACTCTCAAGAGTCTTCTCCAACATCACAGTTCAAAAGCATCAGTTCTTCGGTGCTCAGCTTTCTTCACAGTCCAACTCTCACATGCATAGATGACCACTGGAAAAACCATAGCCTTGACTAGACAGACCTTTGTTTGCAAAGTAATGTCTCTGCTTTTCAATATGCTATCTAGGTTGGTCATAACTTTCCTTCCAAGGAGTAAGTATGAGGTGGCCAAAGTACCGGAGTTTCAGCTTTAGCATCATTCCCTCCAAAGGGAGGGAATTTCATGGCTGCAGTCACCATCTCCAGTGATTTTGGAGCCCAAAAAAATAAAGTCTGACACTGTTTCCACTGTTTCCCCATCTATTTCCCATGAAGTGATGGGACCAGATGCCAAGATCTTCATTTTCTGAATGTTGAGCTTTAAGCCAACTTTTTCACTCTCCTCTCTCACTTTCAACAAGAGGCTTTTTAGCTCCTCCTCACTTTCTGCCATAAGGGTGGTGTCATCTGCATATCTGAGGTGATTGATATTTCTCCTGGCAATCTTGATTCCAGCTTGTGCTTCTTCTAGCTCAGTGTTTCTCATGATGTGCTATGCATAGAAGTTAAATAAGCAGGGTGACAATATACAGCCTTGACGTACTCCTTTTCCTATTTGGAACCAGTGTGTTGTTCCATGTCCAGTTCTAACTGTTGCTTCCTGACCTGCATACAGATTTCTCAAGAGGCAGGTCAGGTGGTCTGGTATACCCATCTCTTTCAGAATTTTCCACAGTTTATTGTGATCCACACAGTCAAAGGCTTTGAGTAGAGGTTAGACTCTCAAAAATGCCATATTAAAAAAAAATTGAAATCACAAAAATTATAAAAAATATATATGAAATTTGCTTTAAAAATAGTCTTTTTTTGCAAGGTAATAGGTCATAAAAATGAAAATTAAAGGAGTAATAAAGGACTTAAAAATTAAAAAAATGATAATAGTAAATATATCTAGGAATTTCTCTGGAGCTTTTGCAGGTAGTGTGGGTCAGTTCAGTTTCAGGTAATTTCTTGTTCCAGCTTATACTTCTCCAGGTCTGTAGGCCCCTTCCAATGTAGTTGGTGCTAACTATAGGGTTTTAATCTGTTGCACCTGTCACTTCCAAAGCGGTTCCCTCTGTTTATTTCAGCTTCTTCTGTTTACATGTCTCTTCAATGTCTAATTTCTGCCCTGACACAAGGGGGCGGAGGTGGTCACTTATTTAGGCTCACTTGTTCAGTTATGCTGTGGGCAGGAAGGAACACTGCAAACAAATATCACTGGCGTGTGTGGGGAGTGCTTGCAGTGTCTGGGTCATACTGGGTTGCCCCTGCTCACAGCGTGTGTGCTTTCCTGGTCTACACTGCTCAGGCTCCAGGTTGCTCTGTAGGGGAACTGTCTAAAGTGGGCCCTGGGTTGCGTGTACTTCCCAGATCTACGCTACTCAGGTTCAGGTTGTCGGGTACTTCACAGTGGCACAGACTTTGTTAGGCCTGCGTTTTGTGCCCTTTCTAGGTCTGAGCAGTTCAGGCAATCAGGTGCTTGGCAAGCGCACTCTCCCTAGGTGGGGCGGTGTGTCTTATCACCTCCCCCGGTCCCAGCCGCTCAGTTTCCTGGGAGCTCAGTGGGAGCATTGTCTCAGGTGTGCTATGTGTCTCCTCTGGGGAGCTGATCTCTGGCTGCGACCCTCCTGGCGGATGTCAACCTTCCAGGATCCCAGGAAGACTTGTTAGCAACTGGGGGCCTGCTCAGTTTGGTGGAGGATGCCGTCTCTTGGGCCAAGATTGCCCCTCACCGGCTCTGGCTGTCGCCCGCCTGCCTCTCTGCCTCTGGAGGGGGATGGGCCAGTCTGCAGCTGGCGAGCTCTCCTCTGGTATTTGCTCAGTCCTTTGTTCTGTGAGCAGCCCGGCATTGCCTTAGGTTAGAGCTTTTCTCGGGGAAGTTCTCTCTCTTTTTTTTTTCTCTGGCTATCCCACAGTTTGGGTTGCTATCTCCTGTTAGCTCCCTCAGATTGTCCTCAGGGCATTCCGGCCCAGTCCTTACCCTAAGCAATGCAGCGCATGCCTCCCTGTTCAGCCCCCGCTTGCTGGTGGCAGACGTGAGCATCTGGGCTACTTCTCTGCTGGGAGTTGCAGCTGGGTGCGTAGTCTGTAGGTTTTATTTATTTATTTTTTCCTGCCCTCTGAGATTCCAAAACTCCCCACAGACCTGCTGGTGAGAGGGTGTCCTGGTGTTTGGAAACTTCTCTTTCACGACTCCCTCTCTGGGAGGGGTCTCCGTCCCTACCTCTTTTGTCTCTCTTTTTATCTTTTATATTTCATCTACTTCCTTTTGGAGACAATGGACTGCCTTTCTGGGTGCCTGGTGTCCTCCAGCAGTGTTCAGAAGTTGTTTTGTGGAATTTGCTCAGTGTCCAAATGATTTTTTGATGAATTTGTGGGGGAGAAAGTGGTCTCTACGTCCTATTCCTGCACCATCTTCTTCCTGTCCTCTTTTTAAGAGTTTTTTGGGG
>SJXQ01011479.1:0-46127 GCA_006408695.1 Aepyceros melampus
TTTTGCTTTTATTTCCATTACTCTGGGAGGTGGGTCATAGAGGATCCTACTGTGATTTATGTCAGAGAGTGTTTTGCCTATGTTTTCCTCTAGGAGTTTCATAGTTTTGGGTCTTACATTTAGATCTTTAATCCATGTTGAGTTTATTTTTGTGTGTGGTGTTAGAAAGTGTTCTAGTTTCATTCTTTTACAAGTGGTTGACCAGTTTTCCCAGTACCACTTATAAAAGCATCTTCCTTAGCCTGTCTGCTCTTTAGTTCCCAGTCTTAGATCAAAGTTTCTGGTTCTAGATTTATAAAGCATCTTCAGAATACCAGGGTGCCCACATTAGCTCCTTCCTAGCTTCCTTCTCTATCATTTCCTGTGTTCTTTGTATACATGTCTGTCCTACTGTGTCTTACTCATTTTCACATCTTTTTTCTTCAATTTCTGTTTTTTGTTTTGTCTTTTGTTTTGCTTATAGATAATACATTTGTTGGTTAAATGAAAATATAGTTAAGAGGCAAATACAAATTCTCTAATGTTTCAATTGTTACCAAGAAAATTATGGGAGATTGCTAGCTTTGTGAAGATGATTGACTTCCTGTTCTTAGTAGAATAAGTAGCATATTTACACTTCAAGTACAAATATTTGCTTTAAGTGATTTTGATATGTTTTTGTCTCCAAAAGAATCAAGAGCCCTATTGGGATAGATATAAATCAAAGTGACTCTAGAAAGGCTCAATGGAAGGAGTCATTTTAAGTAGAAGGATAGCCCTAATGATAGCTATCAATACCATAAAATTTCTGTATATTGAACATGATGAATAAAACATTCATCTTCATAGCTGCTACTATGGAGTTAGATTTGTGAAGAAAAGTGTTTATGAATGATACCATCTTTCTTTTTTTTTTTTCTTTCCTTCTTTTATCCCAGTTAACAGGTATACTACACACACTTTTCTACAACTCGCCTTTTTTTGGTGAGGGGATGAGGGAGAATCATTCCAAGTCAGCTCAAAACAATGCTTATTTCAGTTCTTGGGGGTGTGTAAGTTAATAACTGTTGTCTCAATTCTAGTCTCACCCTTTGGAACCTATAGACCCTTTGGATTCTGCTAGTTCCCTGTTAGGTCTGCTAAGAGAGGACACTAGAGAGATAGGAAAATTCTCTTTTGCTAGCTTTTCCTCTCTGCAGCTCCTTAACAATGACCTTTACCTCTGTGATGGCAGTTGGTACAGTCTCCATGTTTCCTTCCCTCTTTTTTTCTGGCAGCCTCATTTTGTCCCCTCAGAGGCACCAGC
Organism: Aepyceros melampus; assembly: GCA_006408695.1. Classification (NCBI taxonomy): domain Eukaryota; kingdom Metazoa; phylum Chordata; class Mammalia; order Artiodactyla; family Bovidae; genus Aepyceros; species Aepyceros melampus. The sequence goes on from SJXQ01011479.1 coordinate 1,286, forward strand.
ACCAGCTAGGCAATGACTCTTTTTCAGTAGTCTGACCAACTCCCATGAAATTTCTCCAGCCAACTTGGAGCTGTGCCCCAATGTGTGTGTGTGTGTGTGTGTGTGTGTACGTCATTCAGTTGTGTCTGAATCTCTAAGACCCCATGGACTGTAGCTCACCAGACTCCTCTGTCTATGGGATTCTCCAGTGGGTTACCATTCCCTTCTCCAGGGGGATCTTCCTGACCCAGGGATCCAACCCGTGTCTCCCACATTCCAGGCAGATTCTTTACTGTCTGAGCCACCAGGGAAGCCCTGTGCTCCAGTAACCTCAACATTTTCCCTCTGTTCTTCCAGCTTCAGGATGTGAGGCACTTCTTGGAATTACCATGCTCTCATTCTCCTTTTAGCTTTTTAAAGTTTTCCAATAACCCATAGCTTATATTAAGTTTTCTCTGTTGAAATGCTCCTGGTAGTTTCTGTTTTCCCTACCAGACCCTGACAGATATACATAATATGTACTTGACATCTGCTGAGTCAGAAAGACTGTTCCAGAAGGAACAGAGCAGCCTGCACTGCTGTGCAGACTTGTTGCATGACCTGTTCCTGCCCTGGCCCTGGAGGACCCATAATGTATGTAACTAGTACCCTGAAGATGGACATATAAGTTGCTTCCAACTTTTGTTACTATAAACAATGCAGTAAACAACATTAAATGAATTGGTTTTTCACATGTGGGTAAGTATATCTGTAAGATAATTTATAAAAGTGGAATTGCTGGTGAAAAGCATCACCAAGTTGCCTTTATAGAGGTTGTACTGGTTTAGTTTCTCATAGGCAAAAAGAGAATCTATCTGCATGAGAAACAGAGAAATCAAGAAAGGGAAGAGGGAGCCAGTTGTGACACCCTTATCTTACAGAATGCTACTCATTAGTTAAAATAATTACTTCTGGCCTAAATTTGAATTATGGACTTCACTTTGAGCCCTTTGGAGAGGAGGAAGGCTAAAACATAAGGGGAAGAACTTATTTCTTGAGATTCTACCTTTGAGAGAATGCCATGCTGATCCTACTACTTCTGTGCCCAGTAGTAACTTGGTCCCCAGTAAATGTTAGCGTCAACAGGAAGAGTGACACCTAAGAGATGTGTGACTCTTGTAAGAAGTGACAGTGCTGCTGGGCAAATTACATGTGGTGGCTGTAAGCACATGTGAGACACTTCCTAGGGACTCCCCAGAACATATGGGTGGAACTTTGTAGGGTACTGGGTCTGCTGCCTGCAGCAGTGAAGTGTTAAAAGCTGATAAAACACAAAACTGGCTACAAAACTCTCATTTACTAAGGTTTCCTTTTTTTTCATGTCTATATCTTTGGCTCATAAACTGAAGTAGCTGTGCTGTGTGTGCTGTGCTTAGTCCCTTAGCGACTCTTCCCTTCTCCAGGGGATCTTTCTGACCCAGGAAGCAAACCAGTCTCTTGCATTGCATGTGGATTCTTTACCAGCTGAACTACAAGGGAAACCCCAAACTGAAGTAGGATTTTCTTAAAAATAACAAAGTAAAACATTCTTCTTCCCTGGGTCCTTAATAACACATTTCAGCAAACTCAGGTTGTGACGAAGTAATTTTTTTTTTTTTTTTTACCATCTGCTGTTTGGTTTTCTTGTTGTTTTCTGCTCAGCACAGCCAGATTAGTTATCATTGTCCTTGTTTGACAGATAGGCTACATTCTACATACATACTGATTTCACCATAGCATTAAGTGGTAACAAAGCTTTATGTACAATCAGAGCTGTATCTTTCTATCCTAAAAGATCCGGTCTGCCTTCCTGCAGAGGGTTTTGTTTCATTGCGTCTTGTTTGTGCCATTTTTAATTTACACGACAGAAATGCTGTCATCACCAATTAACATTTATCAAGGGCCCCTTGGATGCATGGCTGTACAGGGACTAATTTAATATTCCCTTTGTTTCAGATATCAGGTGGCTCCTTCAAATGAATTTTTAAGCATCTCAGATGATGAAGAAGAATAGAGACATCAATTAGGATTCAGAAGACAAGCCTCTGCAGAAAATGCTTAAAGGAGGGCATCAAGGATTAATATTAATATTTGAAAGTTTACAAGAGGGTATCCTTTTCTTCAGTTAACAAGTGACGAAAGTAAAATGAGACTGCATTTGTTGTTCCTGGAAGAAGCCTGGCAGCATTCCGTTCGGACATCTACCCTTTAACTGTTCCATTTTCCTTATTTTAGTTCTTCTAATTTCAAGGCTGAGTCTGAATCTTTATTCCTGAACTTTTTTCTATCCATCACTTTTAGGGATGACTCCTTCCTCCAATTTCTATGTTGTTAATACACTTATTTGGCAATTTAGCACATGATACATTGTACTATTACTGACTAAATGTATGTTCACTCTCCCCAAGCATATTAGAGAACTATCTGGACAATTTAGTTCTTTTCCGTTGTTAGGATCAGCATGGCATTCTCTCAAAGGTAGAATCTCAAGAAATATTTATTGATGATAGCAATAATTCATAAAAATCAAACGAAATTTCATTTTTTTAAAGGATGAGAGGAGAAAAAAAAGCCGACGCTCTGAGAGTTGAGACTCACAACCATCATTAATGAACGCCTCCTAATCTAGGAGCTATATGTACATCTTCTAGGGGAAGGGGTTGTGAGAGGCAAGAATATCACCGAAAGTCAGCAGTTTGCCTTTCAAGATGCAATTAAAAAAAAAAAGGGCTTTGGCCTGCCTAAGCTATATTTATTTTCTGGCCTCTTCCTTTTGATGTAATAGTAAACAGTGTAGCATGGTTGTCATGGCAGGAACTGATACTCCAAAGAACAGACCTGAATATTTTCACCTCATAAAACGAAACATTCGGTTCTGTCATACACGTTGGAATTAAAAACACACCGTGCTGTTTATGACGTCAAGAATCGGGGCCCAGCGAGGTCGGCGACTCAACGAATCCCAGCAGTTAGACCATTGTTGCAGAGCGGCCACAAACCAGACGCCATCAAGATCTCCTCAGGACGAAGCTCCCGCGGGGCCCCGCCCACTCCGGGTCCGGGAGCCTCATTGGCCGGCCTTCCGCCCGCCACTTCAACCAGCCCGCGGGATTTGGCTCGGGAGGCGGGCGTTTTCCTTTCCGACACTAATTGGTCGAATCTTAATGACGGCATGGGGTTTTTGGAGTCTCAATTGGTTCTTAGTCTTCAGAATGGGCGGGGAAAGGCAGAGCGACAGGGCTCAAGGAGGGAATCGCGGAGTGCGCCGGCGCGTAGTCGAGGACGCTGGGCAGAAGCTTTTGCCTGGGAACCTACTGTTGTCGCCCCGCCCCCTCGGAGCTTTTTGTCCCGTTAACTGTCGGGGTGGCGGGGGCTCCAGCTCAGGCCGAAATGCCAGTGCGCTTCAAGGTGAGGACGGGGTCCCCGGGCCCGAAGCCTGATGGGGGGAATTAGGGCGGGGCGGGTGCGGCGTGCCGGAGCCTCACTGGCTTTCTGGGCCGCACCCCTCGGCCCCGTAGAGCCTGTCAGCTCCCGAGCCTGCCTGTCACTATCCCGGAGGATGCTCATCTCCTCTTACCTAGCCCCCTCTCCGCTCACACTCAGTTCTGAGTTGTCGAGTGGAAGAGTTAGATGGTTTGAGATGGATTTATTTGGGGCGGGGGAGGGGGAGGTGCTCAGAGGCGTGTACATAGAGGGCACTTTATAATAGGAACTGTGGCGGCTTCAGATTGGGGCACCTGTGGACCACATCACAGCTTAGCATTTAACACCCCTTCCCTTTAAAACTTTAGAATGTTTTATGTCTTTTAAAAGCTTGAGAAATGGGACCTGACAAGATTAGAGACAGGGTGTAAGACACACATTATTCATAATCATGCTTTTCTTTAAGGTTTGTTGATAGTTCCAGGTAATTGGTAGCTGTCAGGATCAAGCACACAACATAACAGTTGACCTCAGTGCTCCACAAGCCCTGCAGTCTTCTTTTATCTTGAGGGTTTGTATTCAGAATGGGAGGGGAATTTGTCTTTTCTTGGTTGACTTTACAAAACTTCACAAGGAACTAGGCATACTATTGCAATATAATATTGTGGACTCAATGAGAACTTCATTAGTTAGGATAATTATAGTGATGAGGATTTTGCCACCCATTTTCACACCAAAGCTCAAGCTTTTGATTCCAACATCCAGCAAAAGGGTAGCCACTCTGAGCCTCAGATTCCTAGTAGCATCTGCCTCAAGTGGTTGTGGGGATTAAGGTTATAGCACTGAACTGCTTAGCGCAGGGTTGGGTAAATATTAGGAGCTATTATTAAGAAGCTCTACTGTGTTTAATTAGTCTTAAGTATTTCCACTCTTTTTAGAGGTTCAGAAATGATTTTTACTGATATATACTTTAAAACAACTTTCATTAATTACATTATACTTAAATTGTACTTTGCATTACAGGGGTTGAGTGAATACCAGAGAAATTTTCTGTGGAAAAAGTCATATTTGTCAGAGTCCTGTAATTCCTCAGTGGGAAAAAGACACCCATGGGCTGGACTTAGATCAGATCAATTAGGTGAGTTGAACAATTAGTTGTCATTATAACTTGCATAAACCTTGGGCAAAATGATTAAAAATATGTGGTTTCCCAGAGTGTGATAGGAGAGAGAGACAGACTGATTTGATTCAACCTGCTTGCTTAATTCTCTCTCACTAGAATATAAGATCTCTGAGAACAGAGCTCTGTCTTCACCACCATGTTCCTGCCCAGTACCTAACATAGGGCCTTGGCACATTCTAAAGCTTATTAAAACTCTCTCTTTTCTTAAATGAATGCATAAACCTGGGTTTGAATCCACATTTGCGTGTGACTTTGGACAAATTGGGCCTGTTTCACCAAGCGGGACTTGGGAAGCCCCTTGCACAGGATTGTTGGGAGTGATGAATGAGATGTTCCTGTTCAGGGCTAGGTGCTTATACACAGATGGTCCTCGGTGCTCCTCCTGTGACCCCTGTGAGAGTGCGGATGTGTAGGATATAATTTCCTCCAATCTTAGATGTTTGAAGCCAGGAAGAGACTTAAAGAGTGGGGTGCCAAGTCTGGAAACTAGTAAGAAGAGCATATTTCCAGGATTAGGTTTGGAGAACAAAGGGAAGAGAAGACTAGAGTGGGTGGTTCTTTTAATATTCCTCTGCATTGTCAGGCTTCTTTGCCCAGAGCCTGGCTTCGAAGGCAGGGTGGTGCTCATAATCCTCTCCAGATGACCAGAATTCCACAAATTTGAGGCTCTATTAGATTAAGTATCCCAACATAAATCTCTCAAATGTAGCTAAGCTAAGCCCATTGAGGGCCTAAAGGGATATTATGACACTGCCAAATTGGTTAACCACATAACATTTTAGCTTAGATCAGCTACATTTGAAAAGGGTGATGAAGAAATGAGACTATGGGAACAGAGCCACTTTGGAGTATGATACCTTAATGAGAAAGGAATGTCTAGGGTGGGGGGGCAGAGTGGGAACTCCAGGTTGTTCAAAAAGGAGGTGGAACGCTAGCAAGGAACAGCAGTAGTGTTACCTGAAACTGGCTAGACATTCTCTGTGTCTTTTTCCTCCCTAGTGTGTGCTGAGAGACAAGGGTGGACCACTTGAGAAGCTTCCCTTTTCATTTTGCTCTTCTTCCACCACCCTGCTCTGTTAAGGAGGGACGTCTAGGGCAGTGGTCTTCGAGTATTTTTGGTTTCATACCTGCTAAAAGAATTTAGAAAATCTATCTCTTTTCACATTTTAAAGTTGATATTTAATTTTTTAAATAAAAGTGTAATGAACAGTACAATCAAAGGATATATTTCTGGCTTATTGTGCATATACAAATATCATACATGTTTACATGTATTTTGTTAACTTTGGACCTGCTAGTTTAGCTCAGTTTACGGTAAATGTTCATCATTTAATTGGTAAAGTCAGTCCTCATTGGAAAACTAATCAGATAAAATTAGAATTATTTTCCATGAGAAGAAAGTCTAACTTTATTTTTTGGTTCACATAAGTGCATTAATATGCATATATGCATTTCACATAATGAATCTTACACTTGAATTTTAGTTTAAGATAGGTAGATGGAAAAGGCATGGCGCTAGATGAAGTAAGGTACTGTTCCTTTTGTTATTTCTGCCTTCTTTGCTTTGCTGTTAAATATTCTGCATCAGGAGTTGTGCTTTCTTGAATTGTTCCTTTGTTTATCCTCCCCACCTATGACAAATTTTTTTTTTTTTAAATTCCATAGGGTGGTTGAGAGGCATGTCTTTCTTTAGTAAAGTGGGCAAAGGGTGATTATGAAAGGAGCGGTGAGAAGGGAAACTACAGATGGCAGATGAAGCCCTTAGGCAGGTCAGTGTCAGGAAGTGGCACATATGGAAGTGAGGATCTGGAAAGTGATTCCTTTAAGCTGCCGTTTCTGCACCCCTCACCCAGATATCTTTATATGCCTCCAGACATATATGCATCCAGTGTGAAGACTGTGGTCTAGGGGAGACTTGCACCAATGGAGACTTTGTGTCTGATGGCCAAAATATCCATGATAGACACTAAAGAGCTCTGATTTTAGCTAATGCCAGATTGTCTGTCCACCTTCCCTTCTCTTCTAGTCTTAATCTTTTTTCTCCATCCTACACTGTCTTCTTTCTATTTAAAGAATAGCTCCAAACTAGGGCAGTATCTCAGTGGCTGTCATTCTGCAAAGCTCCTCTTACCTGGGTAGAAGGTTAAGTTTTTTGGGCATTTGCTTTCCAGAGAGAAATATAGAGAAATAGTATCTTAGCTCTGGTTCAAAGGCTTCATTCTCCTTAACTTCTCAGGAAGAACTTAAGGCAGATATAGAGCCAAGATCCAGCATAATGACCTCTCATCCTTCTCATCTTGGTCTCCACTGCATAAGAGAAGCTTTGTGAAAAGTTCCAAATTTTGACAGTACCAGGGTCCATTGTTCTGCTAAGTAGCACAGGAAAGTAATTAGAAACGGAGGCAACACATTCCGCCTGGCTTGCCAGTTCCATCACGTTGTAATTCTAGTGACTTGTGTTAGGATAACTTGAATATCATGACCCCAATTTAAATTTATGATCAAACTTTTACTATTTCTTGAAAGCAAAATTAGAGATTTTACATTGAAAAACTGTACTTTTTTTTATCCTGTAATTGGAAGGATATTGTGTATCTCAAGTGAACTTTAAATTCCATTTCTTCTCTTATACATATGATTCAAAGTTGTCTTTGTGGCTTTATGCTTTGGTTTCTGCTAATTTTGCATATTATATTTTGTAGGAATCACAAGAGAGCCAAGTTTTATTTCGAAAAGAAGAGTCCCTCATCATGACCCACAGATTTCAAAATCTCTTGAGTGGAATGGAGCTACCTCAGAGAATGATGTGGTCCTATCACCAGAAACTGAAGCTCTCAGAACACCAGAATCACAGGAGGCAGAACAAACAGAAGATGTTAACCAAGAAAGACTTCTTCCAGTAGAAGCCTCCAGGGGTCCCAAGAGAACCAGATCTCACTCTGCAGACTCTAGAACTGAAGGGGCTTCAGATATTGTAGAAATTAAGGAAGATGTAAAAGCAAACCACGTACCAGCTAATGAAAATGTGGAGTTGAAACATCCTACCAAACCTCTTTCAGAAAATGTAGATGATAAGGTATATGTATTCACTGTATTTCTTTTCAGAAGCATAGAATTTTCTATAAATTTTATCATTTCAGTAATATTACATTTTGTTGCTTAATTTTTTTCTGCTGTTTTCTTGTTCAAAGTCTGTATAATAGACTATAAGGTGATAGTTGACTTTAGTTATTATGAATTAGTTCTATTCTTAACAGTTGCCATTTTATACTGGTTATTTTCAGATATCCCTTCATTGGGAAGACAGTCTCCTCTGGATTTCATTTATCATATATCAGCCTCTGAGTCCTAAGGGAGAGATCAAGTTGAGACAGAGAAGGGGAGTAGGCTATTACTTCTGGCAGGGATGGTGAGCTGACTTATACCTAGGCCCTCTTCAATTTCTTATTGTATACCAGAGGAAAAAAAACAGCCTCAGTTGGCAAAATGCAAAAGAAAGGAGGGGTCTGTCTGGATCTCAAAAGATCTTGCAGTTTGCTCTCTTATGTCACAGCTGGCCTGTGGAAGGCCCCTGCAACCACATAAGCAGAGGCTGTGGGCCCCTGTGCAGACACCTCACTGCCTTCCACAGTTTTCTCCACTCTACTGCTTCCTCCCCATTTCATGTCCACCACTGACTGGAACCACGGAGAGGCATTTAGAAGTGTTGGAAAACGAGGGGACACAAGGGAATCAAGGGAGGTAACATGTAAGTCTGATGGGCAGGGGAAGAGGTGTCCCAAAAGCAAGGTGTGGATGAGGTGATGAGCTGTTATTTCTTACTAGTAGATCCATTTATGAATAATTGGTAGGAATAAACAGAAATGTTACCTTTTGCTGGGATGCACCATAATTCCTTGACAGTATTAAGAAAGGAATTTAAAAGGAACATTACTGATTGGAAGTTTGCTCTATAATAATGTGCATATGGTTAACAATACTATACTATACACTTAAATTTGTTAGGAGTGTAGATTTTTATATTGTATGTTTATATTGTATTGTATATATGTATGTTTATTTTAAATCACAGTTAAAAAATAAGTTTGAATAGAAATTTTTAGTAACTTTGAATGTTCTGTTTTTTTCTCCCCCAGCAGTTAGATAGACTTCTGCGGAAGAAAGCTGGATTGACAGTTGTTCCTTCACATAATGTCTTGAGGAATTCTGAATATCAAAGGCAGTTTGTTTGGAAGACCCCTAAACAACCTGCTCCAGCTTTTGCAGCCAATCAGGTAGTTTAATAGATGCAGTACATTTTTGAGTGCCATTATCTAATCTAGTGTTGCAGTTACATAGAAAGAAATTAGATAGTAGATCTGGAGGCAGATCTAGAAAAGTGAAAATGAGAGTTTTGCTAAAATCATCCTATTACTTCTGATTTATAGCAGTAATATTATACTGTCCTAGGCTACTGATGATCATTGTTGCCAGATCCAACACATATACTAAATATGAGACAGGGTAATGAAAACTTGACTGGTAAGTTTTTGCATGCTATGAATTTTTTTTACTTATTAAAAAATTATTAAATTGCTTTTATTCTACATATTGGTTTTATTCTACATATTTATTTACATATGTTCTCCAGGTTCATCCATGTTGTAGCAAATGAAAGGATTTGCTTTTTAAATGCCAAATAATATTCCATTTTTTTTGTCCATTCATCTGTCCATGGACACTTAGATTGATTCTGTATCTTGGCTATTGTGAATACTCTAATGAGCATGGCAGTGTAGATTATCTAGAGATACTGATTTCATATCCCTTGGATATATACCTGGAATAGGGTTGCTGGATCATATGATAATTATATTTTAAGTGTTTAAGTGTCGTGTTTCATTGACTAATATATTGCAAGTTTTTTGTCTAAGAAAGGTATAACTGCTTTGGATATTTACTTTAATAAGTAAAAAATAGGTTGAGGTGATACAAGATATATAATTTTGTCTTTATATCAAATGAACAGTGATAGAATTGTCAATTTATGTTTATAAAATTCAAAAGCTAAAATGGTAACTAGAAGTGATATTAAGTTTCATTGTATTCTCACACAGTTTTAGTATTGGGCTACCATTACTAAAATATACTTTTTTTTTTTACTACTATAATTCTCTAGAAAGTTCTTAGCTCTTAACTCTCATTTATATTCTTAACCATATTCCTAGGTGTAAGTAGGAAATACTTCCATTTAGAATATCCCCGAAGGTTCATGGCAGCTTAGTCTTTTCTTTCTCACTCACCTGTGTACTTTATACATCCCCAAAGACTGAGAGGATAATTAGATTCAGAAAGACAATAACATGTCATCTTATCTAAGATAATATTTCCACTGTTATAAATTGTAGCAGATTTAGGCTTACTTGTTATTCAGTTTTTAAAAACCTGAAATATATATAACATTTTATGAACACAAAAAATAACCTAAAGCAATACATTCCCTTTATAAACCTGGTGAATAGACTTAATACTTCTTTTGCTGGCTCACAAGTGTTCTTAGATAGAAAATGTACCACAAAATACAGCCTGAAAATTGTGATTGTTTCGTTTTTATGGAGTATAAGCTAGAGGAAATTCAAATCAAAGCCCTATTGACAACTTTTACATATTTCAGTGAAAAGCATTGTGTAGAAATGTTCTTTTTATAGTATCAGAAGTATAAGTCACTAGCAAATACCTTTACTATTAGCTTTATTGCTTTCATTAGTGAAGACTTCAGAGAATTTTTTGTAAAGAAATGCTCTGTTAGTTAAAGTGTATCAGCAGTTTCAGGTCTGTGGATTGGAGAATTGTGTGACAGAAATTTTTTCCATGCTTGTTGATGGGGAAATTCCTAAAGGAGCTATTCATTTCTGTTTTATCAGACACTTGTTTTCTGAAAGGATGTCATATATAAAGGAGTAAGAACAATTTATGGCAGAAAAGTTGTTGAGATTTTACTGTACTTAAAAAGATATACTGTTTGGTTTTGAAGTGTAGGTGTATTTTGAAGCAGTTAAACACCTTATTTGAACTCCATATCTTTTCCATTACTTTCTTGTAATCAGTGGCAATATACCATAAAATGGAAACCATATCATGGAATAATAAGGATAAAAGGAAACATTTATAAATAGAAACATGATAATTACCTGATTTTTTTCCTTGCTTCAGGCTAAAAGTAAGTAAGCAAAGGAAAAAAATGAACAAATGCATGTCAGATATTGAAAATATTAAGAATATTTTATTGTTGCAGGAAGAAAAAAGTTGATGTTGAGGAAAAAACCTGTAGAGCTGACAAAGTTGCTTTGTAAAGCTAATGTGTATTTTCATGTGATTAAAATCTGCCTATTTTACTATACTATTGCCAAACTAATGGAGTAGTAGGGAACTCTGGGGAGAAAACATATGATTCGTTATTTCTTTTTACTTAAGTATTATTTTGATTATAATAGCTATTACTCAGAACATAGTAATGAACATCAAAAGTTGACTTTTGGATTTTCTTTCCAGTTTTATGGAGGTATAATCAAGAAAAATTACGTAATTTTGATGTACAACATAAAGTTTTGATATATGCATTCATTCTGAAATGATTACTACAGTCAAGCAAATTAACACATCTGTTGCCTCACATAGTTACCATTTTTGTGTGTGTGTGAATGTACAACACTAAATATACAGTATAGTACTGAGTTCTTCCCTGGTGGCTCAGATGGTTGAATCTGCCTGCAATGCAGGAGACCTAGATTTGATCCCTGGGTTGGAAGATCCACTGGAGAAGGGAATGGCTACCCAATCCAGTACTCTTGCCTGAAGAATTCCATGGACAGAAGAGTCTGGTGGTTTATAGTCTATGGGGTTGCAAAGAGTAGGACACAACTGAGCGACTAACACTTTCACTTTTTTCACAGTATTCTAACTGTAGTCATGCTATACTTTAGCTTTCCATAACTTATTTATCCTGCATAGATGAAAATTTGTACCCTTGACCGACATATCTCCATTTACCCCATCTCCTAGTCTCTGGCAACCACTATTCTATGAATTCTTTTAGATTCCACATATAAGTGGGATCAAACCATGTAGTATTTTTGTCTTTCTATGCCTGGCTTATTTCACTTAACATATGTTCTCCAGGTTCATCCATGTTGTAGCAAATGAAAGGATTTGCTTTTTAAATGCCAAATAATATTCCATTTTCTTTATCCATTCATCTGTCCATGGACAGTTAGATTGATTCCATATCTTGGCTATTGTGAATACTCATATGAGCATGGCAGTGTAGATTCTCTAGAGATACTGATTTCATATCCCTTGGATATATACCTGGAATAGGGTTGCTGGATCATATGATAGTTATATTTTAAATTTTTTGAGACCCCTCATTACTGGTTTCCATATGAATTTGCATTCCCACAAATAGTGGACAGGGGTTCCCTTTTCTCTACATCCTCACCAATATTTGTTATCTTTTATATTTTGTTAATGCCCATTCTAATGTATGTGAGGTAAAGTCTCATTGATGTTGATTTACTCCTTGATGATTAGTGATGCATTCATGTACCTGTTGACCATTTATGTCTTCTTTGGAAAAAAGTTCTTTTGCCTATTTTTAATCAGCTTTTTTTTTTCTATTCAGTTTTATGAGTTCTTTATTATTTTGAATATTAACTCTTTATCACATATGATTTGCAAAATTTCCCATTCCATCAGTTCAGTTCAGTTCAGTCGCTCAGTTGTGTCCGACTCTTTGTGACCCCATGAATTGCAGCATGCCAGGCCTCCCTGTCCATCACCAACTCCCAGAGTTCATCCAAACTCTGTCCATCAAGTTGGTGATGCCATCTATTCCATAGGTTATGTTTTAATTTTGTTGGTGTTTTCCCTTCTTGTATGAAATGTTTTAGTTTGATGTAGTCCCACTTGTTTATGATTGCTTTTGTTGCCTTTCAGGACTTACATTCAAATCTGTAATCCATTTTGATTTAATTTCTATATATGGCATAAGATAGTGGTCTAGATTCATTCTTTTACATGTGGCTATCCAGTTTTCTTAGCAGCATTTATTAAAGAAACTCTTTCCTCATTTTACATTCTTGACTCCTCTGTCATAAATTAATTGACCATATATGCGTGGGCTTGTTTCTGGACTCGTTCTGTTCCATTGATCTATGTGTCTGTTTTTATGCCTCTTTGCCCATTTTTTAATCAGGTTGTTTCTTGCTGTTGAGTTGAGTTCCTTGATTTCTTTAAATATTTTAGAAATTGACCCCTTACAAGATGTATGCAGGTATTTTCTTATACTCAATAGTTTATCTCTTTACTCTGTTGATTGTTTTCTGTAGAGAAGATTTTTTAAGTTTGACACAATCCCATTTACCTATTTTTGCTTTTGTTGCATGGCTATTAATTAGCCATGTGAAATGAAATTATAGTCATATATAATTTTCCTTTTTTTGTATCCTGATGATTAAACTTTATATGTGGAATGCTTTAAGCAATTGATGTTCTAAGTTCTATATATTTAACAAGACTAAACTAAAGTAATTTTTGTTTTAAGGTTTTCCACAATAAAAGCAAATTTGTTCCACAATTCAAAGGTAACTCAGTCATCCATGAAACTGAATACAAAAGAAATTTTAAGGGCTTATCCCCAGTGAAAGAACCAAAATTAAGAAGTCATTTGAAGGAAAACGGAAATTTTGAAACAATATCTCCTGAAAAGAAGGTATTTGTCAATTCTTTTTTTTTTAATTTATTTATTTTAGTTGGAGGCTAATTACTTTACAAGATCACATTTTCTTTTATTTACCACCATTTGCAACTTTATAAGTTTCCTTTTACTTATCACCATTTGAGATTTTTGTTTTTAGCTAGTTCATTTATTTGTTTGTTCACTTAATGTCAAATGTTCATTGAGCCCTTGGTAGAAGCCAGGCACTGGTAGGTACTGAGAATTCAACTATAACCACACTAAGCCTTAAGCAGCTCTTGGGCCACGAGCTCGTGTTGCATGGGATAGACAGAGATGTAAATAAGTATAATACAGTGCAACGAATGCTTAATAATAGAGCAGGTAAGTCTGCTATGCCTAATATCGAATGATTGGTCTTACAGTAATGTGAACTTCAGGGGTTACAGTGGTGATAGAAACACATGCTTTAAATAATGGAAATTAAGACAGAAATACACATACACACATGTTATTTTAAACTAGAGCTTTAGTATACCAAATTATAGCCGGTATAATTCACACAACTTATCTCAGTACATACAAACAACTACTTCTGTAAAAAATTTACAGCTGTTTGAGTTGCATCGTCAGGTTAAAACTATTGTAAATTATAGGTAAATCAGGGATAGGTCCTATTTTTGAATCTCCTGGAATGTCATACCTATTTTATGGATTCTAAGAGTGAAACTATATGACTAAAAGTAAAATGATTTATATATATATAAATAAAGATATTATAGTTACATATTGTATTATAAAAATCATACACATATATATAATGTATGTGTATAATAATGTATAATACTTTTTTATTTGGATTTATGATATTGTTAAAGAGAAAAATAATTGTTAAGTTATTCAGTAAAGCAATGTGGTAACTTACTTTTTGGGACCTTCCATTTAATTATTGTAACAATTAAGTGTAGATTTAGAATATCAAAGGAAAATGTAAGACCAATGTTCAAAAGGTAGTTGAACATCGAAATAAGTAACCTTGATATAATTAAAACATTTTTCCTAGTCAAGTATGTAAAATTTTTACTGTTAGAAAATGAAACCATATCCTGAGCTATATACTTCAAGAAACTAACCAGATAGACTAGTTTCAAAACTTGCTTGTTGACTTGTGATTTTTGCATTATCTTAGTAGTAAAATCTTAGTTTTAAAAGCAATTATAATTCAGTATCAAGTATACTTTGTGATGTCTGTATTTTCACTTTAATGTATAACATAAATGGAGCATGAAAAGTTCAAATTATTTTCATTTTAGTGTAATAAAACAGATGATCCTTTAAAATCAGAAGCAGAGATGGAGCCAAAAGACTCAAACCAGCCTAAAAAGAAACTTACTCCTTGGAGACATCAAAGGCTTGGGTATGTATTTTGTAAGAAAAATATCATAGTATTTAGCTGATCAGCATGGTGAAATATTTACTCTCATTTCATTTCTGTTAGGAAGGTGAATTCAGAATATAGAGCAAAATTTCTGAGCCCAGCCCAGTATTTATATAAAGCTGGGGCTTGGACACGTGTGAAGGAAAACATACCAAATCAGGTGAGTATATAAACTCAGTAAGCCCACATTTTCTCTGATACTACTTCAGTTTAATTTCCATAGTTTTAACTAGTAGTAGAGACTACAATTTGAAGATGTATGATGCGGTGATAGTGCCAGAAGTATCAGTTAGATATTATTTATCAGTGTATTACTTTTTTAAAAAAATACCAACTAGCTCCTTAGAGATTAATTATAAGGTCTATAAGTTAAAAATGTTTTTAAAATCAACTATTTATGTTAATGAAGTCAGTTTATAGAATTGTAGCATTATAGACTTGATTATTTTATACCCTGCAGACCTCCACTCTCAAGTGAAGACTGATTAATTTTTCAAGATTAGTTTGTCTGACTGCACCACTGTTAGCTCCTTGTTTTGGAAAGACTATCTTTTGGCCTGAGACTTTTTAAAATTAAGATGAGTTGGTAGTTAGGGTTTCAGTCAGTTCAGTAGTGTCTGTAGCTCAGTTGTGTCCGACTCTTTGCACCCTATGGACTGCAGCACACCAGGCTTCCCTGTCCATCACCAATTTCTGGAGCTTACTCAAACTCATGTCCATTGAATCGGTTGTACCATCCAACCATCTCATCCTCTGTCGTTCACTTCACCTCCTGCCTTCAGTCTTTCTCAGCATCGGGGTCTTTTCCAATAAGTCAGTTCTTCCCATCAGGTGGCCAAAGTATTGCAGTTTCAGCTTCACATTTGGTCCTTCCACTGAATATTCAGGACTGATTTCCTTTAGGATTGACTGGCTGGATCCCCTTGTGGTCTGAGGGACTCTCAAGAGTCTTCTCCAACACCACAGTTCAAGAGCATCAATTCTTCGGCAGTCAGCTTTCCTTATGGTCCAGCTCTCACATCCATACATGACTACTGGAAAAACCACAGCTTTGACTAGATGGACCTTTGTTGGCAAAGTAATGTCTCTGCTTATTAATATGCTATCTCGGTTGGTCATAACTTTTCTTCCAAGGAGCAAGCATCTTTTAATTTCATGGCTGCAGTGATTTTGGGGCCTGTCACTGTTTCCACCGTTTCCCCATCTATTTGCCATGAAGTGACTGGACCAGATGCCATGATCTTAGTTTTCTGAATGTTGAGCTTTAAGCCAGCTTTTTCACTCTCCTCTTTCACTTTCATCAAGAAGCTCTGTAGTTCTTCGCTTTCTGCCATAGGGTGGTGTCATCTGCATATCAGAGGTTATTAATATTTCTCTTGGCAGTCTTGATTCCAGCTTGTGCTTCATCCAGCCCAGCATTTCTCATGATGTACTCTGCATGTAAGTTAATAAGCAGGGTGACAATACACAGCCTTGACGTACTCCTTTCCCAATTTGGAACCAGTCTGTTGTTCCATGTCCGGTTCTAACTATTGCTTCTTGATTTGCATACAGATTTCTCAGGAGGCAGGTAAGGTGGTCTGGTATCCCCATCTCTTTAAGAATTTTCCAGTTTATTGTGATCCACACAGTCAAAGGCTTTAGCGTAGTTAAGATTTAGATCTAAACATTTAGTGGACTCCAAGGATTGTTACATCTGAAGTCATGGTAAGGTAACAATCCTTATTCCTGCCCTCGAGGACATTTTTGTTTTTGTTGTTAATAAGATCTTTCTTTAAGATTTCCTATTTAAGATTTCTCTCTTTAAGATTCCTATAGTAATGTGACTTTTCTGGGGTGTTTTATTAATTACTACTGGTGGTTTAAAGTGTTTAAATTAGTGGAATAGTTTGCCTTAACTTCATGGTCAAAATCATTCAAAAAGCAAATTGGAGTTAGAAAAGAATAAGAATTTTTAGTTACGAGATTAGTGATCACTGATGGTGATAACAGTTTTAGTTGACCAGGTCATAGACATTTAATATTTTACTTAAATCTTATATACATTTTTTTTCCCTGGAAGATACTTAATGTGGCTGCTTTTGATGTACCAACAATTAAGGTATACCCACATTATCCTACTCCTAACATTTTGTGGAATATTATTCACACTCTTCAAATGTACTTGGACATCGGTAACTTTATTGAGAATTAACTCACTTGAAGTCATGTTACAGTTTTCTAGTCCATATTTCATCTTCATTTCCCTCTTTCTTCTTTGAGATATTATACTTTTTGAATCTATAAATAATCTAGTCACTAGATTATTTAAACCAAGTCCCAAGTTCATATTCACATAACATTAAGATAGTTGACTTTTGGTCCAGTAATCGTTTGTTACCTCCAAACTATAACCAGTGGCACTATTCCTCTTTAAAATGCTCACTTCAAGGATTGTTTTTTAATAATAACCAACAATTGCAATTGTTAAGTCCCATCCTCAGATTAACTCCTGGATCTGTGTTAATGCCTTTTCCCCTTGATTTTTAGGTAGTCTTCTTATCATCCCAACTACATTGGTTGAGATCCTTTTTTTCTAATGTGCTTCCAGAAATTGGACTTTGTTTCAAGATGAAGTGCCACTTTTGAGAGATGTTCTATAATTTGACAAACTTTTAAGCACTTTTAGGTATAAGATGACTCTTCATTTTCAGGGGATGAATTTTGGAAACAAGTATTTTATTCCCCAATTTTCTGAGTTTGAATTTTTACATTTAAATTTTAAACAAATTTAGTTGTGTTCTTAGTGTAGAAAGAGAAATTCAGAAAGGAAGACATTTTTAACATTTATGTCATGTAATCTGATTGTATTACTTGACCTGGGAAGGGTGTGTGTATTGCTTTAATTGTTTGGCATGGCTTATTCATCTTTTTTAGTGACTCTGGTTTTTGGCTGTGAGGATTGTTTTTAACACTGAGTTCAAGCCACTGATTTTTTTATGCTTTCTAGTGGAACAAACACCTTACTTTGAAAATATCAGCCTCTTATTTTTTCATATTAGTTTAGGATTGCAGAAGTTTAAAATTATGTATTTGCAAAATATGACAACATTAGCATGAAGATTATTAACAAGTTTGCTGATAAAGTCAATTTAAAGCACCAAGTTTTTGGGTTTTTTTTTAATTAATTTTTATTTTTTAGTTTGTTTTGCTTTACAGTACTGTATTCATTTTGCTATACATTGACATGAATCAGCCACGAGTGTACATGAACTCCCAATCCCAAGACTTTTTGTATATAAAATGATATACAGAAAGGGTCAGGACTGCTACCCCTGCATGACTGTATCTTCCATTATGTAAAACCTAGAGTGTATAAACACCTTTTAAACATAAAGTTATGAGGTTTATGCACAAGTTGGCCTCCCCTGTATCAACTCTCTCTCTCTTTCTCCCTCTCCCTCCCTCTCCTTTTCAGGCTGATCCCTTGGAACATGGAGGCTCTCCGAGTCTACTTACTTGTCCTGATTTCTAAGACCCACGTGAGAGGGAGCCCAAGGCAGGGCACCTTCCACTATTCATGTGGGCGCCAGTGGCCTACGTAGATGGTGCAAGTTCCTTGTCTTGGAACTTTATTGATTTTCCATGTAAACCAAGATATTCAGCTTCTTTTATTTTTTGAATAATTTTTATTTTTTAGTTTGTTTTGATTTACAATACTGTATTTGTTTTGCTATACATCAACATGAATTAGCCACGAGTGTACATGAACTCTCAATCTCGAACCCCACCTCCCCCATCCCGCCCCACACCATCTCTCTGGATTATCCCCGTGCATCAATCCCAAGCATCCTGCATCCTGCATCAAACCTAGACCAGCGATTTGTTTCACTTATGATATCATACATGTTACACTGCCACTCTCCCAAATCATCCCACCCTCTCCCTCTCCCACAGAGTCCAAAAGGCTGTTCTATACATCTGTGTCTCTTTTGCTGTCTCTCATACAGGGTTATCATTACCATCTTTCTAAATTCCATATATATGTGTAAGTATACTGTATTGGTGATTTTCTTTCTGGCTTACTTCACTCTGTATAATCGGCTCCAGCTTCATCCACCTCATTAGAACTGATTGAAATGTATTCTTTTTAATGGCTGAGTAATACTCCATTGTGTATATGTACCACAGCTTTCTTATCCATTCATCTGCTGAAGGACATCTAGGTTGTTTCCATGTCCTGGCTATTATAAATAAAAGCACTGAGTTTTAAATGTCAGTAACAGACAAAGCTGAATAAAGTTTTTATAGAATTTCTGAATCTCCACTCCCTTCTTTAAAAAGAATCAGTGTCAAATAAAACTGAGTCACTGTGTACATGGAGGGGATGTTTGTCCATCCTCTCATTCATCAATCAGTGATGTCCTCCCCCATGGATAGAACGCAGCCTTCTCTGTGGCTCCTTCTTGCTCGACCCTCACTCAGCACAAGACTGGTAGGACCCCCTCTTAAAACCTTCCTTCAGTTTATATCTCATTTGTTTATTATGGCATAGATCATACAGTGTTATGATAATGATTTATTATATAGGAGGAAGTCAGCCTCCTCTACCAGACTGTGAGTTCACTGAGTGCAGGCCCTTTGTTGTTTAGCTTTGCTACCAGCCGTGTAGCTCAGGCCTAGCCCTTAGTCCACATCAGGAACAGTGTTGAAAGGCTACATTATCCCTTACCTCAAGGGATTTGTAGGTTAGTAGGGGAGAATGACAAAAGCAATAATTCCAGAAAAATGAAATGAGTACTAATGAGGGTATACAGGAAGAGCTTTGAGAGCTCAGAGGAGGAAGTGATCCTAAGACGTGAAGATTTTATCATGCAGGTGATGGGGTGACCATGATACATTTGAAGCATGCAGGGACTTATTAGAAATAAAATCTGGATTCTATCAAGGCACTTTATTACAGAGTTCCTGTGCATTCAGAATACCCTGATTATGAGTTCAGACTCAATCCATGTGTCTCAATTCTATCTGTTAAATGAAAAAAACGTTAACTAGTAATTTTCTGTGAGTTAAAAAAAATGGTAAATGAATATGGCTCAATTTTTTTTGACAGTGAAGAAAACATTTGAAGAAAACAATGTTTTGAATTATCCTTTGGGAATGTTTCAGGTTTGGTTCATTAGAGCAATAGGATTTTATTGGGGTTTTGTGGGTTTTTTTTTGCCCTGGCAGGTACTGTCCTTTGCTTTGGCTGATTCATTAGACGTAGTGCTTGCCTCCCTCTGTATCAGTAGTATCCTTAAGGAGCTGAGGATATGTTTCTCCAGTTGCTTTCACAGTGCTAATTTTGTTATATGCTTTTTTGTCTTCAAGTGAGAGAAGAGCAGCTTTAGGTCAGCATCCAGATAGCCTTTTCAGGCTAATACTCTGTCTTTATGATAGGAAAAAATTACACAGTTTTTTTGAGAATAAATCAAATAGATTATTGAAAACAATTTTAAGCTGCAACTTAGTTTTTTTACATTGTGGGATTGTATTTAAGAAAGTCAGAAGGTGGCAGTATAATGTATAAAATGAAAGAGTTTCAGTGAGTTTAAGAGACTCCTTTTCATGTGAAAATATATTATTTGCATATGAGGGAATTAATATGTGAGTCACCTCATGTATAGTTCATTAGAATATTTTTGGGGGTATCCTGTTAACTTTGTCAAATTTATTCATCTATTATTGTGATAGTCTTTTAAATTATGTATTTAATACTGGTTTGGCTGATTACAAGGGAATGTTGAGGAATTTGGAAGGGGAAGTCATGAGACTGTCTCTGGTGCTTCTGTGGTAGTAGCAGCTGTACATAAGCCAAGAAGTAAAGACTGAGGCTAGGGCTTTCTGGCATGTCAGTACTCTTTCAGAGGTGGGGAAATAGTCATTAGGTTACCTTGACAGCATTCCACTCATGCAAGAATGTCGTTGGTTTTCAAGGCAATGTTAAGGTATCTTGGTTACCAAATTAAATGTTGTTAAAAGTACTATAAAAAATATTGATTGACAAGTTTTGGTATATATTTAGAAGGAAGAATAATAAGATATTTCACTGATTCCCACTAATATTCAATTATGGCATTAACCTGTCATTAAGTATGTTTCTGTATTCCTCCCCTAGGCTTCTCTAAATGCCATGTGGTATGCGGAGGTTGGTCGCTTTCATGTTTTTAAAAATTGTAATAATGCATAGAGTACTTGTGTAATTTCAATTGAAGAAAGAAGTAGGTGTCAGTGTTTTTCTTAGCTGCTGCAAATTTCTCCCTGCCTGCTGGCCTGAAATAAAATAATTGCATTGTGCTTAAGCTTGACTATTTTAATTTCTGCTTAAAAATGCACATAGCCTTATGAATGTATGTGGCTATCTTTGCCTTTCTTTCTCCTTGGTCTCTGGCTGTATTTGTGCAGTGTCTTGGATATGCTCCTTGGTGGTATTTGCAAGGAGCGTTTAAAGTAATACATGGTATCTCAATTCTCCTGCATAGGTTAAAGAACTCCGAGAGAAGGCTGAGTTTTATAGGAAACGAGTTCAGGGAACCCATTTTTCTCGGGATCATCTGAATCAGATTCTGTCTGAAAACAACCGCTGTTGGGATGTCTCCTCAACCACTAGCTCAGAAGGAACCATTAGCAGCAACATCAGAGCGCTAGATCTTGCTGGGTGAGATGTTCTTAGTGGATGGTGGAAAAGTATGCTATAGGTAATGTGGATCATAGAATTATGTAGGAACATGATATGAAGACTCACAATTTGTATAGTCAAATGGAAATATATCAGCCACTAACTACTTTTAGTTTGTTTTTTTTTGTGTGTGAAAAGTAAAGCTATACATACTTGCTTTACACACCTGTGTAGAAATAATGCATAATTTAAATCTGGAAGTTTGGATTTTATCATATTCCTTGTTAGCAGTTAAGAGTAAAATGGGGATGACTAGCAGTAGACATAAAACTTTAAAGGTAAAACAAAAAGACAACAACAATAAAAACTTAGAGAATATTAGCTATTAGTACATATCCATTATCATTCGTTAGTGGATTTTTGTCATTAATATGGAACTTTGGCCCTGATTCTGTGGAACAGTTCTCTTATGTTTTAGGTTTTAAAGTGAACACAAACTATTAAGCACACTGATTTGCATCAAATAAAATAGTTTTCTGTTTTCATAGAGTATTAGTATGATCATACATACCAAATTGAACTGTAAATTCTATTTGACATCTAATTTTAAAAGTCCACAAAATTTGTTCTTTAACAATGACCCAAAAAAATTAACCTAATCTAAAATACAAAATTTGAATTAGCTTATTTGGTGTATAAGTACACACGAGTTTGTGCACAAACCCTAACTGAGTAACTGAACAAGTTAAACCATTTAGGGGGTCCTAGTTTATGTATGCATTTATCAATTGAAAGATACATAGAAGTTTTGTCAGCAGTAGTACAGGCATATATGTGTGATGGTAGGAGTAAAAGGACATAAATTTATTTTGGAATATTTTAATAGATTATAACTTTAACTTCTATAAAATTAACTCTTAGTTTGATTTTTTTCCTTCAATATCTGGGCAAAGCAATATCAGTGGGAAACATAGTTGTGAACCATGGAAGGAAATGACAGACTTAGTAAGTATCAACTAGAAACCTCAAACTACTAAATTTTAAAATAAAACTTATTTTGTTACTCAGAGATCCTACAAGCCATAAGACTTTGCAGAAATGCCTTCTACACAGCTAGAAGAAAAAAGAACTATCTTGGAAGAACAGCCCCAGAAAACTACCACAGAGAAATTGGGTGTGTCAAATGCTCCCATCCCTGTTAGGAGGCGTCTGGCTTGGGATGCTGAGGACACCACTGAAGACATACAGAAACAGCCAAGGGAGGAGGAGCAGGAGGAGGAGGGGCAGGAGGAGGAGGAGAGGGACAAGCAGGTTATCATGGAAGAGCCGGAGAAGCTGGAAGTACAGGAAAAATCTAAAGCAGACAAGATCAAAGAAGAGTAAGTGTTTAAATTAATCAGTATGTAGATGCATTATTGTACACAGATAATAAGTATTTCATTTTGTCACTAATGATAGTGGTTTACACTTTTGGTTTCATGACTAATAAAAAGCAGATTTTATTTTAATGTCATGAAATAAGCATTTCTATATGGTTTATATAATTTGATTCACTCAGGGATTTGAGTCACTCAAATCATTAGTCCCACTGCACTAACTGGGAATTGAACACTTGAACACTGAATTACTTGGGGAGGAAGTAGTTAGTGTTCTTTTTATTTATATCCTGCTAATTATGATTTTCAAGATGTGATTAGCTAGATATCTCTGAAAGAATGACTTCCTATATGACTTAAGGAAAAATAATTAATATTCTTTACTATCAGATGGTTATAGTGAAAAAGAAGTTTTGTGATGTTAAAATAAGTGATTTCTGCAAATAGCTAATTTCTGTTGATTTATATGCAAATTGTTTTGGGGAATGGTTCTCTACCATTGGTTATAGTGTTTTTTTGTCTATAGTCCAACCCCCTTATTATTCATTCACGATTTTTGCAGCTAATGGAACCTATGCTCTGATTCAGGGGAAGAATTCTCCAGTGTGTTTCTGACTTGCAATGATCTCCCCTCTTTTCCAGTAGTCAGTTTCTCTTAACTGCATGTGGATTTGTTTCATATTTTTTCAGAAGCAAAATGGCCTTCGCGTAAAGGTTTATGCTTTAATTGTATAATGACGGCAAAGTTTTTTTTTGGTCATATTTTCTAGAGGACGTGCTTCATAATTGTCTTAATTTGTAGGTCGGAGTCATCTTCTATGTCTTCAGGGAAAGGAGGCAGGCTTCCTACTCCAAAGCTGAGAGAACTGGGTGGAATCCAGAGGACTCATCATGATCTTACCACTCCAGCTGTTGGTAATACGCGAACACTGTACAGTTCTTATTTTACCTGCTTCCTCTATGTGATAATTTAGTTTAAATTGAAACAGTGGAATCTTCTGTATTTTTCCAGGTGGTGCTGTTTTAGTGTCTCCATCTAAAGTGAAGCCTCCAGTCATAGAACAGAGGAAACGAATATCCTCTCAGGATGGCTTAGAAACTTTGAAGAATGACTTTAAAAAGGTAAATATTTACACTTTGGAGAAAAACATCTCTTTAGGAAGTGATTATTTTAGTCACATGAAATAAATACATGAGAGGTTCAAATTTTAGAAAATTCTGTCTGTCATATGTAGAGATGATGTTATTAACTTACTTTCAGAAGGCAAAGGCATTGAATTGTTCTTGAGGGTAGTGCCATTGTATTTTGACTGCATACTTTCAAATATTGTCAGTAGTGACAAGATAGAGAGAGAAGAAGAAAAACAGTACTGTTGATTGTACATCTACTCTGACAGTTTTGTCCAGGCACTGATTTAACTGGAGATGTAGCAGTGAAAGATGCAGGTAAAAATCCTGGCCCTCACTGAATTCACATTCTAGAGGAGGAGGGAGATAGTAAACAGGATAATTAGGTAAAACACACAGTATTTTAGATAGTGATAGGGGCTAAGGAGAAGAATAATGCAGGGGAAGTGAGTGGGAATTGGCCAGGGAAGTTCCCACTGAGAGGGTGGCATTTGAGCAGAATCTGAAGCAGGTAAGGGACTGACCTATATGCATATCTAGGAAGGTGTTTTACAAAAAGAGTGGCAGGTGCAAAGTCCTCCAGTTGAAAAGGTGCCTGATTCCTTAAGGAACAGGCAGGGAGTCAGCATGGCTGGAGATGAAGCAAGAGAGAGTAGAATGGGCAGTGAGGTCAGAGGCATGATGAGGGGTTAAATTGTGTAGGGCCTTAGTGGTCATAGCAAAGACTTTCCATTTTATTCTGAATGAAATGCAAAGTCTTTGGAGGAGCAGAGGAATGATATGATTTGACTTAGGTTTTTCCGAGGTCACTCTGGCTACTGTATTGAGAATGGACAATAGAGGTGAAAGAGCAAGTAATTGAAACTAGTTAGTCAATTACAGTATCCAGGAAAGAGGTGACAATCATTTGGATCATAATGGTAGCCATACCAGGAGCTAGATTTGTTTTTTTCCCCTATTGTTTATGCCTTGGTTGCTGGTAGGCAGAGGAATCATTAAACCTGCTATACACAACAGCTTTTTTTCTTAAGAAAGCTACTGTCATAACATTAAATCCATAAGTCATTGAATTATCAATAAATTTATATCAATAATTCATTTAGCAATTGAATTAGCAGTAAATTAGCAGTTAGCAGTAAATTATCCCTGTCATTTAGTTGCCATTGTTTAATATCATTCTATCTTTTCTACCATAGTAGTTAACAGAATTACTATCATAATATCCAGAAATATTTTTTGCTGGTAACTTTTAATGTCATACCTTGAATTGTGGGAGTATTATGGGGAAGCAGCAATTTGGGAAACACGTGGAGATGATCATAATAGCTAGCATTTACTGAACACTTACTATGTTCTAGGCTCTGTGCTAAGTACTTTACATGTATTAATTTGTTCAGTCTTCATAATGACTCTGTTAGGTGAAACTGAAGTGATACAGCTGCCAAACAGTGAAGCAGAATTTGTCCCCAGGCAGTCTCTTCTCAGAGCCCACATTTTTAACTCTTAAACAGCACTGTCTCATAAGACTTGAGAGTAGAATTTTCATGGTATTGGTTTGTCAAGTACCATCTGTACATTTTGTAAATGATATTAAAAACCCAAGTGTTTGTTATTTCACTTTATTCAGCAGATGTTTCTTATCCATTTACTTGCATGCTAGATTTGTGCTTGTGATAATAAGCGAAAGTAGACATGGCACACTGGACTTCGCATGCAGCTCAGCTGGTAAAGAATCCGCCTGCCATGCAGGAGACCCTGGTTTGATTCCTGGATTGGGAAGATCTGCTGGAGAAGGGATAGGCTACCCACTCCAGTATTCTTGGGCTTCCCTGGTGGCTCAGCTGGTAAAGACTCTGCCTGCAGTGCAGGAGACCTGAGTTTGATCCCTGGGTTGGGAAGATCCCCTGGAGAAGGAAAAGGCTACCCACTCCAGTGTTCTGGTCTGGAGAATTTTATGGACTGTATAGTTCATGGGGTTGCAAAGAGTTGACACGACTTGAGTGACTTTCACTTTCAGACATTATTTTACTAAACCTACAGTCCTGTGAGAATCACACCCCCCACAAAGTAAAATTAAAACTAGTAATTGTTTCAGAGAAATATATACTGCTATTCTGGAAGAAATTGACCCAGTAATGGAGATCAGGAAGCTTCTTGAAAGTCAAGGATGCTTCTTTGAAGAAGTCGTAATTGAGTTAAGATACAGAGGAAGAAGAGCTAACTAGGTAAAAAGAGTGGGGAGAAGCATAACATATGCCAGGATCTGTGGAGAGAAAGGACATAGAGTTTTAAGAAACAAAAGCCAGTCCTGTGTGTGGCAGGAAGCAGATGCAAGATGAATTTGGAAAAGAGCAGTACTAAGAATTTCTTTCACCTCAAGTAAAACAGAAAGTCATTGAAATATTTTAAATATGGGAGTATTGTGATTGATTCATGTTTTGCAAGATCTTTCTGGTGGCCATGGAAGGCAAGAATAGACTATGGATACCTCTGAAGGCCCATTGCAGTAGTCCAGGTAGGAGCTATGATAGCTTGGACTAGGAAGGTGAGCACAGACATGAGTGAAATTAAAGAATTGTGTGAGGGGAACATCATCAAGGCCTGGTTCTGGATTGGAAATGACTCCTAGGTTTCTGACTTAGCCAGCAGGATTGATGGAGAGGGCCATGCTCTGAGAAGAGAACTTGCACCACAGCCATCTTTGGAGGGGAATATCAGGAGTTTCATTTTCATTCAGTCAGTCCACAATTTACTGTGCTCTTACAATGTGCCAAGCACTGTTAGGATCTGGGGATTCATTGGTAATCAAGATAAAATCTCTGCCATCATGAAACTTACATTTTCATTGGCAGAATAGACAAATGATTTTTTAAAAAGAATTTCAGATAGTAGTGAGCGCTGTGAATTAAATAAAACTGCAGACAACCTCCCAGGGGTGGGTGAGACTGTTTTTAAGTCATCAGAACAGGCACTTCTGAGGCGGTGACATTTTAACAAGACCTGGCTAATGAGGGAGGTGCCCAGTGCAGAGACGTGGGCCAGAGATTGTTTTCTAGATAGAAAGAACAGCAAGGGCACGTGTACAACAGTGACAGTTTCATAGAGTGAAAAGACCTGTGGAGCCTGGAGGAAGGAGGCAGAGGAGAGGTGGGGAATGAAGGCGGGAAGGGAGGCTGGGCAAGGAGTGGGGTGTTATTCCAATGTCAGTGGGAAGCCCTTGGAGGATTTCAAGCTGTTCAGTTCAGTTCAGTCGCTCAGTTGTGTCCGACTCTTTGCGACCCCATGAATTACAGCACACCAGGCCTCCCTGTCACAAATATAAATCTCTGATACACTTGATAAATAAAATTACTGGCTACTCAGTGGAGAGCACGTTATACTGGGGGAGAGTAGAAGCAGTGAGGCCAGTAAGGAGGTTTTTAGGTTCAAGAACAGATCATGAAGTCAGTTAAATTAAACCTGGGAACCCCATGTACTACAAGTATTCTACAGATTTAATTCAGGTTTTAACAATGATAAAACCAATTTGACAGAAATTCCAAATTCTCTGTGTAAAAAAAGAAAATCAATTTTCATAAGACATCTTTGTAATTAAAAAGGGAAGTAGAAGATTTGTGTTTTTATCTTATTAATAGATCTTGATTTTTAAAAATTTGTTTTTTAGGGTGAGACCTCAGGCTGTCTCCCCTTTGAAGCAATAAGCCAAGCTTCTAATTGCAGAAAATGATGCTTAAGATCAGAAAGTAGTGTTTTGAACATTGCACCAATAAACTCAAAGTTAATAACTAAAGGCAAGAATTACAAGGAGTAATCAGGAAAATTTGGAACTATATTTGATTTTACTGGTTTACATTATCCTAAAAGTGAAGTTATGCGGGGATTTTGACCCTCGTGATACATGATCATTGTGGAAAAACAGAAAATACTGACCAAACCAAAAAAGTTAAAGTCATACCTACTATAGAAACAGCCATTGCTGAGTTTGAGTTACTTAGATATGAAGTGTATTTGTTTATTATACTGTAGATAAGTTTTCATAATATATTTTTCCTCACCTACCAATGTATTATAAATGTACTCCCATGTCATTAATTTATCATTTGACTTTTAATTGTGAATATGCTATCTGTAGTTATCCTATAGTTTTTTTAAAGCTAGATCCTTATTGTTGAAACATTTTTTAAAACTAGATGCCTATTGTTATATCTTAATTTTCCTGTTTTGAAAAATGCTGTAAAGAAATCATCCATCCTTTACCTACATTTTTGTTCTTATTGTTGTTACCTCTTTTTATGTAAATATTCCTGAAGTATTAATTTTGTGGCCAGAGAGCCACAGTATTAAGGCTGTTGCTGTGATTTCCCAGCTCCCCTGTAAGGTTGTGCTACCAGTGACACTGATGAGAGTGCCAGTTATACTACATCTTTGTGAACTCAGGGTATTATAGTTTGTTTCTTAAAATTTATTTTTATAATTTGTTAAGTAAAAAATTAGTACTTATATTAATACATGTATTTTGAAATTATTTGATGAATGAGGTGTAGAATGTGTTTGCTATTTGTAGTTTGTATATGAATTGTTGATATATGTCCTTATTTTACCTTTAAATTAGGTTTATCTAGCTACTTTTAAAGAAATATTTATGTAACAATGGTGATTCATTGTCAATCCAATAAGTTGTGTATTTTCCCGAAATTTGTCATTTTTCTTCTTTTTGAAGTATTTGCATTTGTTTTTATTTAGCTAAATATCATTATATTGGTTGTTAGTCCTATAAAATCTTCCCCACATGAAGGTTTCATAAATTTTCCCTATGTTTTTCCCTATTTCATTTATGGTTATTTGTGTATTTAAATGTTTGTTTTATTTATATATGTGTACCCACATATATGCTTTTTTTTTTTTTTGTCATTTAGAAAGAAAGTCGTGCTATATCCCTCCTGACTTCTCCAGCTGCTGGTATTAAAACAGTTGATCCCTTGCCTTTGAGGGAAGATTCTGAACCCAATATCCCAAAATTTGTTGAGACAACTCTTCCAGTTTCAAAAATGCCAGAATACCCACCTAACACACCTGGGAAATCTGCTTCTCCACCCTGTGCCACATCCTACTGGCATCCTTCTCGTCGAATTCAGGGCTCCCTGAGAGATCCAGAATTCCAGCATAATGGTAATTATTTAGCTTTTAATTTTTGTCTATTAAAATGAAAGTGCCATATTGATAGATACAGAGGCTATAAGTATACTATGTTATTTAGTTTTAGTTAACATAGTATATTTCTTTAAACAAACAAAAAAAAATCTCATCTTTGACACACTAAGTTGTGCTGTACCCAAGTTCACTTTGCTCTAAGTGTGAGATGTGTCTCACGTTCTTTTCCAAAAATGTATAGGCAACCCATTAGATGCTATAGGACCTCTTCCCCAGGTGTGACAACCAAAGATGTCTTCAGACATTACCAAATGTTACCTGGATATAGAATTCAAGTCATAAAATGTTTTCCTTCAGTTTTATTAGCTATTGCTCTGCTCTTTTTTCACATCCATTATTATTGTTGAGAAATCTGATGCACTTTTTATTTTTGATCTTTTGTGTGTAACTTTTTTTTTTTCCCCTGACAGCTCTTAGCATCTTCTCTTTATTCTTAGTGCTCTGAAATTTTATGGTCGGTCCCTTTTCATTCATTTTGCTAGTACTCAGTAGAGCTCTTCAATCTGAAAAGTCATGTTCCTCAGTTCTGGGAAATTTTCTAAATTATTTAGTCAGTAATTTCTTCCCCTCCAGTCTCTCTTGCCCCCTTCTGGCACTGTTATTTTTCAGATGTTGGACATGTTGAAGATGCTATTTTCTTATTTTAGCTGTCATATTTTCCATCTCTCTTTTTGTTTTAATTTGAAAGAGTTACTAATTTTTGTCTTCTACTTGAGTTTTAAAATATGTTGCTACATTTTTAATTTCTAAGTTTTTTTTAAAACATTGCATACTCCTTTTATATTAGCATTCTGTTATTATTTCCTGGATAGCATGTTTTACCTGGTTGAGGAGATAAATGATACATATATATAATGCCTCTATTTGGAATATGGTTTCTCTTTTCCCCCAGATGAATCTAAAGTAGCTGTGATAAACCTTCTTTAGTAATAAGACCTCAATTCCTCTTTTGGGAGATGTGCAGTTACCCTGCTGTGAAAAATTAAAGATGGATCTGGTAGACTATTTTGTAGAAAGACAATTAGATCCCTGATTCAGTTTTCCCTTCCCTTCAACTTTCAGTGGTACTCAGTACTCCCAACCACCCAGCCACCAGGGGAGCAAATTGATTGCTTCTTGGTTTCCCTTCTCTGCTGCCTTAGGATTCAGCTCCACTGGCTATGATAACCACACACTCACTGCCTTCCATTTGCTTTCCACTTTTCAAACTTTTTTCTGTTTTCTTGTTTCCCATTTTCTTTGTCCTAGGTTTATATTGCTTTTGTACATGTGTATAGTCCAACTATCATCCTTAAAGAGCAGCTTATTATTGTATTTCTTTCAAGTTAGATTAGTATTGTCATTGAGAAGAATCCCAGGAGGTTATCCCCTGTTTGTTTACATATTTGCTAAGCATATTAATGAATGGCCCTTTGGCAGGAATTTCTATTAAAGGTATAAAGTTAAACTTTTTGACAGTCTACCTTCTCTTCAAATTGATTGTAAGATATACTGTTGGGTGGCTTTGAAGGATAATTTCTTATGGCTTTTTTTTTTTTAAGTGGGAAAATCAAGGATGAACATTTCCAGTTACCTCAGCATGAAGCCTTTAATGAAGGTATTTCAATAGTCAAATAACACAAGATAAAAGTATATTTTATTAGATAGTAGTTTCTAATAGTATAATGATTTTACATTCGGTTAGCACTTTATAGTTTTCAGAGTACTTCCATAGATACCTTTTCATTAGATCCTTAAAACTCTGTGAAAGGGGGTAAACTATCCCCATTTTATACATGAGTAAAGTAGGCACCAAGCCTTGAGGAATCTGTTTTAAAGCAAATGGATGGCAAGAGATGCATCACACCCACGATCAGCACTCTGTTTTCCACCCTGGCTGACTGGTGGTGGCTCAGGAATTCGGCCTAGCATTACATCCATCATTTTTTTCAAATGTCTGTATATTCTCAAAAAATACATGATTAGGGAAAATGAGTATTTTTCTCTTGTGTAGTTTTTATTCTGAAAAGTTCAGTTACTGATAATGGTGGCAGGAGAAATTTTGAATTCTTGATGTTAAACAATTGAAATTACTATTTTATTGCAACCTAAGAAGTATAAAATTACTGTTTATAAATTTTGAATTTGAAAGTAAATTCGAATACTTTATGTATTATGGCTTCACACACATTAAAGGTTCTTTCCTCTTAGTAAGTTTCAGACTCCTTTCAGAATTCATTGAGCTAGAATCAAGTTGTTATGTTTTGAAATGCCAATATCTGGGCACTGAATCCTGTCTTGTTTTCTTTTTAATGGAAGAACAGTGTTTACAAATAACTTGATAATTGATTTGCTTACTCAGAATGAGGAATTTCAGTAATAATGAAGGGTAGCATATTGAAGTCAGACATCATTTCTATATTAAGTGAAATTACTTTAGAAATATGATGTGGGTACCATGTGAAGGTATGACATTTTGTTTTTAAAATGTGAAGGTTTCTTTTGCTCAAACAGCTGTGCTTTTTAAAGTAGGACAAGACAGTATGATGATGAATTGTTTCCAAGTAATACCAAAATCACAGTCCATGTGTTTGTGTAATGACATGTGGGATTTCAGAAAAAAACAGAATGCTCATTTATTATTGAAATGTTTGATTTCTAAATATGATAAGCTTAGAAAATTACTGTGAATGATCCTAGAAATACTAATCTTATATTTAATAGATTATGTGTTTCTGATAGTCAATATTAACAATTACAGAGCTTGATGCTTTTAATTTTCTCTTAATGTTTTGAAACAGTATTTTTATAAGAGATTTTTTGCACTGAATATAATTCTTTCATTGCAGATGAGGACAGATTATCTGAAATTTCTGCTCGCTCTGCAGCTTCTAGTCTCCAGGCTTTTCAAACTCTGGCACGAGCTCAGAAAAGGAAGGAGAATTTCTGGGGCAAAACATAACTAGGCAGACACCTAGTTGAGTTGCTTTTTTCTGGGGGAACCATTAGGATACTTTTTCATTATTGCTTTACTATGTTAAGACTTCAAGTATTTGGATTTTTTGATAACATTTCCCACTTAAAAAGAATTCGGTTTGTTTTTTTTTTTTGCAATACTCAATTCAACCTACTGGAAAATTTTTAACACAGGTTCATGAAATTTTAACTTTTGAAGGATTCTTTTTGCATCTGTTCCCAAAGTATAAAGACATAGATTATATAGTTCTTCACATGTTCTAACTTATATAAAGTGTCAGGGCTAGCTGGTAGAATTGTGAATTTCCCCTATCCAGACAATATTCTTAAATATGAATAAAGTAAGTAAAAATTAAGATCTAAGTGTGAAGTATAGATTACCTGAAGATGGGCTTTATGTATCTTTACAATTGTAGATGTCATAAAATGAATTTGTCGTTCCTTTAACTTTTTCTGTGGTGTTTATTTTAGTACCTTCTGTTTGTGGTTACAGTGTTAAAATAATTGTACTTCATATTGAAAATACTAGCTTTTGTATATACTTTTCTTATTTATGTAACGAAGTTTGCTGAGAGAATATGTATATTTTTTATCTTTGTGTGTATTCTGTTTGTATAAGGACTTTGGCTTACATTTGAATAATGTCTGAATTTGAAAAATTTGTATAATGGAAAATTAAAACTTTGTAGATATTTTGAAATAAAACCATCCACTGTTTCAGTTCTGTTTGTTTCAAGCATTTCAAGGGTTTGGCTTCTCTAGAGAGTTATTACATGGAACAAATGACTATCTTTTAAAAATAGTTTACTCACAACAGCTTAAGCACATCATACTTCTTTTGCATTTATCCAAATGCAGCAAAACTGAGTCCACAATATTTTTGCACAAATATAGGAAAAAATGTAGAATTTCCAAGGCAGACTCATTTTTTAAAAATTTGACACAAACTTTTTGATTATACTTCTTTACTCTTAGGACATGTTCTGTGGTCTTACTCTTTATCTTGCAAATCATGATAAATTTAATTTTCTAAAAACATTTCATAAAATATAATACATAAAACATTTACATAAATATTTACAATAGACAGAAGTTACTGAAGATATTACACAGAATATTGATGCCTGCTGGTTAGAAAACAAGTGTATAGTCTGTGTTCTAAAATGCTTAATTTGGTCAAGAGTGCTTTTGCAAATCACTGGTTCTCAATAAGGGCCTTAAAGATCTTGTTATCATGAGGTTATAAAGAACTGTAGGCATACTACTATTTGTTTACATTCCATAGACCTTTTAAAACTTCATTTAAAAAGTTACTAAGTCCCAGCAATCTTACTACTGGGCATATAGAAAATCAGAATTCAAAAAGACTCATGCACAATTATGTATAATAAACTGCAGTTATTAAAAATTTTACAGTTCAGGGACTTCCCTGGTGGTCCAGTGGTTAAGACTTTGTCTACCAATGGGGGAGAGGTGCAGGTTCGATCCTTGGTTGGGGAGCTGAGATCCTACATGCCTTGTGGCCAAAAAACCAAAAACATAAAATAGAAATGATACTGTAAAAAATTCAAATCAGACTTTAAAAATGATCCACATTAAAAAATCTTTGAAAAAAAAATAAAAATTTTACAGCTCAGTGAGTTTGGAAAGAATGTATACATCTGTGAAACCAAACCACAACCAAAATACACTGCATTTCCGTCATCAAAAGTTTCTCCATTTCACTTTGCAGTTCAATCCATCCCTCCCACCCCAGTCCTCAAGGAAATCAGTAATCTGCTTTCTGTCAGTTTACAATAATTTTATATACATGGAACCATCTTTTTTATCTGGCTTTTACTCAGCATGTTTTTGAAATTCATCTATGTGTTGGGCACCTATGTTTCCTTTTAATCCACTCACTTATGGTGGACTTTTGGGTTATTTGCAGCTTGAGACTATAATGAATAATTAAAGTCTATTGTGCAAATCCTTGTGTAGACAAGATTTTTCATTTCTCTGGAAAATCCTAGGTAATTCAACTTTTTTATCTTTAATATAACTTCAAGTATATGGTACACCCTATTTTAAACTGGTTTGTTTTTTTTTGTTAAAATTGGTATCTCAAGCTAGACAGGGGAACAAATATCAGGATCATAATGGAAAGTAGCACACCAATTGCCTCTGTTCTTTGCCCCATCTTCACCCCAGATGCTGAGATGCTCATGTGTCCCTGGTTGAGAACTCAGATAAAAATGTACATACATATAATTCAAATTTTGTATACATGTATGGGAATGGATATTCATGTTGGACCTCATCTCAATCTCGTGGGAGTCTGAACTCCCAAGTTAAGAATTCTTCAAGGATGATTTTTGAGGATTAAGGGTAAAACACATGATAAACATGCTTAGTGGGGCTTCCTAAGTGGCTCAGTGGTAAAGAATCTGCCTGCCAAGCAGGAGACCTGGGTTTGATCCCTGGGTTGGGAAGATCCCGTGGAGGAGCAGATGACAATCCACTCCAGTATTCTTGCCTGAGAAATCCCATGAACAGAGGAGCCTGGTGAGCTACAGTCCATGGGGTCACAAAAAGTTGGACATGACTTAGTGAATAAACAACAACAACAGCAAAACATGCTTAGTACCTGGTGGAATATATTACCTTGAGATTTAAGTATACATGTCATTTTACAGATGGGAAAACCCTCTTAAATATTGGACTAAGACCTGATAGCTGGTGGGTTCGATCTAGGTCTTCTTATTCAATCTATCCACACTGCCTACTCTGGAGTGTTTATACTAAAATTGTGAGCCCCACTGTGATTCAATTTTCCCTGGCTGATTCATTTGGAAGTTAATTTTTTTTAACTTCATCATCTTAGAAGATAGACATTTTTCTTTCTGGTCAGGTAAAAACGTATATGGGAAACAAGTTATTGTACTGGTAGAGTCAATCAGAATAAAAGTGAGTTAACATTCAAAACAAATTTGCATCGAACCTGGACTGGCAAAACCAATACAATATTGTAAAGTAATTAACCTCCAATTAAAACATAAATTTATATATTTTTTAAAAAGCCAACAATAAATTTTCAAAAATAATAAAAATAAGCCAATGGTAATGGGAAAAAGTTGACTCATTGGAAAAGACTCTGATGCTGGGAGGGACTGGGGGCAGGAGGAGAAGAGGACGACCGAGGATGAGATGGCTGGATGGCATCACAGACTCGATGGATGTGAGTCTGAGTGAACTCCCGGAGATGGTGATGGACAGGGAGGCCTGGCGTGCTGCAATTCATGAGGTCGCAAAGAGTCGGACACGACTGAGCGACTGAACTGAACTGAACTGAACTGAATGGAAAAAAAAAAACAAATTTGTTCTCATTTAAGTAGTGTTGCAGCTGGCCACGCTGGGAGCTCAGGATGGATTATGTACCTTTGTTGCAGTTGCAGACACCCCTAAAATATTTATCACAACTTCTAGAAGTTTACCAAGGGAACAAATACTCTAAAATGGTGAATGATTCTAGAATCATTTATGTTTGGTTTTGGAATATGTTTTAGGATTTTACATGTGGTGGCATTAGTCATGATGGCGTGCTCAGGGCACAGTCTTTGTCAAGCTGCCATCATTGCTCTTTCAAAATGAGTCAGTGGTGCAAAGGCTACCACAGGCAAAATAACAGTGCCTGTCATTGGATGAGCTAGGGTTGTGCCCTGCCTGAGAAAAGAGCCTCAGTCTAGCCAACTGAATTAAAAGCAAGCCAGTGGTATCTTCACTAATGGTGATCTTGCAATCTGAGTTGACCTTAAGCATCTTTCTCCTATGGTGAATGGAGGCATAGAAAGCTCCAGCCTTTTTTGTTCCTTTCAGATTCAAACTGTCTTAAACTCTGTTTCATATTTCATTACCACCTGATCCTACAAGTTCTGCTAAGGGTAGCAGCCTCTCTGAAACAGAGGATGGCTCTCCAGCTATACTACACCTGCTATAACGCAGGTAAGAAGAAAGAGTAGTCATCCTAAACGGCATCCATTCCCTGGTGGTGCCGTAGATAAGGCACCATTGACAGGTGCTGCCTGTCAATGCCGGGGTCACAGTTTCCATCCCTAGTCCAGGGATGTGGACCTGGTCCACGTGCTGGGAAACACCTAAGCTCCACAACTACTGAGCCTGCACTTCAGAGCCCGAGAGCTGCAACTACTGAGCCTGCATGCTGCAACTACCGCAACCTGAGTGCCCAGAGCCTGTGCTCCGCAACAAGAGAAGCCATTGCAATGAGCAGCCTGAGCCCCTCTACCAAAAGTGGGCCCTCCTCACGGCAACTAGAGAGAGCCCACGCAAACAGCGAAGACCCAGCACGGTCCTAAATTAACGAAATAAGAATTATTTTTTTAAATGATTGTATGTAAAAATGGAGTCTGCTTCTCTTCCACTAAATGCCCCTTATCCATTACTCCCCAGGACCATATCAGAGTGTGTTCTTGGCAATTGAGAGATGCATGGTGCCACCTAGGTCCCTTTGAAAGTCAGAGCAGGAAGCTAACAGACATAATGATGTTTGGGGAATTCGAACCACACAGCCAATTCGAGCCACATAATGGACAATTTCAATAATGTTGGGAAAATTTTCGGTTTCTGACTATATATTTTACACCCAGTAGTATAGTGAAGCTGACTTTTGGGTCAATTGCTAAATATTCAGAACTTTTGTGAGCAGGTTGTTAAACCATCAGTAGCTTGAAATTGACCATTTGAAATGGTGGGCTAGGGTTTCCTCTCCATTACCCCCAAAGGCAGTTTATAAACTTACCACAGCAGCCACTACACAAATCTCTGTGTTTTTTTTTTTTTTTTTATAATTTGCCTGATAGAGAAAACAATCCACTTCAGAAAGGAGAAAACAGCAGCTCAAGATAAGCTGCTATAAGATTTACTAAACCATTCACATCTTCCTTGGCTTATAAAAATAAAGTGGTTTAGTTTCCTTTCTTGGCTGAAGTTTACCTAGAAAATAAAAATAAGCCACAAATAGCAGATACTAGAATGTAAAGGGACTGTATCCATGATCCACCCATAAGACTACCCAGAGATGGGGCCTGGAAATCTGTATATGTCTTCCTTGGTTGATTTTGATATTTAGGTAGTTTGGGAACCACTGGTTTTGGGGTTACAGTGGAGTCCCAACTCAACCTTGAACAAGCTGGTTAAACTCTTGAGTCTGCTTCTCACATATAAGACTTAACAATTAAATGACTTAAAGTCTGTAAGGACATTTCATGTATGTTACCCAAATGTCATTCTGCAACCAAGCAGAAGCCCCTCTCCCCCCAAGTACAGAACCAAGCAGTTAATGATTAGGACAATAGAGTCTACCCACAGCAGCCCCCTAAGCTATTTTGCAGGCAGATCATCCAGGCGAGATATCTGAAGATAGAGTCAGCCAGTCTGTACTCAACAGAAAACGAGGCAGAACTCAACCTCCTGCCTCAGTGATTCCCTGAGATTCTCTTCCCCAACCCCCATCTACCATTTTTTCCTTTAAAAACCGTCATGGCTGAGCAGAATCTTTGGAGTTGGTCTCAGGACATGAGTCTAACTTCTCCCCAGACTGCCGGCTTTTCTGATTAAAGTAACTTTGCTTTCTACTACACTTGCCTCTCGAAGTATTGGTTTATGAGCACCGAGCAGCCAAACCTGGGTTCAGTTACAATTCAATTGAAAATGTTACTTCTGTTATTTTGAAGGCAAATTTTTATTAAAACAATGGGAGAATGGGGCTTCTCTGGTGGCTCAGTGGTAAGGAATCCACTTGCCAATGCAGGAGACACGGGTTTGATACCTAATCGGGGAAGATCCCACATGTCTCAGAGCAACTAATGCCCATGCTCCACAACTATTGAGCCTTTGCGATAGAGCCTGAGAGACACAACGACTGAACCCATGTGCGGTAGCTACTGAAGCCCAGACACTCCAGAGCCTGTGCTCAGCAGCAAGAGAAGCCACCAGTGAGAGGCCTGCACATGACAATTAGAGAGTAGCCCCCGCTAGCCTCAGCTAGAGAAAAGCCTGAGCAGCAATATGCATATATACGTATATATATATATACTTAATATACATAATATATATAGATATAAAACAATGGGAAGGGAGAGACTGAATTTAAATTTAAAAGCCACAGACAATGTGTCCTGACTTCGTGGCATCTCCTATTGCAGCACTGTCTGCCATGACCTACATTCAGCTCACACAGCGGCAGTTTGGGGCAGGGGTGCTGAAATGATTTGTCTGTTTCCGTTCTGTGGTAAAGCAAAGAAGACTGTGACTCTAGTGTTGTGACTCAGCGATTCTAGAAGGTGGAATCAATTACTTGATACATGCAAGCTGTATTAGAGGAACCATGAATTGGAGATGTTATCAGGTATGAGTCAGACAATGCAGAGATAGAGGACTCACGATAATTACTGATGAAAGGAAAGATAGGCGAACTTGGTCCCTGAATGAATGCATAGTCAATAAAGTTTTTCTACATTTGCTACAAGCTTTATTTTTTTTTAAGAGATGAATTAACTAAAAACTCAAGAGTTCTGTTAACTTTAAGAAGGAAATATAAACTAACCTAAATGCCACACACTATGGAAAAATGTAGAAGCACCACACTCATAAATTCAACTGCAGTCAGAGAATGAACATATCACCCAGGAAAATTTTGCCCACAGTGAGTACCTTAGCAGTTAAGGTTCCCGTTAAAAATTACTGTATTCAGGTCAAAACATCTAAGGTTCTGGAAAAAACCAAAGAAATTGAAAATAGGTTTGTATGACAATGCTCACACTTTTGTTCTGTAAAGAACCAGTAATAATTTTAACTTGTAATTTTGCAAAGATGAAACATCCAAAGTACTGTACTAATTGGAGAGTATAACCCAGCATTAAACACTGCAGCTTGATCACTTAATTACAGTGAATTGTAGCTGCCAAGACTTTAAAAGCATCACAGGTCAAAGCCTTAAGAACATACCAGTTTTTTCCATCATTCAGAATGAAGCTGTGGGGACCAAGAAAAAATTTTGTAATTTTTAAAATTTGGATTTGTGTTTATAGTTTGAATATTTAAAAGATTAGTAAAGACTAAGATAGCAACATGTACAGTTCTTTAATTACTTAAATAATGTTAAAAAAAAAACTTAGAGGCAGAACACTTTGATTAGAGAAGCTCCTAAAAATCTGACAATCCTTATAAGTTTAGTGACTATGTTCATTTATTTATTCATTAAACAGCATGCAAAAATGCCACAGATATTTTCTGCCATGCACAATGTTAATCCTGGTATCTCTTTAGGATTAAATGAGTCACTGTTGCAAATTACAAAATAATTTGCTATTCATTTAGTTTTTTTCTTAGTTCCATATTTGGAGAAAAAATCACTTTCCATTCATGACTCATGGATTTTCAAATTTTCTGTAACAACTGGTTTCCATTGCCTTCTCTTTGCAGGGCATTGTAGCCAGCCAGCTCGTCTTCCCTTTTTCTGCATCAGGCTCCCTTTGTTAAACTCTGTTTCCTGGTCACTAACAACACGGTCAGGCCTACATGGTTGTGTGTGTGCACGGATGTTTGCGTGTGTGTTACTGGCGATACTAGAGCACTACGGCTCCTTTATGTGCACTAAATAAGTAAGAAATATCAACAAATCTTGCATGCTTTTTCTCTACCAAATCAAGCTGCTTTAAAGAACATTTGCCCTGTCTCCTCCTTCTGGGTTTCCTGGGCTCCAAGATGCCAGTTTCTCTAGAACTCACATTTCCTTTGGCCTTTGAGGCATCTCAAATTGAGACTTGACAAGGATTCAAGGTCAGATGTGTTAGAGTATATTACCATATTTTCCTCTGGGTGAATGGTACAATCTCCATAAGTCTTCCTACAGTAGATTTTCTTTAACAATATTAAGATTACAATGAAGCTGGAAAAAACCAAACACCCCTGAATATTCATTTTAAGCAGAGCTATGCTCTTGGCCCAGATAAAAGGATGTTTAAATCTTGGTTCTGCCTCTTGTTTGTTGTGTGATCCTGGCAAGTTACCTATCTTCTGAGCTCCAGTCAATGAGTATATTAAGTAGGGTAAGAAGCATAAGTTGTTTTTAATGGTTATTGTGAGAATTAAAGAATTCCATGCACCTGAAGCACTAATGCTGCCACGTAGTTAGAATTCAAAAATTTTAACTATTTTTTATTTTATTTCATAAAACTGCTCAGTTTTATTAGCAATGAGGGAAGATGGGTGGAATGAAAGTTATTTCAATTTAGCATTTAAAACATTTCTAATTAGCAAGTGAGATAGAAAGTTAGAGCAATGGCCTAAGGACCAATGAGGGTCAACCCTAAGAGGTACAGTACACTTATGGGCCTCTTTTTTGTCTGAACCCTGAATATGGTCTCTCCTCTGACTCTTTTCTACCACCCACCCAAATGGAACTAGAAAGAGAAGTTTAAGAGAAGAGAGAGGGTGCTGTTCACATTGAAGCCTGCCACTACAGCAATGCACCTACCCTGGAGATTCAGAGAAACATCCAGTAAATGAATGTATTGCTAAACCAGTTACTGGGCTAGATAACTGGAGCTTGGCACAGCTGGGAAAACTCTGGGAGCTCACATCTGAGCACTGAGGGTTGAGGGACCTCCCATCAGTCACTGACTGAAGGATGCAGGATGGAGAGAAAGTGAATAAGCATCAGCAGCATCAACATTCTTGTGACTCCTGCATGGACAAGAAAGCCCTCAGGCCAAGGAGAGCAGGTGCTGCAGCTGGAAGGCAGCAGGTGTACACCAAAGAGATGGAGAGGAGGTACACTGGAGCGCCTAGTGTTTGCTGCAATGCTGTGTTCTTCGCTCCTCTTGTTTTGCCAAAAGTTTTACTTTTGTTTTAGATTTGAAGGATTTGTTAACAAAAGAAACCACTGGTTACACACAATTTCAATTTTTTATATGAGATTATTTGACTTAATTTCAATATATAGTCGTTAAAAGTAAAGGATTAATTGAGTAGGTCTGTTACCAAAACTGGGGTCTGGCTGCTCACTGCTCAGAAGACTTTAAAGACAGTAGGTTGGCCGAAAGGAAAGGTTGCTTTATTTCGGATGCTGGCAACCGAGGGAGAGGGCAGATGTCTGTCCAAAGGCCAACTTTCCCAGCCGACGAGCAGAGGATAAGAGCTTTTATAGACAGAGGGACAGAGCTATACGCAAAAGCAGCACAGTCAGCTCTGACGTCATCTTTAAAATCGGTCATCAGTGGTCTTACCAGCAACATCTTGATTGTTTTAGGTACAGTTAGTTAATCGTCAGTTCCAAAGTCAGTCTGTTTCCATTTCTCGAGGCCAATTCTCAGAATTGTGGTAGCTTATGTCACGGCTACAGTCTGGTTATCATGTAGGTAACTTTACCTGAGTTTTCAATATCTGTAAGACGGCTCACAGAGTATGGCTCAGGATGTTATCTATAGCACTTGAGGAGGAACTAAAAGTCCTTGACTACGCTTCATGACCACATTATTATTATTCTGTCTCCTTTGATTCTCTCCCTCTGTTTCTACATTTTCCCACTTCTCAGATTAAACCTACTCTTGGACTAAAGTTTTCCGCAGACAAAAGGCAGGCTGAGAACGTTGGTGGGGAGGATCAGGACCCCAGAGGGTCCTGCTCTGTTTCAGATCCATAGAGGATTCCTACACAGCACTGTGTACACAGCAAACAGACAACAAATGCTAGCCATTACTAGAAGGGAAATGACGGAATTTGTCACCAAGTCCAAACTCATGAGCTCGCCGCGTGAGAGGCCAGTGAATCCAAGAGACAAGGTGTTGACGTAAGCTACCAGAGAGCAACACTGGTCAGAGTTCCTCAGTTGCTTCCACAACCTCTTGCCTGGTCACAGAGAAGAAAGAAGCAAGAAAACATAGAGGAAGCCTTGGAGGAAACAGTCCCAGATGTCTGCCTGTTACCACAGTAACCAGAATGAACCAAAACCTAAGTCACATTAATGCGACTTCCCGGTCCCATTAAACCTGTGGCCTTTCTCCAAAAGTTGGAGTTTTTCTTCTATGGGAAGCTTCCCAAACTGGAG
This sequence comes from Aepyceros melampus, assembly GCA_006408695.1. Classification (NCBI taxonomy): domain Eukaryota; kingdom Metazoa; phylum Chordata; class Mammalia; order Artiodactyla; family Bovidae; genus Aepyceros; species Aepyceros melampus. The sequence goes on from SJXQ01011479.1 coordinate 43,455, forward strand.
CTGAAGCTTCCCACTATCAAAGTTACCCAGGGCTCTTGCAGGAAAATTTAGAATCAGATGCCTCAAGTTCAAAGGAGTCACCAGGCTTCTTCATTATCAGAGTGTTCCTCTCCTTTGCAAATTGATTCTAACTGCCAGCTTATTTAATTGTGAGCCATTCAGGGGCCATTGCTCTTATCTTAACATATCTAATATATGCCCCAAAGAGCTTTCCTTTGTGATAGATGAAATATTTCCCATTTTTATAAGTTTGATAACACCAAAACATAAAAGACATAGGCAAATTCTAACACAAATGACATAAATTCCAGCATGGATACATAAATGAACTGATTTCCAAATCAGGTAAATAAATTTACCCTACAAAACAAATAAACTGATTCCAACTAGGGTAGGCTTGCCCCACAGTAACCAGTTCCCCAAGGAACAAGCTCAAGGTAGAGTCCAACAACACTTCCTCTCTCCAGCAGGGTACCCCAACCAAATTGGCTTGTCTTGTAAAGGAAAAGCCCAAATTAAGGGGGAAATATATTACCGGCGTACACACTGGAGCAACTTACTCTCCAAAATCGAGCCCATCAACTCACAACAGAAAAGGTGACACAAAAACACAAACAAACGAACTGGCTGAACTGGCTAGACTTATCCTACAAATGAAATCAAATCCATTGACTCAGGAGGGAGATGGGAGGGAGGTTCAAAAGGGCGGGGATATATGTATACCTATGGCTGATTCACACTGAAGTTTGACAGAAAACAAGAAAATCTGTAAGGCAATTATCCTTCAATAAAAATAAATTAATTAAAAAAAATCCATTCACTCGAAGTTTATCAGTTCCTTGTGTCAACTGCCAAGCGCTGGGGAGAGTCGGTGCTGCTTCAGGGAATCTTGAAGGAAAGATCCTCAGGACAAATGGTCCCAGAAGCTGCTAGCGCCTTGCTCCAATGTTCTCTGACTGGGGCCGGCTAGTCACAAGCAGCAAGGCTCCTGACAGGCTAAGCCAAATTTGTTACCAACTCAAGCTTGCTCTGCTTGACACATGACCCAAGTGAATCTGAGAGACAAGGTGTTGAGGCAAGAAATATCACTTTATTTGGAAAGCTGGTTGACTGAGAAGACGGCAGACTAATGTCTCAGAGGAACCATCTTGCGAGGTCTGGATGCCAGATTCTTTTATAGAGTCAGAGAGGAATGAGGAACTAACGTTTAAAGGCAGCATAGAGAGGGAGAGGCAGTGGGGAAAAGTGAAAGGGTCTTCAGTCTTGCAAAGCCTCTCTGGGAGTGGCCAGCCTTTGCAAGGGGTGTGTTTACATTTTTGTTGTAGTTATTCACAGGTAGGCACGGTCAGATTATCTATGAGTGGAACAAAAGCACTTTCATTTACATTTCAGGTAGAGGATGCTGAAGCTGAATCTTTAATACTTTGGCCACCTGATATGAAGAAAGGAATCATTAGAAAAGACCCTGATGTTGGGAAAGATTGAAGGCAGGAGGAGAAGGGGATGACAGAGGATAAGATGGTTGGACCACATCACTGACTCAATGGACATGAATTTGAGTAAGCTCCAGGAGATGGTGAAGGACAGGAAAGCCTGGCATGCTGCAGTCCATGGGGTTGCAAAGAGTTGGACATGACTGAGCCACTGAACAAAAACAGAGGGTCTGGGTCCTCTGAGGCAGGTTATTATTTATGATTATAGCAACAAAGGCAAGGGAAAGAAAGTCAAAGAAACAGTTTCTAGATGGAGTCAGAATTGGCTTCTCTGCAACATAATCAATGGGCTTTAGTGACTTGTTCTTTGTTTATATTACTTAATTAAATATTCAGAATGATCTTATGACTTTAGCTCCCATCTGCCTTTAAGAAAATGGAGGTTAAATTGGAATATGAACTCAGCTCTTAAGTCTAAAGCCTGTATGTTCCTCTCCACTGCCATGGAGGAAAGGAAAAGGGTACCTACAGCCTTCCCTCAAATCAGTGGCATTTCAACTGAGAATTAACTGACTGCAGTAGATTTCTGAGGTCCTCAGAACTAGTCGGCAGTTCAGTTCAGTTGCTCAGTCGTGTCTGACTCTTTGTGACCCCATGAATCGCAGCACTCCAGGCCTCTCTGTCCATCACCAACTCCCGGAGTTCACTCAGACTCACACCCATCAAGTCAGTGACGCCATCCAGCCATCTCATCCTTGGTCGTCCCCTTCTCCTCCTGCCCCTAATCCCTCCCAGCATCAGAGTCCTTTCCAATGAGTCAACTCCTCACATAAGGTGGCCAAAGTACTGGAGTTTCAGTTTTATCATCATTCCTTCCAAATAAATCCCAGGGCTGATCTCCCTCAGAATGGAGTGGTTGGATCTCCTTGCAGTCCAAGGGACTCTCAAGAGTCTTCTCCAACACCACAGTTCAAAAGCATCAATTCTTCGGCACTCAGCCTTCTTCACAGTCCAACTCTCACATCCATACATGACCACAGGAAAAACCATAGCCTTGGCTAGATGGACCTTAGTCAGCAAAGTAATGTCTCTGCTCTTTAATACGCTATGTAGGTTTGTCATAACCTTTCTTCCAAGGAGTAAGCGTCTTTTAATTTCATGGCTGCAATCACCATCTGCAGTGATTTTGGAGCCCCAAAAATAAAGTCTGACACTGTTTCTACTGTTTCCCCATCTATTT
>SJXQ01011479.1:102934-120675 GCA_006408695.1 Aepyceros melampus
AGCTGCCCCCATGACACACGGCGGCAGCAGTGGGCAGGGGTCACAGAGAGGCCAAGGCAGGGGCTGGAGCAGAGGCAGAGGAGGAGGACGAGTGCGCCCAAGCTCAGGACCACGTCCCCAGACGCAGCCTCCAGGAACCCGGAGACAGCACTCCTCACGGGCGGAGGATGGGGGCAGACGACCCTGTGGCCGACTCCCAGCCTGGCTCCAGCACCTCCAGCTGCCCCTTGAGATGTGCCCAGAAGTCCCAGGAGCAGGGGGCATGTGGACACAGCGACGGGGGAGTGCCCTCGTCGAAGGTATGTGGGTGGGTGGGTGTCGGCAGGTGCCTTCGCAGGGGCAACCGGCCTCGTCCTGGGACACGACGCAGCCTTGCCCAGGGAGCCGCAGCCTCTGAAAGGTCTGCCCTCCGGGAAGCGGCCTGTTTCCTCCTTCTGCAGCTGGCCTGAGACGAACACCCCCGCTTCCTCTGTGCTTCTTCCTTGCCCCATGGCCGTGCCCGCTCTGATCTCTGCAAACACACTCAGGGCTCCCACACGTGCGTGATGGAGGGGCTGCAGTGGACGCAGCCTGGGCCCCCGGACAGTCAAGGGGCTCCCTCCTGCAGCCAAGCCTGCCCTCCTGCATCCAGTTCTCAGGCTGGACGCCCTCCCTGGGGCCGCCCGGAACCAGGCCAGGCCTTCATCAAAGCCAGAGCCGCTCCGGGTGCGGCGGGCGGAAGCGGGAGCTCCGCGGTCAGGGCCCCCTGTGGGTTCCTCAACACCGGATGTCAGAAGCGGGTCTATTTTGGTCTCCGCATCCTCCACCACGCGCCGGCAGCCGGGCTCTGCTGCAGGGGGAGGTCAGCGCCTCCACCCAGCCCGGCTGGCCCAGCGGCCCCAAGGCGCGTGCTCCGTCACCGGGCTCGGAGGGTGGATTCCCAGGCCAAGGAGCGACCACGACTCAGCTAAAATCAGTCCCCCTCCTCCTCGAAAGCCAACTGAGAAGGCCTGGGCCTGGGCTGGCCATGCAGGCCTCAGGCCCCAGGGACGAGGCAGATCCAGGAGGCGAGATCCTAAACCAGAGATGAAATAAACAAAACAAGGACCGTGACAGCAGCCCCAGGCAAACAGAGGGGCTGTCACTGTGAGCGCTGGCGGGGGTCAGGGTCGGGGAGGCTGCCCGGGGCACTGACACAGCACACAGGAGAGCTAGGGTGGCTGTTCCACGCAGAGGTGAGTGCAAAGGCCCTGAGGCAGGTTAGGGCAGATATGAGGCCAGGGAGGCAGAAACAGGGTGGAGGGCAGGACCACCATCAGCCAGGAGGCCGGAGGAGAGCCACACCCAGGAGTCCCTCACAAGCCCAGGAGAGGTGCCAGCCGTCCGGGCCCCCCAGCGCCAGCAGACACGCACTCTGCACTGGGCCTGGAGACCCCAAGTGGGAAGAAGGCTCAGGCCATCAGAGGCATGCCCCTCTCATGCACGCCCGCCATGGGGCCAGAGCCTGAACACCAGGACTCCAGTGTCGGGCTGCATCCCAACCCAAAGGCAGCATCGGCAGTGAGGCCATCCCACTCCCAGCCCTCACACCTGGGGCATCTCCCCAGCGGCTGCCCCAGGCATCCTTGGGGGCCCCTGCCCACATCTGCCGGGCCCTGTGGCCCAGTCGGCGGCCGGGAGTCCCTGTCCAGAGAGCCCCTCTTTTCTTTCTCAGTCTGGCCATGACCCATGGCGGCCACATCCAAGNNCCCAGCCTTCCGGAAGCCAGGCATTCAGGAGAGCAAAGAGCCCCTGCGGATCTCGAGCGGGGTCAGGGTTCACCAGACCTGGGGTCGATGCAGAACTCGGAGGGGAATCAATGACTGATGCCAAGGGAGAAGGCTCGGGGTCCCACCAGCCTTCCCCCCAGGCCTGAAGCACCCCCGTGAAACTGTGTCCTAGGAGAGGAAACTCTGAAATTCTCTGTCTCCTGAAAGAGCAAGCAGAGACCCTGAGTCAGCCGCTCCACCTGCCGCCTGGGCTGCCCTAGCCAAAAGCACATGGCCTCTCCCCAGGGTCTCACCGGTGTTACAGGGCCTGGGAAACCTGGGTTCTCAGATGGCCCTGTGCTGGGGAAGGTGGGGAGGAGCAGCCTGGGGTGGGACGTGGCATGTCTGCTTGCTGAGGTGCCACGAGGCCAGCGGGAGATCGGGGGAGAGCCTGGGCCAGGGTCTGGGTCTGCGAGGCATCAATGTGTGGGTGGCAGGGGGGCAGGCTCGGGGCGGGTCTCCCAGGAGCGAGGGCGGCAAGGAGGGAGAGCAAGGGGGTGGGGCGCCAACCCAACGGAGGCAAACGCCCTCGAGCCCTGCCCCCTCCTCCTCCCTCTTATCCATAGAGCCCTTGCTTGTCATCCTCACTCCAACCCACCCGGGGCAAGCATCCCCCTCCCACAGCCATCCCAGCAACAGCCTCTGGTCTCCCCGCCCCCTGTCCCGCACCACTCAGAGGTCAGAGGGTGCTGGTGAGCGGTCTGGATGTCTAAGGAAGGGGCCCTGAGCAGGCATCGTGAAGGAGAAGAGCTTAGATTACACTTCAGCTTCAGCGTCAGTCCTGCCAGTGAACAGTCAGGGTTGATTTCCTTTAGGATGGACTGATTTGATCACTGGAAGGACTGAAGCTGAAGCGCCAATAATTTGGCCACCTGATTTGAAGAGCAGACTCATTGGAAAAGACCCTGATGCTGGGAAAGACTGAGGGCAAAAGAAGAAGGGAGTGGAGGAAGATGAGATGGTTGGATGGCATCGCCGACTCAATGGACATGGATCTGAGCAAACTCCAGGAAATAGTGGAGGACAGAGGGGCCTTGTGTGCTGCAATTGATGGTGTTGCAGACTCAGACACGACTTAGTGACCCCACAACAACAAGGAGCAAGTAGACGTCACGTGGACGCAAAACTCAAAGCCTGAAACTTCCAGAGGAAAACATGGTCAGTTTCTTTCATTTCAGTGCAGAGAGAGGTTCCCAGTCATGACTCACAACACAAAGGCAACAAATGAAACATGGATACATTTGATTACCTAAATGTAGAAAGTTTTTTTTATATATAACAAAAAGCAGCATAAATAGAGTCAAAAGACAAATGATTAACTGGGAGAAAATACTCACAATATAAGCAACAAAGAACTCACGTTCTTTGAATATAAATGACTTAAAAATTGAGAGCTCAAGGACCAAAAACTCAATAGAGTAACACAGAAAAGACACAATTGACAAGCGCATGTATGTATGCAAACATACATGGCCTTTAGACACACGAAAAATGCCCGAATACATAGCTACAGAAATGCTATCGGGTTGGCAAAAAATAAAACAGTGTGATAACACAGCCGGAGACGCTACAGGGGAAGCAGCTTGCTCACACAGTGCTGGGGGTGTGCATGGCAAAACCCTCAGGAAAGGGAATTTGGTCTTTGCTGAAGAGTCAGACACAGCTGAAGTGACTTGGCGTCAAACCCACGCAACAGGACCTCGGGGCTTCCCGGGTGGCTCAGGGGTCAAGAATCTGCCTGCTTATGCAGCAGACGAGGGTTTGATCCCTGGGTCAGGGTCAGGAAGACGCCCTGGAGAGGAAAATGGCAACCCACTCCAGTGTTCTGGCCTGCAAAATCCCATGGACAGAGGAGCCTGGCGGGCTACAGTCTGTGGGGTCCTAACAGTCTGACACGACTTGGCAACTAAACAGCAATAACAAAGACTGCGTGCTTCTCTTTCGGTTCCCACTTCCATCTCCAGGCGTCTAGGCTAAAGAGAAAAATAAAAACGTGCAAGGCTCTTCACTGCAACATCGCTTGTAATTGCAAACTAGTGGAAATCATCTAAATGCCCATAAAGAAACTACAGGCCATCTACCTGGCGGAGTGCCAAGCAGCCGAGAAAAAGGAAGAGGAGGCTCTTGATAGGCTGATACGGAGAGAATTCCAGAACGTACTGTTAGGCGAGGAGAGCAGCCACGAAGAGCACCTGTAGACGTTTCAACAAACAATGCTGGGAACACGGGGCCCACATGTAGAAGAGCACAGCTGGACCCTGACTTTACCCCATATACAAAAAGCAGCTCACGGTGGATACAGACTCCCGCAAAAGACCTCAAACGGCAAAACTCCTAGGAGAAGACATCGGGGGAGAGCTTCATGGCACTGGATTTGGCAATGCTCTTTCAGCTCGGACACCAAAAATACAGGAATAGAAGAAAAAACAGATCAATTAGACTTCATGAAAGTTAAAATTCCTATGCAGCAAAAGGAGAAGGCAATGGCACCCCACTCCAGTGCTCTCGCCTGGAGAATCCCATGCACAGAGGAGCGTGGTGGGCTGCAGTCCACGGGGTCGTGAAGAGTTGGACACGACTGAGCAACTTCACTTTCACTTTTCACTTTCATGCATTGGAGAAGGAAATGGCAGCCCACTCCAGTGTTCTTGCCTGGAGAATCCCAGGATGGAGGAGCCTGGTGGGCTGCCGTCTATGGGATCGCACAGAGTCGGACACGCCTGAAGCGACTTAGCAGCAGCAGCAGCCGTAGGACACCATCAACAAAGTGAAAAGACAACCAACAGCACGGGAAAGAGGATTGACAACTCATATATCCCGAATACACAAGGAACTCCTAAACTCAGCAACAGCATCAACACCCAACGAAACGGGCAAGACCCATATCCCGAATACACAAGGAACACCTAAACTCAGCAACAGCATCAAAACCACACTAAACGGGCAAGACCCATATCCCGAATACACGAGGAACTCCTAAACTCAGTAACAGCATCAAAACCACACTAAACGGGCAAGACCCAGCTACTGGCAGATTCAGTTCCATTGTACTTTGCAGCCTAGAGAATCCCAGGGACGGGGGAGCTTGGTGGGCTACTGTCTGTGGGGTCGCAGAGAGTCAGACACGACTGAAGTGACTAAAAAAAAAAAAAAAGGCTAACAGAGTTTTGTCAAGAGAACACACAGGTCATAGCAAATACCCTCTTTCAACAACACAAGAGACAACTCCGCACATAGATATCACCAGATGGTCAATACCCAAATTAGATTGATTTATAGTCTTTGTAGTCAAAGATGGAGGAGCTCTATACAGTTAGCAAAAACAAGACATGGAGCTGACTGTGGCTCAGATCATGAGCTCCTTATTGCAAAATGCAGGCTCAAATGGAAAAAAGTAGTGAAAACCACTAGGCCATTCAGGCATGACCTAACTCAAATCCCTTATGATTATACAATGGAGGTGATAAATAGTTCAAGAGATTAGACCTGGTACAGTACATGAAGAATAGTGGATGAAAGTTCATAACATTGTACAAGAGGCAGTGAGCAAACAAAAAGAAACGAAAGAAGGCAAAGGGGTTGTCTGAGGAGGCTTTAAAGTAGCTGAGGAAAGAAGATCAGTGAAAAGCAAGAGGGAAAAGAAAAGATACACCCAGCTGAATGCAGAGCTATAAAGAACAGCAAGGAGAGTAAAGGGACTTCTTAAATGAACAGTACAAAGAAACAGGAAAACAACAGAATAGGAAAGACTAGAGATCTCTTCAAGAAAACTGGAGATATCAAGGGAGCATTTCATGCAAAGACGGGCACCATAAAGTCCAGAAACGGTCAGGATCTAACGGAAGCAGAGGAGATTAGGAAGAGGTGGCAGGAAGACACGGAAGAGCTGCACAAAAAAGGTCTCAGTGGCCTGGATGACCGCCCTGGTCTGCTCACACACCTGACTCGGACACTCTTGAGTGCGAAGTCAAGTAGGCCTTAGGAAGCATTACTGCAAACAAAGAGGGTGGAAGTGATGGAATTCCAGCTGTGCTGTTTCAAATCTTAAAAGATGATGCTGTTCAAGTGCTGCACTCAACATGTCAGCAAATTTGGAAAACTCAGCAGTGGCCACAGAAATGGAAAAGGTCAGTTTTCATTCTAATCTCAAAGAATGGCAACGCCAAAGAATGTTCAAACTATCTGCGTTCATTTCACATACTAGTAAGGTTATGCTCAAAATCCTCCAAGCTAGGCTTTAGCTGTATGTAAACTGAGAACTCCCAGATATACAAGCTGGGCTTCAAAAAGGCAGAGGAACCAGAGATCAAGTCACCAACATTTGCTGGATCACAGAGAAAGGAAGAGAATTCCAGAAAAATATCTACTTCTGCTTCATTGACTATGCTAAAGCCTTTGACTGTGTGGATCACAACAAACTGTGGAAAATTCTTAGAGATGGGGATACCAGACCACCTTATGTATCTCCTGAGAAAGCTGCATATGGGTCAAGAAGCAACAGTTGGAACCAGACATGGAACAACTGACTGGTTCAAAATTGAGAAAGGAGTTTGACAAGGCTGAATATTGTCACCCTGCTTATTTAACTTGCCCACGGAGTACATCACACAAAATGCCAGGCTGGACGAATCACAAGCTGGAATCAAGATTGCTGGGAGATACAACAACAAACTCAAATATATAGATGATACCACACTTGTGGCAGAAAGTGAGAGGAACTAAAGAACCTCTTGGTGAGGGTGAAAGAGGAGAGTGAAAAAGTTGGCTGAGAGCTCAACATTCAAAAAACTAAGATCACGGCATCTGGTCCCATTATTTCAGGGCAAATAGATGGGGGAAAAGTGGAAGCAGTGACAGATTTTATTTTCTTGGGCTCCAAAATCACTGCAGATGATGACTGCAACCATAAAATTGAAATACATTTGCTCCTTGGAAGGAAAGCTACAACAACTCTAGATAGCATATTAAAAAGCAGAGACATCACCCTGCTGATAAAGGTCTGTCTAGTCAAACCTATGATATTTCCAGTAGTCATGTACAGATATAAGAGTTGGGCCATAAAGATGGCTGAGTACTGAAGAACTGATGCTTTTGAACTGTGGTGTTGGAGAAGACTCTTGAGAGTCCCTTGGACTGCAAGGAGATCCAGCCAGTCTATCCTAAAGGAGATCAACCCTGAGTACTCATTGCAAGCACAGTGCTTTGGCCACCTGATGCAAAGAGCCAACTCATGGGAAACGAGCCGATGCTAGGAAAGATTGAAGGCAGAAGGAGAAGAGGGTGGCAGAGGATGAAATGGTTAGATGGCAGCACCGACTTAATGGACATGAGTTTGAGCAAACTCTGGGAGACTGTGCAGGACAGAGGAGGCTGGTGCGCTGCAGTCCACGGGTCACCAAGAGTCAGCCCATACACAGGAAGCAATGTTTTGAATCTAGCATTAAGTGATTTGACTTGAAATGCCAGCACATTCTTTTATGGGATGACCCAGGATGGCTCAGTGGTGAAGAATCTGCCTGCCAACTCATGAGCCACAGGAGCAGTGGGTTTGATCCCTGGGTTGGGAAGATCCCCTGGAGGAGGAAATGGCAACCCACGTCAGTATTATTGCTGGGACAATCCCATGGATGGCGGAGCCTAGTGGGTTACAGTCCATGGGTTGCAGAGAGTCGGACATGTCTGAGCCACTGAGCACAGCAAAACAGAGATGGTTGAAGTGCACGTCCCTCAGAACAAGTGAGAGCCCACAGCAACAGACTCTCTCTCCCGAAAGATTCTTCCTTTCAGAGAAAAGGAACCAGGCTTTTTATTTTCTATGAGTTATCCTTGTAAAATGCTAAAACCTCCCTGGAGTATTTCAAGCACGAAGAATCATTTTGGCTACGTAACTTGCAGATCCCAGTGTAAAAACAAAAATGTTGAGCCCCCTGTTAAAAATGTATAGTAATTTTAAGTTAGCAAGAGCAGAATGTTAAAACCAGGGCAGAACCTTCTAAGCAGAAGGTCTGCACAAGGATTCAAGCTCATGAAACCGGTCCTGAACACCCCACCTCTTCTTATATAGTCTTAAAAATGATTGGATTGGTCATAAAGTTTGTTCGAGTTTTTCCATAACATCTTATGGAAATGAACTTCTGAGCCAACCCAAATACAAAACCGTTAATGTCTAAAGCTATTATCCACATTTTACGTCCTCGTGAAAAAGCAAATTAAAGCAACAGGGAAAGAACACTGCACACCTTTTAGAAAGTCTGGCGTCCAGAACACAGACAACACCAAGTGCTTCTAAGGTTGTGCCACAGCAGGAACATTCTTCATCGCCAGCAGGAACACAGAATAGGCTTCTGTGGGTGCAATTTGGCAGTTTCTTACGAAACTAAATGCACTCTTACAATACAATTTGGCACTTGTTCTACTTGGCATTGGCAACCCACTCCAGTATTCTTGCCTGGAGAATCCCATGGACAGAGGGGTCTGGAGGGCTACAGTCTATGCGGTCAGAAAGAGTCACACATGACGGAGTGACGAACACATCACTTGGTATTTACCCAAACATGTTGAAAACTTAAAAGCAGCACACAGAAGTTGCTCAAGCATATTTATAGCAGCTTTATTTGTTACTGAGAAAACAAGGAAGCAACCAATATATTCTTCAATAAATGAATGGATTTAATATTGTGCAACTCAAAGGATAGAATGTCATTCAGTATTAAAAAGAAATGAGCTGCCAAGCCATGAAAATACATGGAAAATACTAAATTCCTATTTCTAAGTAAAGATACCAATATGCATAGACTACCAACTGTCTGGTTTTGCTACTGATACTCTGGAAAAGGCAAAACTATAGTGATGCTGAAAAAGATCAGTGTTTCTTAGGAGTCTGGGCTTTGGAAAGGATGAGTGGATGGATCACAGAGGGTTTTCAGTGCAGTGAAACTGCTCAGTATGATACGATAATGAAGGACAATATCATCACACGTGTGTCGAAATTCATAGAATATCCAACAGTAAAAGTGAGCCCTAGAGATGATGTGAGGAGGGAGGTGGGAGGGCTTCAGGGTTGGGAACTCATGTACACCTGTGGCAGATTCATGTCAATGTATGGCAAAACCAATACAGTATTGTAAAAAAAAAAAAAAAAGAAAATTCTGAGTAGCATTCTCTTGCACACACACACACAAAAGTGAGCCCTAATGTAAACTGTTAGCTTTGTGTGGTTATGATGTGGCAATGTGTATCCATCCATGGGGAGGAAGAATAGCATTCTAGTGAGTGCTGTTGCTAACTGAGAGACTATAAGTGTGTAGCGATGGGTGTGTCTTAGAAATGATCAGAAAAGTTACAAAACTTAATTGAGACTGATCAAGAAAAAAGAGGGAACACTCAAATTACTTAACAGAAATAAGGTTTAAAAGAATCTTAAGAGCAACTATATGGTAACAAGTTAGCTGACAGATACAATTTCTAAAAAAGACACAATATCGATTCAAGGAAAAAATAAAGATACGAATGAACTTTTACTAAGGAAAAAAAATTAGATTAATAATAATTAAAACTCTGCCCAAAACAAAAATTGTATGTCCAAGTGGCTTCACTGGTGAATAGTCCTAAACCTTTAGAGAAGAATGAATAACACAATATTGCACAGAATATGTCTACTTATTGTGGGCAAGAATCCCTTAGAAGAGATGGAGTAGCCCTCATAGTCAATAAAAGAGTCTGAAATGCAGTGCTTGGGTGCAATCTCAAAAATGACAGAATGATCTCTGTTCATTTCCAGGTGAACCATTCAATATCACAGTACTCCAAATCTCTGCCTCAACCACTAATGCCGAAGAAGCTGAAGCTGAACGGTTCTATGAAGACCTACAAGATCGTCTAGAACTAACACCAAAATAAATAAATGAAAGATGTCCTTCTCATCGTAGGGGCTGCTGCTGCTGCTGAGTCGCTTCAGTTGTGTCCGACTCTGTGCGACCCCATAGACGGCAGCCCACCAGGCTCCCCCGTCCCTGGGATTCTCCAGGCAAGAACACTGGAGTGGGTTGCCATTTCCTTCTCCAATGGGTGAAAGTGAAAAGTGAAAGTTAAAGTGAAGTCGTGTCCAACTCTTAGCGACCCCATGGACTGCAGCCCACCAGGCTCCTCCGTCTGGCTTGGCTTTAGAGTACAAAGTGAAGCAGGGCAAAGGCTAACAAAGTTTTCCCGAGAGAACGTACTGGTCATAGCAAACACCCTCTTCCAACAACACAAGAGAGGACTCTACTAACGGACACCACCAGATGGTCAATATCGAAACCAGACTGATTTACTCTTTGTGGTGGAAGATGGAGAAGCTCTATGCAGTCAGCAACAACAAGACCACGAATGGACTGTGGCTCAGATCATCAACTCCTTATCGCAAATTTCAGACTTAAATTGAAGAAAGGCAATTCATATCAGACTTTTAATAATGAACAGGTCACCTAGAGAGAAAGCCAATAAAGAAGCACCGGAATTAAGCCACGTATCAGACCAGGTGAGCCAGACAGACACACACACGGCACTTCTCCCAAGAGCCCCAGAATATACACTTGTCTCCAGTGCACATGGAGCATTCTTCAAGACGGACCATGTGAGAGGCCACAAAATATTTCAATAAACTTAGGACTGAGATCATATCAAGAGTCTTTTCCAGCAGTCATGGTGTGAAGCTAGGTATCAGTTACAAGAATAGAAATGGAAAAATACACAGACACATGGAGATTAAGCCACACGTTACTTAACAAGTACTGGATCAAAAGAGAAATAAAAACAGAAATTTAAAAATATCTTGAGACAAACGAAAATGGTAATACAACATCCCAGATGCAGTTCTAAGGAGAAAGGGGGGCGTGATAAACATCTACATTAAGAAGAAAACTCTCAATAAACAACCTAATTCTAACCTCAAGAAACTAAAAAAAAAGAACAAATTAAGCCTAAAAGTAGCAGAAGGAAGGAGATAAACATCACAGTGGAAATAGATGAAATATAGTTAAAGTGCTGAACTTAATATGCCAACGAATCTGGAAAACTCAGCAGTGGCCACAGGACTGGAAAAGGTCCATTTTCATTCTAATTCCAAAGAAGAGCAATGCCAAAGAATGTCCAAGTTCAGTTCAGTTCAGTCGCTCAGTCGTGTCCGACTCTTTGCAACCCCATGATCACAGCACGCCAGGCCTCCCTGTCCATCACCATCTCCCGGAGTTCACTCAGACTCACGTCCATCGAGTCAGTGATGCCATCCAGCCATCTCATCCTCGGTTGTCCCCTTCTCCTCCTGCCCCCAATCCCTCCCAGCATCAGAGTCTTTTCCAATGAGTCATCTCTTCCCATGAGGTGGCCAAAGTACTGGAGCTTCAGCTTCAGCATCATTCCTTCCAAAGAAATCCCAGGGCTGATTTCCTTCAGAATGGACTGGTTGGATCTCCTTGCAGTCCAAGGGACTCTCAAGAGTCTTCTCCAACACCACAGTTCAAAAGCATCAATTCTTCAGTGATCAGCCTTCTTCACAGTCCAACTCTCACATCCATACATGACCACAGGAAAAACCATAGCCTTGACTAGACGGACCTTAGCAAAGTAATGTCAGAACTACCACACAATTGCACTCATCTCACACACTAGTAAAGTAATGCTGAAAATTCTCCAAGCTAGGCTTCAACAGTACATGAACCGTGAACTTCCAGATGTTCAAGCTGGTTTTAGAAAAGGCACAGAAAACAGAGATCAAATTGCCAACATTCGCTGGACCATCAAAAAAGCAAGAAAGTTCCAGAAAAGCATCTACTTCTGCTTTATGACTATGCCAAAGCCTTTGACTGTGTAGGTCACAACAAACTATGGAAAATTCTGAAACAGATGGGAATACCAGACCACCTGACCTGCTTCTTGAGAAATCCGTATGCAGGTCAAGAAGCAACACTTACAACCAGACATGGAACAACAGACTGGTTCCAAATGGGGAAAGGAGCACGTCAAGGCTGTGTACTGTCATCTTGCTTATTTAACTTTTACGCAAAGTACATCATACGAAATGCCGGGCTGGATGAAGCACAAGCTGGAATCAAGATTGCCAGGAGAAATATCAATAACTTCAGGTATGCAGATGACACCACCGTTATGGCAGAAATTGAAGAAGAACGAAAGAGCCTCTTGATGAAAGTGAAAGAGGAGAGTGAAAAAGTTGGCTTAAAACTCAACATTCAGAAAACTAAGATAATGGCATCTGGTCCCATCACTTCACAGCAAAAAATGGGGAAACAATGAAAACAGTGAGAGACTTTTTTTCTTTTGGCTCCAAAATCACTGCAGATGGTGACTGCAGCCATGAAATTAAAAGATGTTTGCTCCTTGGAAGAAAAGCTATGACCAACCTAGACAGCACATTAAAAAGCAGAGACATTACTCTATCAACAAAGGTTCATCTAGTCAAAGCTATGGTTCACATACTGCTGAAGCCTGGCTTGGAGAATTTTGAGCATTACTTTGCTAGCATGTGAGATGAGTGCAATTGTGCGGTAGTTTGAACATTCTTTGGCATGGCCTTTCTAAAGCTCATTTTAGAGGTCACCATTAACCTGATACCAAAACCAGACAAGACACACAAGTAAATAAAATTACAGACCAAAATCCCTGATGAGCAGAGATGCAAAAATCCTCAACAAAACACTAACAAACCAAAGTTAACAGTACATTAAAATGGTTATGCACCGTGATCAAGTGGGATTTACTGCAAGAAGGCAAGAATGGTTCAATATTCACAAATCAATCAATGTGCTATATCATATTGGGCTTCCCTGGTGCCTCAGATGATAAAGAATTGCTTACAGTGCGGGAGACCCAGGTTCAGTCCCACAGTCAGGAGGATCCCCTGGAGAAGGGACTGGCTACCCACTCCAGTGTTCTTGCCTAGAGAATCCCCTGAACAGAGGAGCCTGGGGGCTACAGTCCAGGGCGTCACAAAGAGTCAGACACGACTGGGCGGCTAACACTCACACTTAGTTACTTAAACCACATTAACATCATGACGGGTAAATATGGCCATCTCAATAGGTGCAAGAGAAAGAGCATGGCAAAATTCATAACCTCTCATGATAAAAACTCTCAACAAACTGAGTATAGAGGAAACATACCCCAACACAGCAAAGGTCATATGTGATAAGCACACAGCTAACATCACTCAATGATGAAAATCTGAAAGCATTTCCTCAGAGACTAGGAACAAGACAGGGGTCCCCACTCTCAACAATTCAACACACTGGTAGTCCTAGCCAGAGCAATTAGGCAAGGAAAACGGTAAAAAAAAAAAGGGGGGGGGGATCCAAACTGGAAAGGAGTATAATTGGTTCTTTTTCAGATGACATATTACATACAGAAAGTGCTTAGAGACCAACCAAAAGCTGTTGAATAAGTAAATTTAGTAAAGCTTCAGGACACAAAATTAATTTTGAAAAAATCCATTGTGTTACTGTATACCAACAACAAGCTATTGGAAATAGAAATTAAGAAGACAATCCTATTCACAAAAGAATAAAATACTCAGGAGCAAACTTAACCAAGGAGATAAAGGTCTGTAGCTGAAAATGATAAGACACTGATGGATAAAGTTAAAGAAGACACAAATAAATGGAGAAATATTTTATGTGAGCTCACGGATTGGAAGAATGGATGTTACAATGTCTATACTACCCAAAGCAAACTACAGATTCTACACATTCCCTCCCAAAGTTCCAAAGGCATTTTCCTCATAAACAGAACAAACAATGCTGAAATTCTTATGGAATCACAAAAGGTCTCAAATAGCACATGTAATCTTGATGAAGAAGAACAAAGCTGCAGGCATTCACTCCCTGGTTTCAACCTATATTACAAAACCACACAGTATGGTTTGGGCACTAAAAGACGCATATACCAAAGGAATAGAATAGAGAGTCCAGAGATTAAACCCACATATACCGCATATATGGCCAATCAACTCACCACAAAGGGGCCAAGAACATATAGTCCGTAAGGAACAGTCTCTGCAACAAATGGTGCTGGAAAGCTGGACAGCCGCACGCATGATGATGAAACTCAACCACTGACACCACACACAAAGACCAACCCAAAATGGACTGAAGACTTGGATGTTAAGACCTGAAACTATAAGATTCCTGGAGGAAAACATATAAGCCAACCTCCTTGACGTTGGTCTTGGCAATAATTTTTCTGGTTTGTTAACAAAAGCAATGGCAAAAAAACCCCCAAACAAGTTAGGCTGCATCAAACAAAAACCTTTATAGCAAAGGAAATCAACAAAATGCAAAGGCCATCTAGGGAATGAGGGGAAATATTTGCAGACTACATCTCCAATAAGGGGTTGATATCTAAAATATACAAGGAATTCAAAGAACTAGACTGCAAAAAATATATTATATATATATATATATATATATATATATAAATTTGACAAAGGACCTGAATAGACATTTTCCCAAAGAAGGCATACCAATGACCAACAGATATATCAAGATGCTAAACTTCACCAGTCACCAGGGAAATGCAAATGAAAACCATAGTGAGACGTCACTGCACAGCTGCGAGAATGGCCGTCATCCAAAGGACAAGAGACAGTAAGTATCGGCAAGGATGTGGAAAAAGGGAAGCCCCTTCACTGTTGGTGGGAATATAAATCGGTGAAGCCATTACAGAGACCAGTACGGAGGTTCCTCAAGAAACTAAGAGTGAACGACGACGGTACGATCCAGCAATTCTACCGCCAAGTATTTACCCAAAGGAAATGAGCTCACTGTCTCAAAGAGAGTTGCTTGCCCACAGCAGCAGTATTATTCACAACAGCCAAGGTACAGAAACAACCGAAGTGCCTTCGAAAGAGGAATAGAGAAAACGTGAAGACTTCCTGGTGGTCTGGTGGCTAAGAATCCACCTGTCAATGCAGGGGGCACAGATTCCACCCCTGGCCCAGGAAAATCCCGCACGCCGCGGGACAGCTAAGCCCGTGCACGCAACTACACGTTCACTGCCATGCCGTGTTTGTCCGACCACGTACCACCCCGTGGACTGCAGCCCGCCAGGCTCCTCCGCCCACGGGGTTCTCCAGGCAAGAATTCTGGAGTGGGTCGCCATTTCCTTCCCCAGGGGAGCTTCCTGACCCAGGGATCAAACCCACGGCTCTCACGTCTCCTGCACCGGCAGGCGGGCTTTTCACCATTAGCGGCGCCTGGGAAACAGTGCAATCACAACCACAACGAGACACCACTTCACGCCCAGTGCGGAGGCGACTCCCAACAAACAGCTGGAAATAGCAGGTGTGGGTGAGAGCGTGAGGAAATCGGAACTCGTGCGCTGCTGCTGTGAGTGTGAGGCAGAGCAGTGGCTGCAGAAACCAGCACGGCAGCCCTGTGGGGCCACACGATGCAGCCACCCTGCTTCCAGCCCAGTTCCAAACTAGCTGAAAGCAGGGTCTTGAAGGAATCGAACCTGGGTCTCTGCCATTGCAAGCAGATTGCTGACCATCTGAGCCACCAGGGAAGCCATGTTTACCATTATTTTGGCAAATTATACACATTTCCAATAATTCACCAAAGTTAAAAAGTTTACTAAAGAGTATATACACTTTCCGTCACATAAAAAAGAAAGTGGCATAAGAAAATACACATTTGATTGCAAGAGAACCACAGCAAGGATGAACCAGAGCCTAAAAGATGGCTTACCTGTAGGGGCGGGTGGGCAGGAGCAGCAGGAGGGCGGGCCGCAGGGGGAACAGCGCTCCTCTGCAGACACCGGGCCTACAGCCCCGATGCTTTGGACCGCCGCAGGGCCCCATGTCCCTTCCCTGTGCCCCCAGATAGGGGGCAATCAGAATGTGGAGCAACTCCAAGTGGAATTCAGCCTAATGCCCGACGTCCACTGTGCTCCATCAGTGACAGGGCCGCAGGGTCGGGGTGGGAAAGAAAGGAGGTGGCCTGAGTCACGTGGGCTCCAGCACCCGGACAGAATCCTGCAGGTCCGGGCACAGCACACACACTGCGCTCCGTGGGTGAGGCTATTCCTCCCAGGTGTGTGATGGCAAGTCTCCATCAAAACATGACATGCACACCAGGGCTGAAGGGACAAGTCATCAGGGAGGGCAGGCTGCCCGAAGTCAGGCCAGGCAGCGTACTGAAGACAGCGCGGGGCTAGAGGAGTCCCGTGGGGAGCCATCAGGGCGAGCTCACGTTTCTATCAAAGGACTCCCTGGTGGCTCTGATGGTAAAGAATCCACCTGCAATGTGGGAGACCTGGGCTCGATCTCTGGGTCAGGAAGATACGACGGAGAAAGGAACAGCTACCCACTCCAGTATTCCGGCCTGGCAAATTCCATGGACGGAGGAGTTGCAAAGAGTTGGACATGACCGAGACACTTTCACTTCACACACACAGGTGGCCAGGCTGAGAAATGCAGACAGACATGTACACCACATGGGCTGGTGCACACACACGTATTCTCCCCCATCTGGCAGCCGGCAGGAGCACAGCCAGCACCCACAGCTTGGTTTCTAAATAACACTCGCCAAAAAGGAGCCAGGGCTCATGGGAGGGAGAGACTGATTGCAGTGCCAAGGGAGGAAAATGCGAGCCGAGGCTGGAGCATCTCGGGGAGCCGGGAAGGGATTCAGCTCCAGGGAAGACGAGCAATGTCGGACCTGAATGATGCCCGAAGACCCGCGTCAGGACCATCGGAGCCACCAGATCAGTAATGATGGCAGCGGGTCACAACCCCCCGCTGTTCAGTCGCTCAGCTGTGACCCCATGGATGGCAGCACACCGGGCTTCCCTGTCCTTCACCATCTCCTGGACTTGGCTCAAACTCATGTATGCTGAGTTGGAGATGCCATCCAACCATCTCATCCTCTGCCGTTCTCTTCTCTCCTTTACAACCCATAAATAATGTCAATATCCACAGGAACACACTGATTTAAATAAATCACTGAACAGATCAGCAGAGGAAAAGGGACAGGTTCTTCCAAGGAAATCCCAACTGATCGACGGAGACAGAATGTGGGAAGAGAAACCCCCCCACGGGACAGCCGTCACTAAAAGAGCAATTTCCACCGAGGGATGGTCGACACCAGCAGGCAGCACTTCCGGTGGAAGACGCACACACCTCGTGTCAAAGAGACTCCCTCCACATACCTGCTGATGACAAGAGGAGCAAGATTCCCCTGGCCGCAGAGAAGCCCTAGAGACACGCCTCTGCCAGGGGATCAAGGTGGAACCATGGAAATAAGGCGTCCTGCACCCTGGTAGGAGGCACTTTGCAGGACCCAGCACGGTCCCCAGGTATTCTTGCCAAAAAGGGCATAATCTTGATCTAATCATGAGACACAGCGGGAGAACCCAGAACAAGGGGCATTCCACACACCAGCTGACTGGCCCCGTCCTAAACGCCCAACTCATGAAAGTCAAGACACACTGGAGAGCCGCCAGGGCAGGAGGGGACGAAGGGGACAAGCAGACGCAGCGTGGGAGTCTCGGGGCGGACGAAGGTCGCTGGTGGCTAAACTGGCGGGATTCGGATAGAGAGTGCGGCTCAGGGAGCAAAACTGGACCAGCACCACCTCCGGTTTCAGTAAAAGCCTGCGGCATGGAGATGCTGCTGTTGAGGAGGAACAGGGTGAGGCGTATGGAGCTCTCTGTACTATTCTGGAACTTTCTTTCAAAATAAAAAAGTAAAACAAGAAAAGCAGAGACTTTAACAGAGGACCGCTCTCATTACTCCTCCTAAAGCCCCGTCAGCGCCGAGACTCAGCCCAGGTCCACTCCTGCGGCCAGACCACCTTCCCACCCTCATCCCCGCCACCCGCACGCCCTGCCCCCGGCCCCCTTGCTGCTCCTCACAGATGCCAAGCACATCCCGACCACAGGATCTTGGCACACGGCATCTGCTCC
>SJXQ01011479.1:132553-149370 GCA_006408695.1 Aepyceros melampus
ACAGGTCCATGGCTCAGCCTCAGCCCAGGAGCCGCTCACGCGCAGGGTGTAAGCTCAACAGCCGCAGCCCTGCCCAGCTGCCCAGCCACAGCCTGGCCTCTCTCGCCTCCTGACCTCTCTGGGAGCGCCTCCCTCTGGCCCCCACCTCAGAGTCCCCTGCAGCACACATGGGCCCCCATGGCCTGGGACGGCCCCTGGCCACACCGGCTGACTGTGCCCGGGACTGCCAGCCAGGTGGCCCTGGGAAGGTGTGGGGCATGCCCGTGGGGTGCCCCCCAAGCAGTGGATGGACAGGACAGGGCAAGCAGAGGCCTGGGGCCGCCACCCCCGACCTGCCGCAACCCGGAGCCCCGCCAGGGCTCTGGGAATGGCTGCAGAAGGCACACGTGGGCCACGGCATCCAGGCTGCTCGGGGGCAAAGGGCACAGTGGAGCAGAAGGGACAGGGCAGCAGGCTGGGTCCTCGGGCCTCACTTGCCCGCTGGGCACTGCCGAGGCACAGGCCAGGCCCCGGGGAGTGGCTGGTGGGGATTAGGGGCGTGGCCTCAGCTGAGCTGAACCCCAGGTCACATGGAACTGCAGGCCCAGGGCACCGACGGGGAGGGTCTGCCAGAAGCCCAGGCTCAGTGTTCCTGCAGGCACCCAGCGGGCGGGGGTGCCTGAAGCCTGAGACCCCAGGGCTAGGGTCACTCGTGAGCCTCAGCCTAAGGGCACAGACCCCACCCCAACAGGCCCATGACCACGGCATCATCGCAGGATGTCCCCAGGCCTGGCTTGGAGGTGTGTCCCTGGGCTGGACACCACACTGAGAACACACCGCTATGGCTGGCTGTCCCCACGGGCGATGACCCCCTGGGAGGCCGCATCTCTTCCCAGTTCTGCTCTCATCAGCACCGAGGTCGTCTCTGGGGTCTGCGCCCCCTACTAGAAGGCACTGACCCTGGGGCCACTGGGAGCCGGGGACACGCCCACTGGCTCAGCGGACTGTGGACGGGGCCCACCCTTCAAGGAGACCTTCACCCTCTCCCCACAATGGCGCCCCTGCACCTGGTGGGGCCACCCACAGGGTCCCCCTGCCTGCCGCCTTCCAGGCCCGCCGGGTGCTGACCTCCTCAACCCTTCGAGAGCAGGGGCTCTAAGCCGCAGCCTGCCCTCCACGACACCGGGAGATGCCTTCACCAGCACAACTTGGGGGTGGACGCTACTGGTGTCCGGTGGGTACCAAGGCCAGAGGTGCTGCTGCCCCAGAGCCCCCCTCACTGCCCCAGGAATGATCCAGATTAAAATGCCAGGAGCGCTGGGGCAGGCGGGGGAGCCTGCGCTATACACCAAACGCTCTCACGATCCTCTGTGCAGATAAGACAGCTGAGGCCTTGCATGAAGCCACCATCATGCCAGACACGTCCAGGGCCGAGGCACAGAGCCTGCCCGCCCCACACCACCCTGCAGATGGGAGCGCTCTCTCTCCATGCCCGCCTGGCAGTGCCCCCCTCACGACACTGGCCAGTCATTCCTGCAGCCTCGCTACCATGGGCAGCGCCAGCCAGCAGTGCGCTCTGCACGGGGCCTTCTGGCCTCCAGACCACGTTCCCCGGGGCAAGGCTGACACCAGAGGCCAAGCCCCGAGGTGGGGCAGATGTCTGATTCCCGCTCCGGGACACGGCCAGGGGACGGGAACACTGCCAGCCCCTCACCCCCTGAGGACAGCGCCTCCTGGACCCTCACTCTGCAAGGCCGCTCCCTGTTCCTGCAGAGTGGGAGACGCATCGGGGATGGCGCAGACACAGGGGGCCAGGCCCACCCTCTGGAGAGGAGCCCAGGGCCTGCCCCATCTGTCCAGGCCGGAGCTCAGCCGAGGCCGCCCCTTCTCCCACTCGCTCCCCAGCTACAGGGCGGCCACTGTCCAGCCCCATCAGCAGCACGTCCTGAGCAGAGGCTTCACCCAAGTCCCCTGGTCAAGGCCTCGGCCCAGGACCAGGGGGTGCAGTGCCCTTGTGCCCAGCCCCCACCCTGGGAGGCCATGCCAAGGCGGTCACCCAGCTCCCTGAGGAAGGGCGGGTCGTGTTACCAGCCGGGCAGGTGCCACCAGGAACCACCCAGATCCAGAACCACCAGGGAGGCTCAGCTCCCACCAGGCCTGCCAAGCCGAGGATGACCTTCCTGCTCCCGGGGGCACTGTGGGCAGGCGAGCAGACGGGCCAGGCCGTCCTTGGGAGCTGCCCAGGCTCGGGGCCGACCACACATGCCCGTCGTGGAAGCAAGCGTCAGGCTGCAGCACCACCCAGGCCACTCCTTCAAGGCCCCACCCCAGATGCTCCTGGCCAGGGTCCCCTAATGAAGCGTGATGGTGGGGGGGCAGAGCACCAAGCCAGCCCACTCCTGGTGGGCCGGGCCCAGGACCTACATCCTCAACTCAGGCTCGAGCACCTCGGGAACACCCAGGAGGCAGGGCACCTGCTCCGGCCACCAGCGGGCAAAGTGGCCCCTCATGGCCCCTGTGACACCCAGCAGCCCCCAGGCCACTGTCCCCCACCACCCGGGCACAAGCCCCAGGCTGAGCCGGCCCAGAGCAAGAGGCCAGCAGCAACTCAGGGAGCAAGGGAATGTCCCGGGAGGTGGTCGACGCAGCCGTGCCACCCACCCTGATGGGACCTGGGCATGTGTCTGTCCCCTCAGGGCCTCCACCCACTTGACAGGCCATGGGGCCATCGGCTGCCCCCCACCCTGGTGGGCGTGAGCCCCTCCAGCTCGGACCCTAAGACAAGCCTGGCTGTGGAGGAGTCAGGGGTCCCAGGCCACCTGGCCGGGCCGAGGGCAGCGGCCGCCAGCCCAGGGAACCACCCCAAGGGCCACAGCTGCAGAGGGCCCAGCCTCCCTCCTGGATGGGCAGCCCGGCCCCCAGGCTGGGCACAGGGGTCAGTGTCGCTGCAGCTAAAATAGAAATCAGGCTTCTCTGATAAAGAAGAAAAACAAAGAAACCGTGAACAGCCTGGAGAAAGCCCATACCCGGGCCTGAAAGAGCGAAGCCGCTCGGAGAACCTTCAGCTGTTCCTATGAACAGATGCTTGCAGCCGGACTTGTCCTTCCTAGGGCTAACTGCTCGCAGACCCCACAGGCCCTGGGAGCCTGCTGTCCAGGTCCTGGGGTGCCCTTCCTGCCCCAGGGCTGAGGCCTCTGGGGGGCTCCCCCCACCATCAGCCAGCTCCTTTTGTCTCTGGGCAGGACCGCCCCAGACCTGGGCCGAGAGGGACCCAAGCAGGCAGTGCAGTCGTGACCCTGAGAGAGGCTGGAGTCCCCTGCACGGCAGCCCTGCCCACTCCCTGCAGTCCCTGCCCCTCAAGTCTCCCCAAGAGCAGGGCCAGGGGCCCAGGCCTGTCCTGGCCCAACCTGGAGGCAGCCTCCAGATGCCAGTGGGCAAGGACGCCTCGCTGCCCTCCTGACCCCACGCCATGCTCAACCCCCTCAGGATTCCCGGCCACTGGCAGGGCGAAGGGCCCCAGGACCTTGTGAGGGCCTGTGGGCTGCTGATGTTATAAAGATGACCCTTCACAATGATTTTTGAAACAACCAATATTTTCAAAGTGGAAAATTGAGAGAAGTTTAAAAATTGCAACCCAGAACCCACACCCAGGGGTGACCCACA
Source organism: Aepyceros melampus (assembly GCA_006408695.1). NCBI lineage: Eukaryota > Metazoa > Chordata > Mammalia > Artiodactyla > Bovidae > Aepyceros > Aepyceros melampus. The sequence goes on from SJXQ01011479.1 coordinate 136,196, forward strand.
GGAGCCCCTCAGTGTCCACTTCCAGGCCACCCCATCCACTCGACTGTGCGTTTTGGGCCCTGTGACCCCGGGACCGACTGTCTGCTGCCAGTGGGCACTTGCTGCCTGCCGCAGTCACAGCCGGTCCAGGCTGCACGTGCCCGCCGGAGCCCCCGCTGACCGCACTCTGCCTCACTGCAGACACAGCCCTTCATCCAGGTCCCCTGGGAGCAAACCAAGCCCCACGCCCAACAAGGAGCCCCCAGGTGCCGGTTACACCTTCCCTGTGATGGGCTTGCCGAGCACTCCCTGGGGAGCTGGCCCCAGGGGCATGGACCCTGGAGTGGCTGGTACAGCCAGGGGCCTGGGCAGCCGCTTCCAGGCTGACCCCCTCCTAAGAAGCATCCTGGGGTCTCAGGAAGCCAGGAGGCCACGCTTAGAGCCTCGAGTCCTCCAAACCCGCGTCAGACCTCAGTCCTGTGGTCTCCGAGCTCCCTGAGCGAGCACAGAGTCACCTCAGGGGAGCACGGGGGGCCTCCCCAGGTGACTGCCTGCCACCCCACCCCCACCAAGGAGCCCCGCGGACACCCGGGGCGGCATGACTTGGAGGTGACGGGCGGCCTGCCAGAGACCTTGATAAGAGTGTGGAGGGGGGGCCTGTCCTGGGGATGAGGCGAGCGAGGCCCGCAGAACCCCCAGCCCCGCCCGTCCGCCTCATGGCAAGGGCAGCCAGAACATTCCAGCACTGCCTGGGAAGTGCCCGGAGTGAGGTGCCCACACCCCTGCTGAGCTGCCTGCGGGACCTTGGGCCTCGATCCAGGGGGCCAGACGGGGGAGGGCAGAGAGCAGCCTCCACCCTCGGGGGCTTCTCACCCACTTCTTGTTTCATCCTCAGCCTGGGGACAGGGGTGGAGAGCAGGCCTCTTCAGGGAACAGGGAGTCACCCGGTGGCCCCCAGGCACACACAGGTCAGGGACAGGCTAGGAGCAGAGCCATGGGGTGGGGCTCCCACCTCAATCAGGCAGGCTGGGGCCTCCTGGGATCCACCTCACTCCCCTCACCCCCCACTCAGCACCCCAAGGGTCTCAAACACGCCGGGACCCTCACCTAGGCCCCCACACAGCTGCTGGACTGGCTCGACTGAAGCTCGAGCTCTGCCCTCCCATCCCCCCAGGCCCCTCGCCCTGCCAGGCCTCCCCGAGCGGTTTGATTCTTTGTGGGGTCACCCTTCCTTTCCGCACCCCAGGGCAGACGAGAGGTGGGTGGGAAGCACCCACAGAACAGCCAGGCCCGGGGCCGTGGGGTCTCCCGGGGCCGCGGGGGCCGCTGTGAGAGCTGCCACTGCACTAGGCTCCTGTGGCACCGGAGGCAGCACGCTCCAGAAACGGAGCCCCTCGCTGGAGCCTGCGGGGCAGTGGACGAGACAGTCAGAGGGAGGGGGCGAGTCCAGACCCAATGCCACAGACGCGGCGCGGGCACGGGCCCCGCCGGGCAGCAGGCTCACAGCATCACCCACCGCGGCGGGCAGCCTGGGGACTGTGCAGACTCGCCCGCACGCCCGCGGACCCAGGATCTAGGCCCCGCAGGGCTCCTGGGGCTTCCCAAAGAGACGCCCACAAGGACAGCCCTCCCAAGACAGGCCTGGGGACCCCGGCAGGACGGCGGGACTGGTCTTCCCCAACCAAGGACTTTCTGTAATTTTCTAGGGCCTGGGCTTCAGCTAGGTTGTCCCAGGACAGCTGATCCACCCCAACCACCCTGGAGACGAGTCTGGCCAAAGTCACACTGCCTGCAGACCGCTCAGGACAGCAGGTGACCAGCACACCCGGGGGGTGCCGGGACCTTGTGGAGTCATCCGGCTACCTGGCCACCCATCCACCCCCACAGCCATCCACCAGCCCACTCTGCCTCTGTCTGTCCACCATCCACACCCACATCCGGCCACCTGTCCATCAACATCCAGCTCTACATCCATCTGTCCACCCATCCAGTCCTACATCCCATCCATCCATCTGTCCATCCATCATTCTGCCTGTCCATCTGCCATCCATCCCTACATTCGTCTGTCCACCATCCACACCCACATCCATCCATCCATTCGTCCATCCATCATTCCACCTGTCCATCCGACATCCAACTACATCTGTCTGTCCACCCATCCACTCGCCCATCCCTCGGGGACACTTACTCCAAGCTGTGCCCTGTACTGGCCCAGGGGTCCCAGACCCTCCCCTTATTCCACAGCAACTACAGGCCTCAAACTCCTGAGAAGCACCATGGGTGCACGGGGCTCCCTCCCATAGCAGGACCCCATCCCCAGGAAGGGGCACAGGGCCTCAGCCCACCAGCGGACAAGACTGATGTGAAGGCTCCCTGTGCATGGATGACAAGGACCCCAAACGAGAAACCAGGAGCCTCGTGCCTGGGAGCAAGGGCACCACAGAGGCAGGACCTCCTGTCTCCCTTGGCCCCCGACTTACGGCCGAGGGGCCTCGATGAGTCAGGGCGCTGGGTCTGACCAGGCCCACTGCTCCACATCTGCTGTGCCCCTGAGTGCCTGATCCCATCTGGGAAGGGAAGGAACCACGTGGACTGTGTGGATGAGACAACAGGCTGGCCGGGCTGTGGGCCAGTGACACTGTGGCCCAAAGTCCCGCATCGCGACAACCCTGAGGTGCAGCCTGGGGCCGAAGCTCCTCGCGAGGCCAGATCCACTGAGAGGGGTGCTACTCTGGACTTGTTGCAAGGCAGCCAACAGACACGCCCTCGAGTTGACTCCAAATCCCGAGACGGGCCCCTGGGGCCCTGACAGGACGCCTGATTTCCCTCGTGAGGCGATGTTCTGGGCTCACCTCAGGTGTCCCCTGCCCCAACCCTGCACGTGGGCGTTTCCCTGGGACCCCTGGTGTCCCTCCAGGGAAAGGGACCCTGGGACCACAAACCGGGGGCCAGGGATGCTCAGAGCTACGTCTTTCTTCTAGCCCTTTCATGTAGACGAAGAAGCGTCTTGTGGCTGTTGTTTTCAATTGGAGGATAAGCGCTTTACAATGTTGCATTGGTTTCTGCCCTATAACAGCATGAGTCAGCCACAAGGATACACGTGTCCCCTCTGGAAGTCCTCATTTCATGCACTGTCGAAGCCTGGCTTGAAGAATTTTGAGCATCACCTTGCTAGCATGTGGAATGAGCGCAATGGTACAGTAGTGTGAGCATTCTTTGGCATTGCCCTGCTTTGGGATTGGAATGAAAACTGACATTGTCCAGTCCTGTGGCCACTGCTGAGTTTTCCAAGTTTGTGGGCATATTGAGTGCAGCACTTTCACAGCATCATCTTTCAGGATTTGGCCACCTGGTGAAAAGAGCCGACTCATTGGCAAAGACCCTGAGGCTGGGAAAGATTGAGGGCAGGAGGAGAAGGGGGTGACAGGATGAGATGGTCGCATGGCATCATCGCCTCAATGGACATGAGTTTGAGCAGGCTCCAGGAGATAGCGGAGGCCAAGGAAGCCTGGCGTGCTGCCGTCCATGGGGTCACAGAGAGTCAGACACGACTGAGTGGCTGAGCAACACCACCCGTCAGCTCTTTTCTGTGCTCAACGTCCCAGCTCTCAGGGACGCGAGCAGAATTCCTCGGCAGCCTCACCCCACGATTCCCACACAAGGCACTTAGAATAACCAAACAAATAACATCACAGCCGTGACACCACCACAAGAGCACGTGTGCACACACCCAGCTCTGCGCGTCCTGAGCAGACATCCCACTGGTGGCGGGTCATCTGAAACGACCTCCTCTGGGAGTCATTCCACCCCGTCCGTGAAGCTTAGGGTCATTTATGTTTTGAGGGACTTCTTTTTCTAGTTAAGATTTATTTAGGGATTTGGGAGATTGGGGGTTGCTGTTATATTTAAAATTATGGGAACTATTTACAAGGTTCCAAAGTCAAGCCCATAAAACCATCAAACATCCTTAGAAACATTTCGGTTCTGTTATGTACCCCTGCCCAGAGGGTTTAATCCTTCCACTACTTTTGCTTCTTAATATAAAGTTGCAGGCAGATTCTTTACCAGCTGAGCCACAAGGGGAGCTCAATATAAAGTATTTATCAGTGTCTCCTTTTATTAGAGGAGCCACAGCTTGGTATATTTTTATCCACTGTCTGTGTGGGTTTTTTTTTTCACGTAAAAATATTTCCTGACTAGACTATTCTGGTGGTCCAGTGGTTGAGAATCTACCTGCCAACGCCAGGGACGTGGGTTCAATCCCTGGTCGGGGAACTAAGATCCAGCATGGTACACAGCGTGGCCAAAAAATAAAAATTTCTGTTAAAAAAAAATCAAAATTAAAAAAACATTTCCTGGTAGTCACTCCGTTAAAGCATGTGGAGACTGCACTGTCCCTTTGTCACGCCTGCACAATACTCTGCAGGCCGTGCATCCAAGCTGCCTCCTACGGTCGGGCATTCGAGTTCCCCATCTTCTGCTATTAGGAAGAACGCTTGAACAGCCAGCCTTGGGCTCCTCTGGTGGCTCGGTGGTAAAGAATCCACCTGCCAACGCAGGAGACATGAGTTCGATTCCTAGGCCGCGAAGATTCCATGGGCCGCAGAGCAGCTAAGCCCGGCACCACGACTACTGAGTCTGTGCTCCGGAGCCCCGGGGGTCGCAACTACTGAAGTCTGGGCCCCCTAGTGTCCATGCTCCCCAACGAGAGACGCCTGCCAACCACAGCTACAGAGTAGCCCCTGCTCACCACAACCAGAGAAACGCCTGGTTTCCAAAACTCAGCCAAAACTCCAGTTTCCAAACAACCTAAAAATTCAATCAGCCCTGTGCACATGGACTTTGGTTTTGGCAGGGTTGGGGGAGAAGGGGGCCGTATCTTCAAGATAGGTCCCTGGAAGCGGGGTACGGGCAAGCATGCTCGCGCCAGACTCACCCAAATGCCAAAGCTCACTCCCCGCGGAGTCTACCATCTTGCAGGCCTTGCAGCGGCAGGGGTGCCTCTTCCCCACAGCCTTGGTGCTACCAGTTGAGGGTGTCGTCCGGATTTCCGCCCGCCCGGGGGGACCCCGCAAAGCCCCACCTCTGCGTCTCTGACCTTCTCGCATGTCTAAGGCACTGCCTCGCCAGCTGCTTTGCCCATAAACTCTCTCCACCCACATCTCTCGCTCATCTTCCTTGGGGCCACTGGGCCTTTCCTTCTCTGTTTTAGAATGGCTCTCTGTCTTAGAGACACTAACCTGTGGATGTATCTCAGTTCTCCCGTGGCCTTCCACCCATCTCTTTATGTCTCACGAGCTGGTGGTGCACATGAACACCATTTCCCTCCCACGCTGCTGCTGCTGCTGCTGAGTCGTTTCAGTCGCATCCGACTCTGTGCGACCCCAGAGACGGCAGCCCACCAGGCTCCCCCGTCCCTGGGATTCTCCAGGCAAGAACACTGGAGTGGGCTGCCATTTCCTTTTCCAATGCATGAAGGTACACTAACGCTTCCCTAATGCGCCGGCTTTGAGCCACAGAGAAGCCTCCCCACCCTCACCCTCGGGCTGCGGAGGGTCCCCGAGTCTCCTCCGGGTGCTCGAGTGGTCCTCCGACCCCTTGGGAGCCACCCCAGGGTGCAGCGAGAGAGGTCGGTCCACCCTCACCTGCTCCTCCCGGTGCATCAGCACTAAAAACTGCGTTGGCTGGAGATGCTGCCTACAGCTCTGGCTAAATTTCCATGCGCGGTTGGGTCCACACGTGGATTTTCTTTACTCTGTTTTATTGCTTGTCCGCCTGCCAGTACCACACTGCTTTTACTACCCGAGCTTTGTTTTATAACATTGTGAGCCTCCCAGCCAAGAACGTGGATGTGACTTCTGAGAAAGACCAGCTGGGATGTCTTGGAGCAGAAATCCAGGCCACATGGCCCATCGAGATGACACATCCCAAGCATGTGGCCACAGGGCTGCTCGGGCACCACGTGGCGCTCCCCTGGGTGCCCTGGGAACCCTCGACTTCTCCCCGTGAGGGGTGGGGCACCTCTGGGTCAGGGGCCTGTCCTCTGGGTCAGGGCTCCTCCTGCGGGCCCCTCTCAGCAGGGTCAGCCTGGCGGTTGAGGAGGGGCTCCTGGCCCAGACCAGTGGGTGGCATGTGGTGAAGTGGGAGTCCTGGCATGGCTGGGCATCTCCATACAGAGAAGTGTTCCAAGGCTGGAGGGACTCAGAGCAGGGTGGGGACTCTGGTTCCTTTTTCTGACTTCCTCTAGACCTTTGCACGGTGCTCAGCGGCAAATTTGGCAGGAGGATATGGAGGGACCGTTCCAGGGCATGCTTTTCAGAAGAAGAGGAGAAGGGAGCCCACCCCTGAGAGACACAGAGGGGAAACCCACAGCCCCTGGTCCCTGGTGAACACCTGATGGGCAGGGGAGGCCAGGAGCGTGCCCGGGACAAGAGGCAGGTGGGGACCGGCGCTATGAGAGGTCAGAAGGGGCAGCCATCAGGCACTTCCCAGACACGGCTTGGGGGCCCTCTGCAGAGTGGGGGTATGGGCCAGCCAGGGTGGGTGCCCACGCACACACCAGGCGTGACGCGGGGAACCTCAGTGTCGGAAGAGATCCAGGCAGAAGTAGAGCAGCTTTCTGAGGTGGCTGAGCCAAGCAGCCTGGCCCCAGTTTCCCCATCACGAGTCACTGAACAGAGCAGGTGAGCAGAGACCAGGCCCGAGGCCCAGAGCAGGCAGGGCGGGCCCAGGGTCGGCCACCGCAGCCCCTGCCAGGTGGGCACAATGTGTGCATGTCAGGGGGCTGCTGGGAGAGTCCCCCTCTGACAGGTGGAGCCAACACCCCCACGGAGCGCCTGGGTCTCCCTGTGCCCGGAGCCCACCACAGACACCGACACGCTGCCTCCCTGGGCCAGGCGTCCCTCCTCGGGCGGGGACCACGAACCCATGGGGACTCCGGCCCCTCCTCGGGACACACTCCCTTTGCAGGCTTTCACCCGGGCAGCAAGGATCCGCTCCCACCCAGGAAGGGCTGCTGTGAGGATGGAGGCATTCCAGGAGAAAGGGCCCTGGAAAGAGCCCCCCCACGGACACTCGGGGGCCTGCAGGACTCTCCTGCAGCCCCAGGAGGGTCCCGGGGTGCCTGCCCATCACTCTGAGCTCACCCGCTTCCCCAGCTCAGGAATGTCGCTGGATAAAAATACCCACAACCAGTGTCATCAGGCAGGCCCGCCCGCCCGTGGGGCTCAGGGCTGCCGGGCAGCGGGCTGACCGCCACAGCCGGGCTGCAGGGCTCCTGGGCCGGACACCACGTGACCCTGCCCCCAGCACCTGCCCTTGCTGGGTGCGGGCTGTGCATAGAGAGGCTTCCAGTGGCCCTGCCCACCCACGCGGACCCTTCGATGCCCAGGGGCACTGAGAGCGGCACACGCTAACGCCCCACCAGCTCCGGAGTGCCTGAGCCACTGGGGGCTCTGAGCACTGCGGAACAGGGTGGCCGTGAGAGGCAGCATGGCTCTGCCTGGGGCAACATGGGGAGGCTTCCTGGTGGGGGAGGCCTCCGAGCTGAGCCTCAGCCTGTGGTTCTGGGCAGCAGGGCTTTAGGGCAGGGACCTAAAACAGCCCATCAAAGGCCTCTGAAGGCCAGGCCCCCCCACAGGGTGGCAGCCCCCGGAGTGGACAGCCAGGGCCCAGTCAGGCTGGCACGTCCGGGGAGGCCCGGCCTGTGCTCCAGATACAGCTTCCTTTTCTCCTCTCTTCTCCCAGCAGACGGGGCACCCACCCTGCACAGGCCCACGTCACCCCAGGGTCAGCATTATGACACCCACCCAGGGCCTCACCAGGCCTGCCCAGATCCTGGGCAGGACGAGCCGCGGGCTCTGGAGTCGGCCAACCTTGGGCACACCAGCTGTGTGACCACGGGCCCGTCCTCTCCCCTCTGTGGGCCTGGATTTGCACAGGGCACAGCCCGATCCCTCTCCACCCTCCTCCAGGGCCCAGGGAGAGCCAGGCTGCCCTCTGCCCTGGCACCTGCACCCCAGCCAGTGCCCGCGGGGCTCAGAGAAGGGGCGCAGGGTCACCTGTACCAGCCAGCAGAAGGCAAACCCGGCAGGGCCAGGTGTCATCACACGATCAGAAGCCACGTGTGAAAACGGCCCCCGGGGCTCAGGTCACCTGGAGTCTCAGCGGTCATTCCACCTGCAGCAGAGCTGGGCCGCACCCCTTGCCAACTGCACCCCTGCCTTCTGCGGGGTCTGGTGGTCACAGCACCCGGGGACGGTGGGAGGCAGAGCCCTGGCCCTCTCTGCCCTCGAGACAAACGGCAGCCACCTGGCGTGCCTAGGGACGCCAGGCCACCTCCATGCTCTGCCCCTTGCTCCAAGGCGCCTTCCTGGGGAGGAAGCTGGCCCTGCCAGGCCCCCCCCATCCAGACCCAGAGCCTCGACGCCTGAGGTGAAAGGTCAGGTGGCGGAGCTGGCCCTCACTCTCCTCGCAGCAGAGCCCGGGCACCTCCACACGTGTGCATCTGTGGCATCTCCCGGCACGACCACACCCATGGACACCGGCTCCCCCTCATGGGGCCGCGTGTGACACCGTCCCGGCGGTCCATCTCACTGGGGGCAGGAGCCACGAGAGAGGCCACGCAAGCTGAGAGTCGACTCAGAACCCGGTTTGAAAAGAACAGGAGGTGGGGGTGCTCGGCCCAGGGTCCCCATCAGGAGCACCTCCCCACTAGGCGCCCGGCACCCAGAACTGGTGGGAAACCAGGACCTGGGCCCCTGACCACGGACACCCCTGGCTTCTAGCAGCGTCCCCAGGGCCTGCTGGTCTGCTGAGCCCCCTTCACGCTGAAGAGTCAGCCTGAGAACCGGCTTCTGCAGGAGGAGGACTGCAAGCTGCCACACCTCTGGAAGCCAGGGCATGGGAGTTGGACACCCCAGGTGGGGCCCAGACCCCGGGCGGCGGGGGGTGCAGCGCCCCAGGCCCGCCTTGGCTGCTCCTGCGTCTGTCTCCTCTGGGTCAAACCCCACCCCGGCTCCACGAAACCTGCTGTAGGCAGCTCCCCAGTCACAGGCGCCGAGTGCTAACGTGCCCCTCCTGCCCCTCCAGCCCCGGGCGCAGGCTGGGCCACGGGCACCAAGCCCCCGGGCAGCTGACGGTTCAGCGCCAGGCACGGGCAAGCGTTCCCTCCCACCTGAGCAGCCCTGCCCGAAGGTGCCAGGACACACCAAGCCTGCCGCAGAGGAGGGGGTGGGGACTCAGAGTGGCCCAGCCACGGGGCAGCACGGGGCAAGACGCCTGGCCCCTGCTGGGGGCCGAGCACCCGTCCTGCACCAGGCCGCCCCCTGGCCCCAGACCCTCGAGTTTCCAGCTCAGGGGCCCCCGCCTCCCAGACCGTCCCTCCCGTCCCACTCTGCCTCCTAGGAGCCCTCCTCCCCTGATGGCGGCCCTGGTATGAGGGACACAGGGGGCTCCCCACCTAACGCCAGGCCAGGATGAGGCGCTGGACATGCAGAGGGCAGTGGGTCCAGAAACACTTGGATGGGTCTAGGGTGGCAGTGCGGGGTCTCCAGACAGCGAGGGGGAGACCAGGGACCAGGTCCCGGAGGATGTGACCTGGGGAGAAGTAGAAGGAACCCCCCAGCTTCCCAGGGTGTTGGGGGCCGAGGAACAGTTGGCGGAAAGTCGTTAGTGTGAGTCACTCAGTCGGGTCCAACGCTGTGCGACCCCATGGGCTGTAGCCCGCCAGGCTCCTCTGTCCATGGGATCCTCCCAGCAAGAATACTAGAGTAGGTTGCCATTCTCTTCTCCAGGGGACCTTCTCGACCCAGGGATCGAACCCAAGTCTCCTGCATTGCAGGCAGATTCTTTACCCTCTGAGCCACCAGGGGAGCCTCGGGGCGTCCTAAAGGGCACGGTGGAGATACCTGGGAGCCCGACCACCCCTGCCCTCCCCTACTGGCTCCCCTTCCAGGCCTGTAAACCCTGACTTGAGCCTGCGGTGAGAGCGGCACCAGGGACCGGGGCGGGGGGGATACGCTCAGCAACTGGCCCCACTTTCCGAAGGGTGAGCGGGCTCTGCCCAGCAAACAGCCAGGCCAGCTGCCAGCGCCATCAATGATTAACGCCTGCTGTGAAGGTGCCGCCCAACCGCCGGGAAGTGGTTGGGAACCCGGGAAGGGCAGGGTGGCAGGAGGGCAGGGACGGGACGGGATGCACTCCCGGACGCCCCACCACAACCCCCCCAAGACTCCCCCCAGTGTCCAAGCTTCTCCCCACCAGCAGGGACGCGGGTGGAGGGGACTTGGGGAAACTGAGGCAGAGGGTCTCCTCGTGTCACCCTGCAGCTCCCAGAGGTGGGATATGGGGGAAGGGGTATCAGGGAGGGACAAGGAGGGGAGACGGGGACGGAGTGAGGAGTGGTTCCGGGGGCTCCTGGCCTGGCAGGAGGGACGAGGAACCTGGGGGCCCTGTCCACCTGGCCTTCCATGGTCAGAGGCGGGGGCCAGGGCCAGTGGTGGGGCCAGCCTCCAGTGCAGGCATCCCCCACAACCAGACAGCCCCTCCAAGGCCCATGAGCAGAGAGGCCACGGCCCCCGCCATGCCTTGAACTAGAGTAGACGCCGCCTGACAGTGAAGAACCTCAGACCAGGACTGGGGGCAGCGGGCAGGAAGGCCAGGCGGCCAGGGGCAGTGCCCTGGCGGCGGCCTCCTGCCTCCTGACCCCAGCAGACAGGGCAGGGCGGGCGCGCACAGGAAGGGCTGCTCTCCTCTTGGCCGGAGCAGGGGTTCCCCGACCAGGAGGGGGACAGGATATCCTGGCCTCCTTCCCCAGCTGCGCCTGGGACAGCATGCCCAGCCCCACGGGGCTGCGGACAGCAGCTCTCACACCCACCCGGGGCCCCAGCCCTTCAAGGCCAGGCTCATCCTTCCTGGGCCGGAAATCCAGCTCGGCCTGGGTCGTAACAACCATCCTGCCCCTTTCATAGTCAGTCTCACCAAGGACAGAGCTCTCTCTCTGCTACTGTCTCGGACTCTGCCAGAGCCGCAGTGGGTACCGTCCACCCCTCTTCTTGGGGCTGCGACCAGCCTCTAGCCAGTCAGCCCAGGCTGCCCCAGCTTGAAGCCAGGTGCCCTCAAGAGACTGGCCAGTTCAGAGAGTGTCCCGCGGTTTCGCCAATCTCCTAGAGATGAGAGGACACCTTCCCAGGCCCCAGGGAAGCCACGTCCCCTGCCTGGCCAGGGTCCACCTGCAGCCCCACCCTGCATGGGGGGCTGCACACCCTGCGTGGGGGGCTGCACCCGCCCCTTATAGACAGGGACGCGAGCGGGAAAAGACCGGCCCAAGGTCACCAGGCCACCCGCAGGGCCTCGCCTCCCCAGCTCCTCTTCCCCACACGGAGAAGCCTCTGGGCCACGGTCCCCAGAGGCTGCCACGGTCCGCAGAGGCCACCCCAGCCCTTCAGCTCCTGGGGAGGCTGGGCAAGGCAGACCGAGCTGAGCAAACTTCCGAGAGCCAAACAATCGGAATCAGGAAGAAAACACAAGTGCAAGCAGAGACTTCCTCTGGGGTGCGGCGGGCCCTCTTCCTCCACAAGGCACCGCGGCCGCCAGGGAGCCGGGGCGAGGCGAGCGCCCCCGGGCCTGCGACCCCGGGACGCGAACCGGCGGCGTGTCTGCAGGCCCCTCACTCAGCAGCCCTCGGGGGACGTGGGGGCACTGCTGGCCCCTCAGCGGTGCTCTGCCTGGTCCTCCCATCTGTGCCCGGGGCTGGCACGCAGGGTCCCGGCCAGAGAGGCGGCTGGGCGGGGTCTGCTTCGGGACGGGCCGTGGGCTCCCCCACGGTGGGCACCTCGGGATCCTGGGGCCCAGCAGCTGACAGCAGCGCACGGCAGCTCCCACGAGCCTGCTGTTGGCGGGGTGCTCACATAGCCAGCATCAGACGGGACGCGGTCCCCCGGGGCCGGCGCACACGCACATCCCCCAAGCCCCAAGACAAGCCTCTGCTGCGGCAGCCAAGGGCAAGGCCGCCCTCTCCGCAGATAGCCATGGCCACAGCGAGGCCCCCTCTGCCCCTGCGGGAGGCAGGAAAGGCTGGAGGACCGTGGCCCCTCTGCCTCGGAGGACACCATCTCCAGGCCTGGCCCTGCTGCTCTGGAAGGGCCACTCCGCCTGCACCCCTAGTACCCCCCTAGCTCAGAGGAGAGAAGGTGAGGGATGCAGGCTGTTCCCCCCCCACCTCACTGCGCCCACCGAGACCCTGCTTCACAGCCGCCCCTCTGCTCCCTGGGGTTTCTTGTACAGCCCTGGGCACCCTGCAGCCAGGGGTCTCCCAGCCCCAGGCCAGCCAAGGTGGGAGGGCCAAGCACCCGCCTCAACCGGTGGGAGATCGGGGGAGGTCCCTCTGGGCAGCCCCCAGAGCAGCTCACGGATGCCAAGCCCAGGCTCTGAGGCCGGCACTGCATGGAGAGGCCGCTGACCAGGCTGGGCTAGGCGGGAGTGGGGCCAGGTGCCACCACTAGGGCCCGGCTCTGGCCTGGCGCAAGGCTTCCTCCGGTCCACCAGCAACCAGCTGGTCAGGGCCCCTCTCTCTCCTCTCGCCCCAGCCCTGACCCCTCCAGCCCCCTCCGCCTCAACCCAGATTTCTAGGAGCCGGGTCAAGGTCACGTGGGGCCGTGGGCACCCCCCCTCGGCCATGCTGAAGCCTCAGCCACAGCACAAGGCCGGCCACCGTCTGCGAAAGCCCTGCTCTGCTGGCCGGGGAGACCACCCCTGTTGGGGGGCACCGGGACCCTGTCTTCTCTTGTTTCTCAGCCCCCCTGAGTTCCCTCCCCTGCATACGTGCTCTCTCGGAAGGATTAACACCTGGGCCAGCCCTGCGGGGCCCAGCAGACCAGCCCTGAGCACGGGCATTGCTCCCAGCTGGCTCTGCCACCCACACACATGCCCGGGCAGCACCAGCGGGGAGCTCCCCACCCTCGCAGGGTCAGACCACAAGGCCCTGAACTTCACCTGACAGGCTCCCCTGTTTCTGTCTTTCCCATTAACCCTTCCCTTCCCTCCCGCGGGTCTAAGCCGCCGCTCTGGCAAGGTCCCTCTGGGCAGCAGGTGGCACAGGGACTTCGCCGCCCGCGCGCCCTCCCCAGCCCCGCGGAAAGCCCTTCCCCGTGCCGGCCGCGGCGATACTCACACGGCGAAGTGATAGACGAAGCACT
>SJXQ01011479.1:150696-169662 GCA_006408695.1 Aepyceros melampus
CCCCCCCCCCCCGGGCGCCCCAGCGCGTGCTGCCGGCAGAGAACGCGGTCGGGTCGGTGCCCACAGGGCCGGGGAACTCTAGAGGCCAGACGGGAGCTCGTGGGCCCTCATGGGTCAGCAGCCTGCCCGCTGGGGCGCCGTGTGCTCCGGAGGACCCGGGAGTTTCCGCAGGCGCCGCTGCCCAGGGCTGCCTGGGCAGGTCAGGGGAGAGACCTTGGGGAACGGCTTTCTGGTCCTCCTCGCCCTCTGGACAGGGCTGCTGTGGTGCCCTGTCTCCCCTGAATGGCGGTGCTGTCCAGGTGGATCAGAAGGACTCGAGTCCCCTTCCCAGCGCTGGCGTTTCAGTCCCTGCACGTTGACTGGCGTCAGGGTGGAGAAGGGAGGTCAAGCAGAAAAAAACTGGCCTCTGTTAGGACGTTGCCCTGGGCAGAGGGATAGCGGCCACGGCAGGGACCCGCAGCCTGGGAGACACTTCCCAGGCCTTGAGTGAGCACCCTGGGCTGCTCTGTGTCATGTACTCTCCCATCAGAAAGGCAGCTCTATGGAAGACTGCTACACTGTGAAGGTTTGAGGGGGGAAAGGAAGCGGTAGATGCACCAGAGTAATGGGAGTTTCCAGGTGAGAATATCTGATGAGCTCCCTGGGGGCTCACTGCTAAAGAATCCGCCTGCAGTGCAGGAGACACGGGGCGTGTAGTTTGACCTCTGGGTTGGGAAGATTCCCCGGAGAAGGGAATGGCAACTCCAGTATTCTTGCCTGGGAAATCCCATGGACAGAGGAGCCTGGTGGGCTACAGTCATGGCGTTGCAAAAGATTTGGTGACACACAGCTTAGAAAGTGGAATAAAAGAGAGAGGCCTTCCCTGATGGCTCAGTGGTAAGGAATCTGCCTGCCAATGACAGACGCGGGCTCAATCCCTGACCTGGGAAGATCCCACATGCTGTGGAACGGCTAAGCCCATGTGCCACAGCTACTGAGCTGGTGCTCTAGGGCCAGGAGCCACACCTGCTGAAGATCTGCGCCCTGGAGGCCCTGCTCCACCGCAGGAGAAGCCGGCACACTGCAGCTAGGGAGCAGGCCGTGCTCGCCGCAAGCGGAGAAAAGCCCGTGCGGCAAGGGAGACCCAGCAGAGCCAGAAATAAAGAAATTAAAGTATCCAAAAAATCAAAAAACAGAGGATTTGGATCAACATTTAAGTTTAGAGAATGTCAGTACCTTTCAGGAAAACTCTCCTTGTTTGCTCCCTTTTTTTTCTTATATTTTTCCTGATTACACAGGAACCAATTAGATTATCATTCACATGTGAACAGAAAGACCCTATCCAAAACAGTAACACCGATTCAGCTACGGTGTAGTTATTAGTGTTACGTAACTAGGTGTTTTGAACCTACGTTTAAAACTTAGTGCTTCTCTGTTGCTGGGAATGAAAACTGATACAGCCACTAAGAGGAACACTATGGAGATTCCTTTAAAAACCAGGGATAAATCTACCATATGACCCAGCGATCCCATTACTGGGCATATACCCTGAAAAAACCATAATTCAAAAAGACACAAGTACCCCAGTGTTCTCTGCAGCACTATTTACAATAGCTTAGGCATGGAAGCCAAAGACGGAGAAGCTCTATACGGCCAGTACAACAAGGCTGGGAGCAGACTGTGGCTCAGATCAGGAGCTCCTTATTGCCAAATTCAGACTGAAATTGAAGAAAGTGGGGAAACCACTAGACCATTCAGGTATGACACAAATCGAATCCCTTATGACTATACAGTGGAAGTGAGAAATAGACTCAAGGGAGTAAATCTGATCGAATGAGTGCTGATGAACTATGGACGGAGATTCGTGACACTGTACAGGAGACAGGGATCAAGACCATCCCCATTGCAAAGAAATGCAAAAAAAGCGAAATGGCTGTCTGGGAAGGCCTTACAAATAGCTGTGAAAAGAAGAGAAGCAAAAGGCAAAGGAGAAAAGGAAAGATATACGCATCTGAATGCAGAGTTCCAAAGAATAGCAAGGAAAGATAAGAAAGACTTCCTCAGCGATCAATGTAAAGAAATAGAGGAAAACAATAGAAGGGGAAAGACTAGAGATCTCTTCAAGAAAATTAGAGATACCAAGGGAACATTTCATGCAAAGATGGGCCCGATAAAGGACAGAAATGGTCTGGACCTCACAGAAGCAGGAGATATTAAGAGGTGGCAAGCATACATACAAGAAGAACTGTACAAAAAAGATCTTCGTGACCCAGAGAATCAGGATGGTGGCATCCCTCACCCAGAGCCAGACGGCCTGGAGCGTGCGGGCCTTAGCATCACTACGAACAAAGCTAGTGGAGGTGACGGAATTCCAGTTGAACGATTTCAAATCCTGAAAGATGATGCTGTGAAAGTGCTGCACTCGATATATCAGCACATTTGGAAAACTCAGCAGTGGCCACAGGACTGGAAAAGGTCAGTTTTCATTCCAGTCCCAAAGAAAGGCAATGCCAAAGAATGCTCAAACTACCGCACAATTGCACTCATCTCACATGCTAGTAAAGTAATGCTCAAAATTCTCCAAGCCAGGCCTCAGCAATACGTGAACCGTGAACTCCCTGATGTTCAAGCTGGTTTTAGAAAAGGCTGAGGAACCAGAGATCAAATTGCCACCATCTGTTTGGATCATCAAAAAAGCAAGAGAGTTCCAGAAAAGCATCTATTTCTGCTTTATTGACTATGCCAAAGCCTTTGACTGTGTGGGTCCACAATAAACTGTGGAAAATTCTGAAAGAGATGGGAATACCAGACCACCTGACCTGCCTCTTGAGAAACCTGTATGCAGGTCAAGAAGCAACAGTTAGAACTGGACATGGAACAACAGACTGGTTCCAAATAGGGAAAGGAGTACATCAAGGCTGTATATTGTCACCCTGCTTATTTAACTTATATGCAGAGTACATCATGAGAAACACTGGGCTGGAAGAAACACAAGCTGGAATCAAGATTGCTGGGAGAAATATCAATAACCACAGATATACAGATGACACCACCTTTATGGCAGAAAGTGAAGAGGAACTAAAGAGCCTCTTGATGAAAGTGAAAGAGAAGAGTGAAAAAGTTGGCTTAAAGCTCAACATTCAGAAAACGAAGATCATGGCATCTGGTCCCATCACTTCATGGGAAATAGATGGGGAAACAGTGGAAACAGTGGCTGACTTTATTTTGGGGGCTCCAAAATCACTGCAGATGGTGACTGCAGCCATGAAATTAAAAGATGCTTACTCCTTGGAAGAAAAGTTATGACCAACCTAGACAGCATATTCAAAAGAAGAGACATTATTGGTCAACAGAGGTCTATCTAGTCAAGTCTATGGTTTTTCCAGTGGTCATGTATGGATGTGAGAGTTGAACTATAAAGAAAGCTGAGCCCCAAAGAATTGATGCTTTTGAACTGTGGTGTTGGAGAAGACTCTTGAGAGTCCCTTGGACTGCAAGGAGATCCAACCAGGCCATCCTAAAGGAGATCAGTCCTGGGTGTTCATTGGAAGGACTAATGCTGAAGCTGAAACTCCAATACTTTGGCCACCTGATGCGAAGAGCTGACTCATTGGAAAAGACCCTGATGCTGGGAAAGATTGAGGGCAGGAGGAGAAGGGGACGACAGAGGATGAGATGGTTGGATGGCATCACTGCCTCAATGGACATGGGTTTGGGTGGACTCCAGTAGTTGGTGATCGACAGGGAGGCCTGGGGTGCTGTGGTTCATTGGGTGGCAAAGAGTCGGACACGACTGAGTGACTAAACTGAAGGCATGGAAGCAACCTAGATGTTCTTAACAGATGAATGGTAAAGCTGTGTTTCATATATACAATGGAATATTACTCGGCCATAAAAAGAAATGCATTTGAATCAGTTCTAATGAGGTGGATGAACCTGCAGCCTATTATAGAGTGAAGTAAGTCAGAAAGAGAAAAACAAACATTGTATATTAATGCTTATATATGGAATCTAGAAAGATGGTGCTGATGAACCTGTTCGCAGGGCAGCAATGGAGACGCAAACATAGACAACAGGCTTGTGGACCCAGCTGGGGAGGAAGAGCGCAGGCCTGATGGAGAGCAGCGTGGAGATGCGCACGTCAGCACGTGTTGGGCAGCCAGTGGGAATTTGCTGCATGACTCAGGGGCTCAAACCTGTGCTCTGTGACACCCAGAAGGTGGGGTGGGGGCTTGAGAGTTGGGAGGGAGGTCCAAGAGGGAGGGGACATGTGTATACCTATGGCTGACTCATGTGGATATATGGCAGAAACCATCACAATATTGTAAAGCAATTGTTCTTCAATTAAAAATAAATACATTTTAGTTTTGGTTTAAGATGGCAGAGTGGAAGGATGTGTGCTCATCTCCTCCTGCGAGAGCACCAAAATTGCAAATAACTGTTGAACAACCATGGACAGGAGGATGCTGGAAGCCCCCAAAATGATACCCCATGTCCAAAGACATGCAAGAAGCTGCAGTGAGATGGTATGATGGGTGTAATCACAATAAAATCAAAACCGACACCCACTAGGTGGGTGACCCACGAACTGGAGAACAATGCCAAAGAAGCTCTCCCACAGCTGTGAAGCTTCTGAGCCCACGCCAGACTTCACAGTCTGGGGATCGCCAGGGAATCTGACTCTGAAGGACAGTGGGATTTGATTACAGGCCTTCCACAGGACTAGGGGAAACGGACTCCACTCTTGCAGTTCAGTTAGTTCAGTTCAGTCACTCAGTCGTGTTCGACTCTGTTACAGGAGGATGCTGGAAGCCCCCAAAATGATACCCCATGTCCAAAGACATGCAAGAAGCTGCAGTGAGATGGTATGATGGGTGTAATCACAATAAAATCAAAACCGACACCCACTAGGTGGGTGACCCACGAACTGGAGAACAATGCCAAAGAAGCTCTCCCACAGCTGTGAAGCTTCTGAGCCCACGCCAGACTTCACAGTCTGGGGATCGCCAGGGAATCTGACTCTGAAGGACAGTGGGATTTGATTACAGGCCTTCCACAGGACTAGGGGAAACGGACTCCACTCTTGCAGTTCAGTTAGTTCAGTTCAGTCACTCAGTCGTGTTCGACTCTGTGACCCCATAGACTGCAGCACACCAGGCTTCCGTGTCCATCACCAACTCCAGGAGTTTACTCAAACTCATGTCCATTGACTCGGTGATGCCATCCAACCATCTCATCCTCTGTCATCCCCTTCTCCTCCCACCTTCAGTCTTTCCCAGCATCAGGGTCTTTTAGAATGAGTCGGTTCTCTGCATCAGGTGGCCAAAGTATTTGAGTTTCAGCTTCAGCATCAGCCCTTCCAATGAATATTCAGGACTGATTTCCTTCAAGATTTACTGGTTGGATCTCCTTGCAGTCCAAGGGCCTCTCAAGAGTCTTCTCCACTCTCGCAGGGCACAAAATCTTGCATGCACCAAGACCCCGGGAAAAGGAGCAGTGACCCCACAGGGGACTGAAGACCTACCTGGTGGTGTTGGGGGCTCTCCTTGGAGACGCGGGTCAACAGTGGCTC
Source organism: Aepyceros melampus (assembly GCA_006408695.1). Lineage (NCBI taxonomy): Eukaryota > Metazoa > Chordata > Mammalia > Artiodactyla > Bovidae > Aepyceros > Aepyceros melampus. Next base: position 156,248 of record SJXQ01011479.1, read on the forward strand.
ATTGTGGGGACAGGGGCACTGGCAGCAGCACGCCTGGAAGGGGCCCCTTGGCATAAGTCCTTCTGGAAGTCACCACGGACTCTACCCACAGACCTTATAGACCACAGAGACCCAAAGATCCCCGGGCTGGGTCACCTCAGGCTAAACAACAAACTGGAGGGAGCACAACCCCACCCATCAGCACACAATTGGATTAAAGCTTCACTGAGCACAGCCCTGCCCACCAGAGCAAGCCGCAGTTTTTCCCACCCAGTCCCTCCCATCAGGAAGCTTACACAAGCCTCTTAGCTGCCTCTATCAGAGAGCAGACAGAAGCAAGAAGAACCACAATCCCACAGTGATCAGAACAAAAACCACATTATAGAAAGTTAATCCGGATGAAAAGGCATAAAGTTATGTTTCAGATAAAAGGACAAGATAAAACCTCAGAAAAATGACTATGTGAGGTGAAGATGGGCAAACTTCCAGAAAAAGAATTCAGAATAATGATAGTAAAGACGAATCCTGGTGGCTCAGATGGTAAAGCGTCTGCTTACAATGCGGGAGACCTGGGTTCAATCCCTGGGTTGGGAAGATCCCCTGGAGAAGGAAATGGCAACCCACTCCAGTATTCATGCCTGGAAAATCCCATGGATCAAGGAGCGTGGTGGGTTACAGTCCATGCATTCGCAAAGAGTCGGACACGACTGAGCGACTTCACTTCAGGACGAATCCAGGATCTCAGGAAAACAATGTAGAAGTTTCAAGAAATGTTTACCAGAGACCTAGACAAACTAAAGAACAGACAAACCGAGATGAATAATATACTGGAAGGGTCAGTAGCAGGTGAGGCAGAAGGATGGGTCCGTGACCTGGAGGACAGAACGGTGGAGATCGCTGCCGCAGAACACAGTGTAGGGAAAAGAATGAAAAGCAACGAGACAGCCTAAGGGAGCTCAGGGACAATATTAAACACACCAACATTTACACTGTAGGGGTCTGAAAAGGAGAAAGGACCGAGAAAATATCTGAAGAGATAATAGCTGAAAATGTCCCTAACATGGGAATGGAAATAGTCAACCAAGTCCAGGAATCACAGGGTCCCAGGCAGGATAAACCCAAGGAGAACGTACTAAGACACACAGCGATCAAATTGACAAAAATTGAAAACAGAGATAAACTATTAAAAGAAACAAGAGGAAAATGACAAATAACATACAAAGGGCCTCCTATAAGGTTATCAGCTGATCTCTCAACAGAAAACAGAAACTCTACAAGCCAGAGGGAATGTCATGATTATTTAAAGTGATGGAAGAGAAGAACCTACAACCAAAAACACTCTCCCCAGAAAGACTCTCACTCAGACTTAACAGAGAAACCGAAAGACAAGCGAAAGTTAAGGCAGTGCAGCGCCACCAAACCAGCTTTACGACAAATGCTAGAGGGCTTCTCTAAGCAGGAAGCACAAGAGAAGGGAAAGACCCACACAAAGTAAACCCAAGACAATTAAGAAATTTGTTAGGATCACGCCCGCTAAGTGGCTTCAGTCACGTCCGACCTGTAGGGCCTCCCTGATAGCTCAGCTGGTAAAAAATCTGCACGCAATGCTGGAGACCCCAGTTCAATTCCTGGGTTGGGAAGATCCCTTGGAGAAGGGATAGGCTACTCACTACAGTATTCTTGGGCTTCTCTGGTGGCTCAGACAGTAAAGAATCCATGTGCGATGTGGGAGACCTGGGTTTGACTCCTGGGCTGGGAAGATCCCCTGGAGGAGGGCAAGGTAACCACTCCAGTATTCTTGGCTGGAGAATCCCCTTGGACAGAGGAGCCTGGCAGGCTATAGTCCATGGCATTCTCCAGGCACGAATACTGGAGTGGTTACCTTGCCCTCCTCCAGGGGATCTTCCCAGCCCAAGGATGAAACTTGTGACCTCTACGACCTCTGCGCTGCAGGCTGGTTCTTTACCCACTAGTGCCACCTGGGAAGCCCAATGGGATCACGTTGTTATTGTTCAGTTGCTCAGTCGTGTCTGACTCTTTCGACCCCATGGACTGCAGCACGCCAGGCTTCCCTGTCCTTCACCATCTCCCAGAGCTTGCCCAGGCTCATGTCCATCGAGTCGGTGATGCCACCCAACCATCTCATCCTCTGTCGTCCCCGTCTCCTCCTGCCCTCAGTCTTTCCCAGCATCAGGGTCTTTTCCAGTGAGTTGGCTCTTCGCATCAGGTGGCCAAAGGATTGGAGCCTCAGCTTCAGCACCAGTCCTTCCAATGAATATGCAGGGTTGATTTCCTTTAGGATTTCCTTTTAGGATGGACTGATTTGATCTCCTTGCAGTCCAAGGGACTCTCAATAGAGTCATACATATTGATAATGACCTCAAATTTAAATAGATTGAATGCATGAACCGAAAGACATAGCCCGGCTAGGCAGATGGAAACACGTGCACTTATGCACTTCCACTTACCCATGCCACTCTGTTTAACCCCCAAATGGTATGTAAGTACTCTATAGTGTTAGGTTAGTCACGCTTCCGGTATGGCTTGCAACTGCAATGATATTTCAGCCTGGCTATTGATTGTGGAAACTGATACACGTCTTCCACTATTGTGATTTTGCTTAGTACAATCATTGTATCATGATTGGTCAACAAGAAATAGCAGAATTCTGTATCGCTAAAACCACCATCTAATAGAAAAGCCTGTAATCCCTTTTTAAAATCCAGATTCATATCAGAGTCACCTTGGAATTTTTTGAAAAATACAAGTGCCCAGGTATTGCCTTTTTTTTTCCTCCAGAGCTCCAGGCGTGTTTCTAGTGAGCAGCCGTGTTCACAAACGGCTGGACTACATGATGATGTTTCGCTTTCATCTAGCTTGCTTCACTTTTTCTATTTCATAGTCAGTGCTGCCATTTCATTTGGTTTGTGCTTTCCAGCTTCTCCATTTTTCTTTCTTGTGCTCTTTCTCAAGCCTTTACGAAGTGTAGTGGAAAGGCTTTTGTACACATATATAAACATACAAATAGTATGTGGCCTCCTTTGTTTCCGCGAGTCCAAGTCCCAGCTGATAGTCACTGCTCTGCAGACAGAAGGCGCACACTGCCATCCCTGACTGCTCTGTCCTTTTTCCTCTTCACAGAGTGTCCCGGGAGAGGCATCATGTACGATTTTCCTCACGGACGCCTTTGGAGTCTTGATTTACCTTCCTGACAACTACTGCCTGTTGAATTGTAAAACAGAGTTAGCCCATTTCTACCCTGAATTCTTAACTTTCCTCAGCCAAAATGTCAGGTTGAATTCAATCAAGAAGCTCATCAAAAATACCTGCCCCCTTTTCAGACTCTAAATGAATTAAGATCTTCCCATGTCATCAATGACGCTGGCCTGTAGCTTTCTTTTTCTGTAGTGTCTATACTAATGCATATATTTGGAGCCTAGAAAAATGATGCTGATGCGTCTACTTGCAGAACAGGTATAGACACACAGATGTGGAGAATGCGCTTGTAGACACAGCTGGGCAAGGAGCGGGTGGGATGAGCTGAGAGTAGTACTGAAATAAACACATTACCATGTGTAAAATTGTAAATTAAAAAAAAAAGTTGTACAATATTACAACTCCCTACTGAACAAGCATCAACAGGAGCGTGCTAGTTCCCACCAAAAAAAGATACCCCATGTCCAACGGCAAAGGGGAAGCCCCAGCAATTGTAGGAGGGGCGAAATTGCATCAAAAATTGAACTCCATACACGCCAGAGATACTCAGAGTGCTCAGACAAACCTTGTGCATACCAGGACCCAGAGACCCCACCGTTCAGTCCAGTTCAATTCATTTCAGTTCAGTCTCTCAGTCGTGTCCGACTCTCGGTGAACCCATGGCCTACAGCCCACCAGGCCTCCCTGTCCATCACCAACTCCTGGAGCTTACTCAAACTCACGTCCATTGAGTCGGTGATGCCATCCAACCATCTCATCCTCTGTCGTCCCCTTTTCTTCCTGCCTTCGATCTTTCCCAGCATCGGGGTCTTTTCCAATGAGTCAGTTCTTTGCCTCAAGTGGCCAAAGTATTGCAGCTTCAGCTTCACATCAGTCCTTCCAATGAATATTAAGGACTGATTTCCTTTAGGATGGATTGGTTGGATCTCCTTGCAGTCCAAATGACTCTCAAGAGTCTTCTCCAACACCACAGTTCAAAAGCATCAGTTCTTTGGCACTCAGCTTTCTATATACTTCAACTCCCACATCCATACATGACTACTGGAAAAACCATAGCTTTGACTAGATGGACCTTTGTTGGCAAAGTAATGTCTCTGATTTTTAATATGCTGTCTAGGCTGGTCATAGCTTTCCTTTCAAGAAGCAAGCATATTTTAATTTCATGGCTGCAGTCACCATCTGCAGTGATTTTGGAGCCTCCCCCCAAAATAAGTTTCTCACTCTTTCCATTTGGTTCCCCATCTGTTTGAAGTAGTGGGACCGGATGCCATGATCTCAGTTTTCTGAATGTTGAGCTTTAAGCCAACTTTTTCACTCTCCTCTTTCACTTTCATCAAGAGGCTCTTTAGTTCTTCTTCACTTTGTGCCATAAGGATGGTGTCATCTGCATATCTAAGGTTATTTATATTTCTCCAAGCAATCTTGATTCCAGCTTGTGCTTCCTCCAGCCCAGCATTTCGCATGATGTAGTCTGCATATAAGTTAAAGAAGCAGGGTGACAGTATACGGCCTTGACGTACTCCTTTTGCTATTTGGAACCAGTCCATTGTTCCATGTCCAGTTCTAACTGTTGCTTCCTGACCTGCTTTCTCAAGAGGCAGGTCAGGTGATCTGGTACTCCCATCTCTTTCAGAATTTTCCACAGTTTATTGTGATCTACACAGTCAAAGGCTTTGGCATAGTGAATAAAGCAAAAGCAGATGTTTTTCTGGAACTGTCTTGCTTTTTCCATGATCCAAGAGATGGTGGCAATTTGATCTCTGGTTCCTCTGCCTTTTCGAAATCCAGCTTGAACATCTGGAAGTTCATGGTTCATGTACTGTTGAAGCCTGGCTTGGCCTTTCTTTGGAAATGGAATGAAAACTGATCTTTTCCAGTCCTGTGGCCACTCTGAGTTTTCCAGATTTGCTGGCATATCGAGTGTAGCACTTTCACAACATCATCTTTCAGGATTTAGAATAGGTCAACTGGAATTCCATTACCTCCACTAGCTTTGTTCATAGTGATGCTTCCTAAGGCCCACTTGACTTCACATTCCAGGATGTCTGGCTCTAGGTGAGTGATCACACCAGTATGGTTATATGTTTTGTGAAGATCTTTTTTGTACAGTTCTTCTGTGTATTTTTGCCACCTCTTCTTAATATCTTCTGCTTCTGTCAGGTCCATACCACTTCTGTCCTTTATTGTGCCCATCTTTGCAATGAATGTTCTCTGAGACCCCACGGAGACAGAGACGGAGCCAGCACTGTGTCTGAGTGTCTGAGGAGGCGTGCGTCAGCAGTGGCCTGCTGCAGGGGCAGGGGCTCTGGGTGCAGCAGACCTGGGCATGGCATAAGCCCTCTTGGAGGAGGTCGCCGTTAACCCCACCATAGAGCCAGCAGAACTTACACCAGACTGAGGAAACAGACTCTTGGAGGGCACAAGCAAAGCCTTATGGGCACCAGGACCCAGGAGAAAGGAGCAGTGACCACACAGGGGTCTCTGGGGAGGTGTGGGTGGGCGGGGGCCTGCTGCAGGGCTGGGGCGCTGAGTGCAGCAGTGCATCATGGGACTTCTGAAGGAGGCTGCCACTACCCTCATCACCTCCACCATAGTTTGGCCCCAGGTCAAACAACAGGGAGGGAACACAGCCCCGCCCATCAACAGAAAATTGGATTAAAGATTTACTGAGCTCGGCCCCGCCCATCAGAACAAGGCCCAGTTTCCCCCTCAGTCAGTCTCTCCCATCAGGAAGCTTCCATAAGCCTCTTATCCTTCTCTATCAGAGGGCAGACAGACTGGAAACCACAATCACAGAAAACTAACCAATCTGATCACATGGACCACAGCCTTGTCTGACTCACTGAAACCAGGAGCCATGCCATACAGGGCCACTCAAGATGAATGGGTCATGGTGGAGAGTTCTGACAAAACGTGGTCCACTGGAGAAGGAAATGGCAAACCACTTCAGCATTCTTGCCTTGAGAACCCCATGAACATTATGAAAAAGCAAAAAGATAGGACACTGAAAGATGAACTCCCCAGGTCGGTAGGTGCCCAATATGCTACTGGAAATCAGTGGAGAAATAACTCCAGAAAGAGTGAAGAGACGGAGCCAAAGCAAAAACAGCACCCAGTTGTGGATGTGCCTGGTGAGGGAAGGAAAGTCCGATGCTGTAAAGAGCCATATCGCTCAGGAACCTGGGATGTCAGGTCCATGAATCAAGGTAAATTGGAAGTGGTCAAACAGGAGATGGCAAGAGTGAATGTCGACATTTTAGGAATCAATGAACTAAAATGGACTGGAATGGGTGAATTTAACTCAGATGACCATTATATCTACTACTGTGGGCAAGAATCCCACAGAAGAAATGGAGTAGCCCTCATAGTCAACAAAAGACTTCAAAATGTAGTACTGGGATGCACTCTCAAAAATGACAGAATGATCTCTGTTGTTTCCAAGGAAAACCATGCAATATCACAGTACTCCAAGTCTATGCCCCAACCAGTAATGCTGAAGAAGCTGAAGTTGAACGGTTCTGGGCCGCCATTACCCTCATCACCTCCACCATAGTTTGGTCTCAAGTCAAACAACAGGGAGGGAACACAGCCCCGCCCATCAACAGAAAATTGGATTTAAGATTTACTGAGCTCGGCCCACCGATTAGAACAAGACCCAGGTTCCCCCAGTCAGTCTCTCCCATCAGGAAGCTTCCATAAGCCTCTCATCCTTCTCCATCAGAGGGCAGACAGACTGGAAACCACAATCACAGAAAACTAACCAATCTGATCACATGGACCACAGCCTTGTCTGACTCAATGAAACCAGGAGCCATGCCATACAGGGCCACCCAAGATGAATGGGTCATGGTGGAGAGTTCTGACAAAATGTGGTCCACTGGAGAAGGGAGTGGGAAACCACTTCAGCATTCTTTCCTGAGAACCCCATGAAGAGTATGAAAGGCAAAAAGATAGGACACTGAGAGAGGAACTCCCCAGGTCGGTAGGTGCCCAACACGCTGCTGGAGAGCAGTGGAGAAATAACTCCAGAAAGAGTGAAGAGACGGAGCCAGAGCAAAAATAATACCCAGTTGTGGATGTGCCTGGTGAGGGAAGGAAAGTCCGATGCTGTAAAGAGCCATATCGCTCAGGAACCTGGAATGTCAGGTCCATGAATCCAGGCAAATTGGAAACGGTCAAACAGGAGATGGCAAGAGTGAATGTTGACCTTTTAGGAATCAACAAACTTAAATGGACTGGAATGGGTGAATTTAACTCAGATGACCATTATATCTACTACTGTGGGCAAGAATCCCTTAGAAGAAATGGAGTAGCCCTCATAATCAACAAGAGTCTGAAATGCAGTACTTGGATGCAATCTCAAAAACGATAGAATGATATCTGTTCATTTCCAAAGCAAACTATTTAATATCACAGTAATCCAAGTCTGTGCCCCAACCAGTAATGCTGAAGAATTGAAGATGAACAGTTCTATGAAGACCTACAAGACCTTCTAGAACTAACACCCAAAAAGCTGTCCTTTTCATTATAGGGGACTGGAATACAAAAGTAGGAAGTCAAGAGATACCTGGAGTTAACAGGCAAATTTGCCCTTGGAGTACAGAATGAAGCAGGGCAAAGGCTAACAGAGTTTTGCCAAGAGAATGCACTGGTCACAGCAAACACCCTCTTCCAACAACACAAGAGAAGACTCTACACATGGACATCAGCAGATGGTCAATAACGAAATCAGATTGATTGTATTCTCTGCAACCAAAGATAGAGAAGCTCTATACAGTCAGCAAAAACAAGACCGGCAGCTAATTTTGGCTCAGATCATGAACTCCTTATTACCAAATTCAGACTTAAACTGAAGAAAGTAGGGAAAACAACTAGACCATTCAGGTATGACCTAAATCAAATCCCTTATGATTATACAGTGGAAGTGACACATAGATTCAAGGGATTAGATCTGATAGAGTGTCTGAAGAACTATGGACAGAGGTTTGTGACACTGTATAGAAGGCAGGGATCAAGCCCATCCCCAAGGAAAACAAATGCAAAAAGGCAAAATAGTGTCTGGGAGGCCTTAGAAACAGCTGAGGAAAGAAGAGAAGCGAAAGGCAAAGGAGAAAAGGAAAGATATAAGCATCTGAAGGCAGAGTTCCAAAGAATAGCAAGGAGAGATAAGAAAGCCTTCCTCAGTGATCAGTGCAAAGAAATAGAGGAAAACAACAGAATGGGAAAGACTAGAGATCTCTTCAAGAAAATTAGAGATACCAAGGGAACATTTCATGCAAAGATGGGCTCGATAAAGGACAGAAATGGTATGGACCTAACAGAAGCAGAAGATATTAAGAAGAGGTGGCAAGAATACACGGAAGAACTGTACAAAAAAGATCTTCATGACCCAGATAATCATGATGGTGTGTTGACTAATCTTCTAGACCATTCAGGTATGACCTAAATCAAATCCCTTATGATTATACAGTGGAAGTGACACATAGATTCAAGGGATTAGATCTGATAGAGTGTCTGAAGAACTATGGACAGAGGTTTGTGACACTGTATAGAAGGCAGGGATCAAGCCCATCCCCAAGGAAAACAAATGCAAAAAGGCAAAATAGTGTCTGGGAGGCCTTAGAAACAGCTGAGGAAAGAAGAGAAGCGAAAGGCAAAGGAGAAAAGGAAAGATATAAGCATCTGAATGCAGAGTTCCAAAGAATAGCAAGGAGAGATAAGAAAGCCTTCCTCAGTGATCAGTGCAAAGAAATAGAGGAAAACAACAGAATGGGAAAGACTAGAGATCTCTTCAAGAAAATTAGAGATACCAAGGGAACATTTCATGCAAAGATGGGCTCGATAAAGGACAGAAATGGTATGGACCTAACAGAAGCAGAAGATATTAAGAAGAGGTGGCAAGAATACACGGAAGAACTATACAAAAAAGATCTTCATGACCCAGATAATCATGATGGTGTAATCACTCACCTAGAGCCAGACATTCTGGAATGTGAAGTCAAGTGGGCCTTAGCAAGCATCACTATGAACAAAGCTAGTGGAGGTGATGGAATTCCAGTTGAGCTGTTTCACATCCTAAAAGATGATGCTGTGAAAGTGCTGCACTGAATATGCCAGCACATTTGGAAAACTAGCAGTGGCCACAGGACTGGAAAAGGTCAGTTTTCATTCCAGTCCCCAAGAAAGGCAATGCCAAAGAATGCTCAGTCTGTTCTGAAGGAGATCAGCCCTGGGATTTCTTTGGAACGTATGATGCTAAAGCTGAAACTTCAGTACTTTGGCCACCTCATGCGAAGAGTTGACTCATTGGAAAAGACTCTGATGCTGGGAGGGATTGAGGGCAGGAGGAGAAGGGGACAACAGAGGATGAGATGGCTGGATGGCATCACTGACTCAATGGACATGAGTCTGAGTGAACTCCAGGAGTTGGCAATGGACAAGGAGGCCTGGCGTGCTGCGATTCATGGGGTCACAAAGAGTCAGACATGACTGAGCGACTGAACTGAACTGAACTGAACTGATAGCTCATTCACATTGTTGTATGGGAGAAACCAACACAACATTTTAAAGCAATTATCCTGTAATTAAAATTTTTAAAAATTTAAATTACAATAAATAAATAAATTTTTTAAAATTAGTTCATTTATTTAGGGAGTAAAACCAAAAGGGATAATGTTTTCCTTCCCAGAATGAGAAAAAAAGAAAGTCCGCTCTTGTTGCTGGACCGAATGCAGCTCGGCCCTTCCCTTGTGACTCCCCACACTTCAGCTGGTGCAGCTGGCACAGCCTGTATTCTCAGAAGGAATGAGTGAAGTGGGTCCGCACCTGTGCCAGGCACGTGGCGACTCAGGCCGGCTGAGGCAGCAAGGCCTTGCTGGGAAGCACGTCATTTAGGACACAAAGGGGGCAGACAGCCAGAAGGCGGCGGGAAGTCGCCTCCACAGGGCCTGGGGAACAGCCAGGGCACCTGCAGGCATCCAGGCAATACTTGCCGAATAAGGCCTGTGTGAGCGCAGGGCAAGGACACCCACACCCCGCTGAGCAGGAGGAAGACGAACTTTTAATAGGCGGTGTTGGCACAACTGGGGAGTCAAAGAGAAAGAAAAAAAATAGAGTTGATCCACCTTGCAGGCAATGTGCAGGGGTGAAGCCTGACGGCTCAGAGGCCTCATTGTAGAAGCTGAAATGAAGTCGTGTGGGCGCTACAGGAAAATATGAATGAGCTCCTCAACAAGCTCTACGTGGCGAAAACACCCCCAACGGTGGCCGAAACCCGGAGACAATAACTGAAATCAACCAAGCAAAACAAACAAATGACGACTTGGAAAAGAATTTGAGAACAGCAGCCCAGGTCGAGGGTTAAGGGCACCGATGCCTAAGCAATGTCTAAGACCGGGAAGATGACAGACAGTCCTGTGGACAAGCAGGTGAAAGCCGTGAACAGCTCATAGGAAAAGGGACTCATGATCTTTGCTCTTGTGAAAAAAAAAAAATGCTCAACGTCACTCAGAACAAAAAAATGTAAATCTGAAGGTACACAGAGAGGTCTTTGCTTTCTTATCTGATGGGCAAAAGTCCAGGCATTCCCACAGGCTCCATGGGCGGAGCTGAGGGAGAGCAGGTGCCTTTGGCATGTCACCTGCCAGAAGGGGGTCCTGGCAGCTTTAGGGCAAGCGCTCATATTATTCGGTTGGGCTGGTTGGTTCCACTTCTAGGAACCGGCCCACAGACACACAGGGAAACTAGAAACAGCACACGCATAAGGCTACGAGTTGTGACTTATTTGTATCATGCGTGTCTGCTAAGTTGCTTCAGTCCTGTCCAACTCTTGGCGACGCATTGGACTGGAGCCCGCCAGGCTCCTCTGTCCATGGTTCTCCAGGTCAGAATGCTGGAGTGAGTTGCCATTTCCTCCTCCAGGAGATCTTCCCGACCCAGGGATCAAACCTGGGGCTCTCACATCTCCGGCACTGGCAGGCGGTTTCCTTACCACTAGCGCCACCTGGGAAACCTTTTTTTGTACTAGTGAAAGAATAAAAACAGCCAGAATGCCCCTCAGTTAGCTGAACCAGGCTATGGTACAGCGTACAATGTTATCAACGGTGTCACTAACACTCCAGGGACAAAAGGAAGCCTGAGAGTCACATCATTAGTATTGATACTGGCATTGCTGCTTGAAATGTATGTGTAATATATTCAGGACATGTCATGTTAAACTTCTTAGAAACCAGGATTTTCAGTACAAGAGAAAAGAGAGAGAAATATGAAATCAAAGTGCAAACCCATCCTTAAATTTGAATTGGGAATGTTAACATAAACTCCTCAGCTATTTTCTCAAAACAAGACTGCTTTCTAGTTCTGACAGCTGAAAAGTTGTCTCATCAAAAAGAAGTATGGATTTCATTGCATAAAAATGATACATCAAATAAATGGGAGAGGGATGGAAATAGTGGCAGATTTTATTTTCTTGGACTCCAAAATCACTGTGGATAGTGACTGCAGCCATGAAATTAAAAGACACTTGTTTTTTTGGAAGAAAGCTATGACAAACCTAGACAGCATATTACAAAGTAGAGACATCACTTTGCCAATGGGCTTCCCCTGTGGTTCAGACAGTGAAGAATCCACCTGCAGTGCAGGAGAGAGCCCTGGGTCGGGAAAGTCCTCTGGAAAAGGGAATGGTGATCCACTCCAGTATTCTTGCCTGGAGAATTTCATGGACAGAGGAGCCTAGTGGGCTACAGTCCAAAGGGTCACAAAGAATCAGACACAACGGAGTGATGTTTCTTTCACTTTGCCGACAAAGGTCTGTATAGTCAAAGCTATGGTTTTTCCAGTAGTCATGTATGGATGTGAGATCCGGACCATAAAGAAGGCTGAGTGCTAAAGAACTGATACTTTTAACTATGGTTCTGGGGAAGATCCAACCAGTCCATCCTAAAGGAAATCAGTCCTGAATATTCATTGGAAGGGCTGACGCTGAAGCTGAAGCTCCAATACTTTGGCCACCTGATGTGAAGAGCTGACTCACTGGAAAAGATCCTGCCCCTGGGAAAGGTTGAGGACAGGAGGAGAAGGGGATGACAGAGGACAGGATGGTTATTTAACATCACAGAGTCAGTGCACATGAGTTTGAGCAAACTCTGGGAAGTGGGAAAGGACAGGGAGCCTGGTGTGTTGCAGCCCGTGGGGTCGCAGGTCAGACACAGCTGAGCGACTGAACGGCCACAACAAAGATGGCACAAAGTGAGCCTATTTTAGGAGAAATATCTGCTATTGAGTAACTACTGCACAGCAGGTTAGATGGAAACGTAAAATGAGAAGCCATTACAGACAGGGAAAACGACGCTTTATATGAAAGATTGTTATCGACCAAAACTTTCTAATTAACAGTATTATTAACTCAAGTGCTTTTCAATTTAATATAAGACCTGATGGTTGGGGTCCTCCATCACCATTCTTTTTCCTTTTCGTAGTCATCCGTTCTGCTTGTTATTTGAAATATGGCAATCTGAATTCATTCTACAGAGATTCTAATCTATGGTTTACATTACCTTTCTGGGTAAAGGCTGCTCTTAGATTTTAAGATGTTTTCAGTGCCAAGATCCACAGATGGCTTTGCAATCAAATGTAAACTGATGATCATTTGAAGCTGATGCATATTTTTTTTCCTCTTTCGCCTCATGCTCCAAGTAAATGAGGTGATAAAGTAAAAAAAAAAAAAAGTATGGATTAAAATATATCAAATGTCTTTAAAATCCATTTTATTCAAAAGAATACTACAGAATCCTCACTGGGCCTTGGTCAGAGGCTAGGGCTCATTATTCTGAAAAGGAATAAAATAAATCAGAAAGGGACAGAGTCAAGTGTTTGCCCTTCCTCCTGTGCACGCACCGGACCTCAGGGTCACCGAGGCCCCACGTGCCCTAAGTACGTACTGAAGGCTTCCGGGCAGAGGACTCAGAGTCTGGGAATTGCCTGCAAAAGACCGGGAGGGAGGGGCGGCGGCCGGAGGAGACGAGACCAGCCTGCTCTGAACTGCCCCTGTTGAGCCGGCTGGCGGATTCAGGCTCCGTACGGTGTGCTTTACTTTCGTGCAAGTCTTCGTATTCTGAAAATTATAATCAGTAGCCACCCAAGCACCTGGGAGTTGGGGAGCCAGTTCTGGGGTCCTGGCCCCGGTGTGGGACATTGGACTGAATGGGAGGCCAGACAACAAG
>SJXQ01011479.1:242825-256434 GCA_006408695.1 Aepyceros melampus
GAAGGCCCAGCAGTGGGCAGGCCAGGAGGCTGGGCTGGGCTGCCCTGCGGGGCAGAGAGGCCGTTTCCTGAGTGGGGGCAGGGTACAGGGCAGGCCTGGGTCTGGGGGCTCGGGGTCCGACTGGGCCTCAGCGCTGGGGCGAGACGAGGCTCTCCCTGCCGTCTGCCCTTCCATCTCCCCAGAGTGCATCATTCAGGAGAGGCAGGCGTGGGGAGGCGGGGGTTGGGGGCGCCCGCCGGCGCCTCATCCATGCCTCCCCCCCATTCCCCACTGGGTGCCCGGCCTCAGGTGCTATGCTGGGCTGATGCCAGGGCCTGGGTGCAGCCAGGTGGCCTTGGACCTGAAACAGCAGGCTCAGGCCAGGCAGGCGGGTGTGAGTCCCGCAGCCCGTCCCCAGGGGGTCCCCCCGGGGCTGGTCCCTTCCACCACTTGGGCCACGTCTTGCTACAAGCTCCCACTCGGCACTGAGGCCTGGCCAGCAGCCCCCGCTCTCACTGGCCGTGGGGGTCTGCGCAGCACCCAGGCCCAGTGAGGCTGTGCCCAAGCAGTGCCGGCCCGGCTGAAAGTGGCCCCGGGCACAAGGTCTCTGGCTTCCGGACTCTGCCCTGCTCGGCCACTCTCCCAACCCCCCACCTGCTGGGCGCCTTGCGTCTCTCCGGGGCCTCTCCCCACCTTGCTGATCTCGGGCCCACTGGATTAGGAACCCTACTCAGGTCAGCCTCCCAGGCAGAGCAAGAGGCCCAGCTCACCAAGAGCTCAGGTGCACTGGGTGGACGGGAGGAAGGGCTCTGAGCCCCCTGAGTGTGGGGCTGGGGAGAGCGAGGCTGGGCCCCCTCCCAGATGTGCCTGAGCAGGAATGGGGAAGCGGGAAGGGAGCCCAGGGAGGCCCCAGCTTTGCCTCCCACCCAGTCTAGGCCCTGCTGCACCCTGGGGGCGTTCGTGCCATCTGCTGTGGATTGTCGGGGTTCAGCCAACGTGTGTCAATGAGTAAGCGGAGCCCACAGCCTCCATCCTCCTGGCCCGGCTGCCCAGGGGCAGCTGGGGGAGCCGTCTCCCCCGCGCGGCCGGCTCCATGCTGAGCCTGATCACCGGTCCAGCTCTGCCTCGCTTCCCAGGAGCCCCTGCGTGCAGGTCCGGGTCGGGCACAGCAGCCTCTGGCCTGGGGGAGCGGTCTTCTCTGTCCCGCTAACTCCAGACCCTGTGTTCCGCGCCCCCTCCGGCCATCCCCTGGTTCCCCTGGGGCCGGGGTGGAGCTGAAGGCCTGCAGGTCTCCGCGGGGGCAGGCGCTGCGTGTCTGGCCCGCCCACGGAGCTCCCCACCCGCCTCCTGAGCTCCGCCAGCCCCTCAGCGTCCCTCCCAGGGCGGGGGGACACCGGGCTCCCCTGCGCCCCGGGCCCGCTCCGAGCGCGCCCTGCCCTCTCCTCCGTCTGTGCCACACAGGCTCTGGGGCCACGCGGAGTCGGCTGGGGGTCGGTTTTCCTCGGCTGCAGGTGATGCCCTGCCCGCACCCCAGCCTCCAGTCCCCCGAGTCGTCTCTACCTCTTTGCTCTTCTATCTCCAAAGTAGTTTCTGCGTATCACCAGGAAACGAGGCTTTGGTGGTGAGGGAGCTGGGAGGACCCTGTTGTGACCAGGACAGACCTCTGGTCACGGGCACGGGGCGGGGGCAGCTCCCGGGACAGACCTGAGAAGTGCAGGGCGCAGCGGCCCCCTCCTCCCAGGGCGCCGCCCCTCCTCCCGGGGCGCAGTGTGTGGCCACGGGGTGCCGCCTTCGGTGGCTCTAGTCCCTTTGCTTCTAGCGATTGGGCTTTCCCCAGACTTCCTGCTCAAAGTCCAGAGACTCGGACACCCAGTGCCTCCTAAGGTGTTATCTTTTCACCTTTGACCAGATCAAAGGATGCTGGCGAGACCCTGATGCCCTGCAGGGCCCTGGGATCCAGGGTTGTGAAGGACAGAATATGTGTAAGGAAGGGCCTGGGTTCTGCTGCTGCTGAGGCTGCGTGGGGCCCCCGGCAGGGCCTGGACTGGGAGGTGCAGGCCTGGACAGCCTCATGGCCCCTTACCACGTGCTGCTGAGCCTCCAGAGGAGCTGCCACCTCCAGCCGCGTGATGTCTGCCCGCCTCCCTCTCCAGCCAACCCTCTGCGTCGCACCTGCTGCTCTGCTCCCACGAGAGCGGGGGTGAGTCTGTGGGTTGAATTGTGTCCCCGACAAACTTGTATGTTGACGTCCTAACCCCCAGTACCTCAGAATGTGACTGTATTTGGGAATAGGGCCTTCGTGGGGAGTTATTGAAATCAAAAAGAGATTACTCGGCATTTGGAGTGGATCCTAAGTCCAGGGGCAAGTGTTTTCCGCAAGGGTCTCTGGACCCTGACACAGGGAGAGGCCACGTGGAGATGAAGGTGGAGGACGTGGTGGGCTTCTCCAAGCCAAGGAACCCGGCAAATGGTCAGGAGCTGGGAGACAGGCCTGCCCTTGGAGGAATCAGCTAAGCCCACACCTTGACCTTGAACTTCTGGCCTCCAGGCTGTGATATTTTGTTACACAGCAGCCCTAGATGACTATGACACTTAGATTTGGTTCTTCTTCTTTTTAACTGGAGTATAATTGCTTTGATCTCCTTGCTGTCCAAGGAACTTTCAGGTGTTTTCTCCAGCACCACAGTTTGTCAGTTCTAAAGGAAATCAACCGTGACTACTCACTGGAAGGACTGATGCTGAAGCTCCAATACTTTGGCCACCTGATGCAAAGAGCCAACTCATTGGAAAAGACCCTGATACTGGGAAAGATTGAAGGCAGAGGAGAAGAGAGTGACAGAGGGTGAGATGGTTGAATGGCATCACCGAGTCAATGGACATGAACTTGGGCAAACTCTGGGAGATGGTTAGGGACAGGAATGCCTGACATGCTGCAGTCCATAGGGTCACAAAAAGTCAGACATATTTAACATATATGCAGAGTACATCATGAGAAACGCTGAGCTGGATGAAGCACCAGTTGGAATCAAGATTGCTGGGAGAAATATCAATCACCTCAGATATGCAGATGACACCACCCTTATGGCAGAAAGTGATGAGGAAATAAAGAGCCTCTTGATGAAAGGAAAGAGAAGAGTCAAAAAGTTGGCTTAAAGCTCAACACTCGGAAAAAAAAAACCATCATGGAGTCCAGTCCCATCACTTCATGGGAAATAGATGGAGAAACAGTTGGAAAAGTGGCAGACTCTATTTTGGGGGGCTCCCAAATCACTGCAGATGGTGACTGCAGCCATGAAATTAAAAGACGCTTACTCCTTGGAAGAAAAGTTATGACCAACCTAGATAGCATATTCAAAAGCAGAGACATTACTTTGCCAACAAAGGTCTGTCTAGTCAAAGCTATGGTTTCTCCAGTAGTCATGTACAGATGTGAGAGTTGGACCATAAAAATGCTGAGCAGTGAAGAACTGATGCTTTTGAGCTATGGAGTTGGAGAAGACTCTTGAGAGTCCCTTGGACTGCAAGGAAATCAAACCAGTCAATCTTAAGGGAAATCAGCCCTCAATACTCCTTGGAAGGACTGATGCAAAAGCAGAAACTCCAGTATTCTGATCATTGGCTCGGAACAGCTGACTCATCGGAAAAGACCCCGATGCTGGGAAAGATTGAGGACAGAAGGAGAAGAGGGTGTCAGAGGAGGCAATGGCTGGATTGCATCACTGACGCAAAGGACGTAAACTTGGGCAACCTTCGGGAGATGGTGAGGGACAGAGAAGCCTGGCGTGCTGCGGTCCATGGAGTCACGAAGAGTCAGAGGCGCCTGGGCAACTGAAGAGCAGCAGCAGCAGCAGCTCTTCCCGTCAGGGCCACAGTGTCGGAGCTTCCGCTTCAGCATCAGTCCCTCCAGTGAATATTCAGGACCAATCTCCTTTAGGATGGACTGGTTGGATCTCCTTGCAGTCCAAGGGACTCTCAAGAGTCTTCTCCAGCACCACAGTTTAAAGGAATCAATTCTTTGACACTCAGCCTTCTTTATAGTCCAACTCTCACGTCCATACATGACCACTGGAGAAACCATAGCACTGACTCTATGGACCTTGTTGGTAGAGTGGTGCCTTTGCTTTCTAATATGCTGTCTCAGTTAGTAGTTTAGTCACTCAGTCATGTCTGACTCTTTGCGACCCCAGGGACTGCAGCACACCAGGCTTCCCTGTCCTTCACTATCTCCCAGAACTCACGTCCATCAAGTCGGTGATGCCATCCAACCATCCCATCCTCTGTCGTCCCCTTCTCCTCTTGCCTTCAATCTTTCCCAGCATCAGGGTCCTTTCCAATGAGTCAGCTCTTCGCATAAGGTGGCCAAAGTATTGGAGCTTCTTCTTCAGCATCAGTCCTTCCAGTGAATATTCAGGACCGATCTCCTTTAGAATGGACTGGTTGGATCTCCTTGCAGTCCAAGGGATTCTCAAGAGTCTTCTCCAACACCACAGTTCAAAAGCATCAATTCTTTGGTGTTCAGCCTTCTTTATGGGGTGTGTCACAGGGGAGTGTGTTCAATATCCACACACTTATTCAAATTCTCTGTAAACACAGAGAACACATTCAAGACCCACTTCTATGGCCTCTCCCAGTGCCCAACGAGGTCCTGCGGTTTCCTCTGTGTCTCGTCCTCATCAGGGCTGAACCAGCTCGGGGCTTACGGCAGCCTTGGTCCCGAAGTGGGTGGGAGATGGAATTCCACACCATTAAAAGGACAGAAGCTACATGTGGGGGTTCATGTGTCAACCTGACTGGGTCATGGGGTGCACAGATATTTATTAAAACATTTTCCTGGGTATATCTGTGTTTCTAGAGGAACTCAGTGTTGGAGTGTGTAGACTGGATAAAGCAAGAGGCCTGCCCCTGAAGGTGGGCCTTGTCCAATCATGTGAAGGCCCAGAAAGAGCCAAAGGCTGAGTGAGAGGGAACTCCCCCAGCCTGGTCAGGAGCCCGGACACAGCGACAGTCTTTTCCTGCCTTCATGCTCAGGCTGAAATGTGGGCCCTCCTCCAGACTGGAGCTCACTGGCTTTTGAACTAGAACTGATACCATCTGTTCTCCAGGTCCCACTCGCGGACTCCAGGCCCCGCGGCTTCCCAGCCTCCCTGACGGTGTGAGCCAGTTCCTTGCATCACAGCCCTGCTTCCTACGCTGTGTCTTTGGGACTGCTACAGGAGTCTGATGTCAGCAGGCGACTGGAGCCAGGTATGTGCATCTGGAAGGGACTGGCCTATGGGCCTCTTCTCCAGCCACGCCCTGTGTCCATCCCAGGTGGGGACTGAAACAGAGAATAGCCCGAGGACGCGGCAGAAACCGACCCAAATGGGTCCGCGATGGTGGGCGAGCCCTTGAGTCTCGCTCTGGCGGTTGCTGTTCAGGCGCTCGGTCGGGTCCAGACTCGACGCCATGGACCGCAGCACGGCAGGCATCTCCTGGAGTTTTCTCAAACGCGTGTCTATTGAGTCGGTGATGCCATCCAGCCATCTCATCCTCTGTCGCCCCCTCCTCCTCCCGCCCTCAGTCTTTCTCAGCATCAGGGTCTTTTCCAAAGAGTCAGTTCTCATCAGGTGGCAGAAGTACTGGAGCTTCAGTTTCAGCATCAGTCCTTCCACTGAGTATCAGGACTGATTTCCTTCAGGACTGACTGGTTTGATCTCCTTGAAGTTGTCGACTAAAAATGTACAACCTGAGCATTGTGCGTTGAGTTCTATTTGGGGCAAAATGAGGGCTGCCGCCCAGGGGCAGCATCTCAGAGAGCTCTGAGAGCCTGCTCCAAAGCAGCAGTGCGGGAAGACGGCGCGTAAGGTCTTGCTGAAGGGGGCTCCAATACCACGAAGCAGTCATTTTACAAAAGGTTTTTCGTTAGTTGTGAGGCTCTGAGGTCACCGTGAAGGGACTTAGTGCTTCTCTAGATGTGAGGAGATGCAAGGATTGAGATCATAGAATCTGTTCCTAAAAGCATCCAACAGTCTAAAGACCTGTCCCACCAGATTCCCGGGAGCACAGACTGCCTCAGCCTGCCCTGAACTCACTCAGGGGCTGCTGAAGGTCAGCAGCTATGGCAGCTTGGGGTTTAATCTCCGTAGAGCAGACGGCAAACATCTTTGTTGTTTGCGACGCTCTTAGTAAGTGCCAGTTTGTAGTTGACACATCCACGGGACTCAAGAATCTTCTCCAATACAACTGTTCAAAAGTATCAATTCTTTGGCGCGCAGCCTTCTTTATGGTCCAATTCTCACATCCATACGTGACTACTGGAAAAAATCATAACTTTGACTATATGGATCTTTATTGGCAAAGTAATGTGTCTGCTTTTTAATATGGTGTCTAGGTTTGTTATAGCTTTTCTTCCAAGGAGCAAGCTGTCTTTCAATTTCATGGCTGCAGTCACCATCTGCAGTGATTTAGGAGCCCAAGAAAATAAAGAATGTCACTGTTTCCATTGTTTCCCCATCTATTTGCCATGAAGTGATGGAACCGGATGCCATGAATTTTGTCTTTTGTAATGTTGTATTTTAAGCCAGCTTTCTCCCTCTCCTCTTTCACCTTCATCAAGAGATTCAATCTCTTCATCAAGAGATTCTTTAGTTGCTCTTTGCTTTCTGCCACTGGGGTGGTTTCTTCTGCATATCTCAGATTATTTATGTTTCTCCTGGCAATCTTGATTCCAGCGTGTGCTTCTTGTAGCCTGTCATTTCTCATGATGTACTCTGCATATAAGTTAAATAAGCAGGGTGACAATATACAGCCTTGACGGACTCCTTTTCCTATTTGGAACAGTCTGTTGTTCCATGTCCAGGTCTAACTGTTGCTTCCTGACCTGCATACAGATTTCTCAAGAGGCAGGTCAGGTGGTCTGGTATTTCCATCCCTTTAAGAATTTTTCAGTTTCTTGTGACCCACACAGTCACAGGCTTCAGTGTAGTCAATGAAGCAGAAATAGATGTTTTGCTGGAATTCTCCTGCTTTTTCCATGATCCAATGACTGTTGGCATTTTGATCTAATCTCTGGTTCCTCTGCCTTTTCTAAATCCAGCTTGAACATCTGGGAGTTCACGTATTGCTGAAGCCTGGCTTGAAGGATTTTGAGCATCACTTTGCTAGCATGTGAAATGAGCACAATTGTGCGGTAGTTTGAGCATTCTCTGGCATTGCCTTTCTTTGGGATTGGAAGAAAACTGACCTTTTCCAGTCCTGTGGCCACTGCTGAGTTTTCCAGATTTGCTGGCATATTGAGTGCAGCACTTTCACAGCATCATCTTTCAGGATTTGAAACAGCTCAGCTAGAATTCCATCACCTCCACCAGCTTTGTTTGTAGTGATGCTTTCTAAGGCCCACCTGACTTCACATTCCAGGATGTCTGGCTCTAGGTGAGTGATCCCACCATCGTGATTATCTGGGTCATGAAGATCTTTTTTGTACAGTTCTTCTGTGTATTCTTGCCACCTCTTCTTAATATCTTCTGCTTCTGTTAGGTCCAGACCATTTCTGTCCTGTATCGAGCCCATCTTTGCATAAAATGTTCCCTTGGTGTATACACAAAACCTATACACAAGGCTTCCCTTGTGTCTCAGCTGGTAAAAAAGTCTGCCTGCAGTGCAGGAGACCTGGATTCAATCCCTGGTTTGGGCAGGTCCCCTGGAGAAGGGAAAGGCTGCCCACTCCAGTATTCTGGTCTGGGAATTCCATGGGCTGTACAGTCCATGGGGTCTCAAAGAGTCGGACACGACTGAAGGACTGTCGCTGCACTTCATCTCATGTGTATACAGACATATACACTCATGTTCCCTTGGTATACAATCTCAGTACACACTCACTGTGACACCTCAGCAAGCTGAGTGACATGCCCCCAGGTGCCAGGACAGTTCTGATGTCAATCATCAAAGACCAAAAAGTGGGTTGTGGCCCATTTCCTGGAAATCTCCACCCTTTCCCCCAAAGAGTTAGAATAATCCTTCCCCTTATTACTACGCTATGAAATTACCCAGCCCGTAAAAGCTGGCCACAGCATGTTTCAAGGCCACTCTCACCTTCTGAGATGGCCCGTGCTCCGTCGGTGGAGTGTGTTTCTGTTTGAATAAATCGACCTCCTACCTATTACTTTGTCTCTCACTGGATTCTTTCTGAGATGAGAGATCAGGAATCCAAGCTGCAGTTCAGTTCAGTCGCGCAGTCGTGTCTGACTCTTTGCAACCCATGAATCGCAGCATGCCAGGCCTCCCTGTCCATCACCAACTCCCGGAGTTCACCCAGACTCACGTCCATTGAGTCCATGATGCCATCCAGCCATCTCATCCTAGGTCGTCCCCTTCTCCTCCTGCCCCCAATCCCTCCCAGCATCAGGGTCTTTTCCAATGAGTCAACTCTTCGCATAAGGTGCCCAAAGTACTGGAGCTTCAGTTTCAGCATCATTCCTTCCAAAGAAATCCCAGGGTTGATCTCCTTCAGAATGGACTGGTTGGATCTCCTTGCAGTCCAAGGGACTCTCAAGAGTCTTCTCCAACACCACAGTTCAAAAGCATCAATTCTTCTGCGCTCAGCCTTCTTCACAGTCCAACTCTCACATCCATACATGACCACAGGAAAAACCATAGCCTTGACTAGACGGACCTTAGTCGGCAAAGTAATGTCTCTGCTTTTGAATATACTATCTAGGTTGGTCATAACTTTTCTTCCAAGGAGTAAGCGCCTTTTAATTTCATGGCTGCAGTCACCATCTGTAGTGATTTTGGAGCCCAAAAAAACAAAGTCTGACACTGTTTCTACTGTTTCCCCATCTATTTCCCATGAAGTGATGGGGCCAGATGCCATGATCTTCGTTTTCTGAATGTTGAGCTTTAAGCCAACTTTTCCACTCTCCTCTTTCACTTTCAGCAAGAGGCTTTTTAGCTCCTCCTCACTTTCTGCCATAAGGGTGGTGTCATCTGCATATCTGAGATTATTGATATTTCTCCTGGCAATCTTGATTCCAGCTTGTGTTTCTTCCAGGCTGCACTAACTCCTAAAACCAGGTGTGTGATCTCAGTTAAAGGACGAGTTTGGTGATCTCAGTTAAAGGACGAGTTTGGGCCATATTTGAGTCCCAGCCTCATGGGTTCAAATCCCAATCTGAGTTCCATGGTCTCAGGACAACACACTCAATACCACCCGCCGCCTGTCTCCGGTGACCTTAGCCCCACTTGTGAGAGGCCACTGTTGCCCCTCAGACCTCGTCAACTTGGACCTGCCTCACCTGAGGCTGAGGACCCCAGCTCCCCAAGTCCGTCCTTCCAGCCCGCTCCCCGCATCCGTCCTTCCAGCCCGCTCCCCACGTCCATCCTTCCAGCCCGCTCCCCGCGTCCGTCCGTCCGTCCTTCCGGCCCGCTCCCCGCGTCCGTCCTTCCAGCCCGCTCCCCGCGTCCGTCCGTCCGTCCGTCCTTCCGGCCCGCTCCCCGCGTCCGTCCGTCCGTCCTTCCGGCCCGCCTTGAGTTCATCTCACATCTGGTCTGCCACCTGCTCTCCTGCCATCTCCTGTCTCCGTGTCTTAGTCACCAGCCCAGAGCACCCGTCCTTCACGCTGATCCTGCCCTTGCTCCTGTTGGTTCCAAAAGCTCTGCCTCTGTGCCCTGGTGCCAAATTGAACCGCAGAGATAGAGTTTTGGGTGAAGTAGAAAGGAATAGCTTTACCAGGCAGAGGGGGACACATGGGCTCCTGCCCGGACACCTGTGTGCCCCCATCCTGGGGTGATTTGACGAGGAATTTGATAGCGAAGGTTCAAAGGCAGGGTTGCTAATAAGGAGCAGGGTGTGTGCAGGCCCTGCACTCGAGCGGTAAAGAATCTGCCTGCCAGCGCAGAAGATGCAGGTTTGATCCTTGGGTCAGGAGCATCTCCTGGAGGAGGGCATGGCACTCCCCTCCAGTATTCTTGCCTGGAAAATCCCATGGACAGAGGGATGAGCCTGCTGGGCTGCGGTCCACGGGGTCACACAGAGTCGGACACGACTGAAGAAGCTGAGCAGAGGCACAGGTGGGTCTCCTGATGAGCTTCTCTGGTTCTCACGGTTATCAAGCTGCAGCCTTCTCTGGAATGAAGATGCTAACACCTGCTGTTTGCTCGGGGTTTAAGAGGTCAAAGATCCTGTTCTGTGTATCTCTTCGGGTGGAACCAGGACCCTGCTCCAAGCCTTCTCTATTGTATCTTGGCCGCTCCTCCCTTGTCTCTACACCTCTGCCCTTCCCTGATTAGCAACTGTCTGAAGACTTCCATTCCCAGGATCCCCGCAGGGGTCTACGGGGTGGGGTTTCGGTGGACATCACATTCTCCTGTTGGGCGGACTTTGTCCGAACACAATTGCTGGGCCCCAGCCTAGCGTTTCTGAGTCATGAGGTCAGCAAGGGTGGGGGTGGGGGGGGTGCCGTGAGGATCTGAATTTCTACCCCGTTCAGAGGCTGCTTGCTGGTCCAGCCACCACTCTGAAGCTAGACACCCTAAGCTCTCAGTGCTCTTCTTTCCTCCCACACAGTCTTACATGGGTTAAGTCTTCCTCCTCATCTTCTGTTTTTTGGAAACTTGTGGCCTCCAAGGTCACCTTGCAAGGGGGGACCACATGGGAAGTAGCTTGCTTCCCTTCCCCTGCAATCCCACTGGTCGGAACACAGTCACGTGACCCCGAGTGACCGTACAGGAGGTGGGGGATTGCAGTCTTTCTGTTTGCCCGGCACCTAGCCTCACCTCTTCCCACAGAGCCCCCTGCCCACCAGATGGCTTCTCACACACAGAACACATCCTCGCCTGCCCCGCCTGTGGCTGTGGCCACGCCAGGTCCAGGCTACCAGCTGGTGGCACGTCAGTCTGGCGTGTCCCTCCTCCTGGTCCTGGAGCTTCTGACTTGAAACGTTGACATCGTGTTGGTGACCCCAGACCCTCAGCCTCGTCTGTGCCGACACTTCTGCTATGGGACCTGGGGGTGCCTGCCCACTGTCGTTGGGGAGTTTTGCCCTTGACTCTGGTCTTAGTCATATGACTCACTTTTATTCTCATCAAGATGACACAGCCAGACCGGCCTTCTCCAGGAGAGGCACAGGTGGCGTGGAGCCAGGCCTGGGGACAGCAGCCGACGCCCCGACGGGGCTGGAAGCCCAGGCGGTCTGAGCCCTGCCTCAGGCGCTGCAGAGCGCGCCGCCCGGAGTCCGGGCAGCCTGCTGGGTATTTGCTCATTTTGGTTTCTGCAGCAACAACAGTCAGAGAACTTTCCCAGTATTAGTCATGCAGGCCAGGTTTGCTGTGGTGACAGGCTCCAGACCTGAGAGGATGTGGCCCCGGCTTAGCAGACAGGCTGTTGGTGTTACCAAAGCAGACCTGTGTCGACCTGCCCGTGTGCACTTCGGCCAGTATACCCACGCTGAGTCGCTGCGGGGGAAAGAGCGGCGGCTACTGCAGACTCCGAGCAAGGAGTCCAGGCAGCTGGTGCTCAAAAGGCGCAAACTCCCCGGAGGCTTCCAGGGTGAGGGAGGGGGGTTGTGGGGAGGGTGGTCGGCTTGTGGACACTCTTCCGATTGGTTGGTGGTGAGGTAACTGGGAGTCAGCATCATCAGCCTTTTGGTTCCAACGGGCCTGGGGTCCCCATGAAGGTGGGCAGCACCCAGTTAACTTCCTCCACCTGGTGGGGGTTTGTGGGTTTAGTCACTCCGTTGTGTCCGACTCTTTGTGATTCCTTGGACTGTAGGCTGCCAGGCTCCTCTGTCCATGGAATTATCCAGGGAAGAATACTGGAGTGGGTTGCCATTTCCTTCTTCAGGGGATCTTCCCGGCCCAGAGATTGAACCCAGGTCTCCTGTGTTGCAGGCAGATTCTTTACCATCTGTGCCACCAGGGAAGCTCAGTATCTGTAAAACAGCTCAAAGGCTATGGCTCAGCCCTGGAGGAGGAGCTAAAGGTCCTTGACTCTGGTTAGTGGCTAAACTATGATTATTTTGTCTTATTTGACTTTTTTCTTTGTTTCTACATTTTCTCATTTCTCTGATTAAATTTATCCTTTGACTAAAGTTTCTCTACAGACGAAAGGCAGGTGGAGGACATTGAGGCAGTGGGGAGTTCTGTTGTGGGAAGCCCCCTCGGGTCCTGCTCAGTTATAGTGGCCGTGAGAGCTGACAGCAGAGGCTGGAGCTATGGTTCACGTGATGCCACGGCATTCGGTAAAGAGCACCTCGTGGTCACTTTGCAAGTGGACCGTGAGGAGACTGAGCCAACAGCCAAGGGCAGAAGTTGGAAAACAGAATGCTGTGTGTGTGTGTGTTGGGCATGTGTGTGTTGGTCACTGTTGGCCTTGTGTGTATCAGGAAGAGGTGGGACTGAGAAGGTCCACTTTGCAAAACAGAAATGAAAGTGAATATGAGCACACATTGCAGAAAGGAAAGCGAGTATGAACACATATTCAGAAATTCAGAACTGGGCAAAGTCAAAGCTTGGTAACAGAGGCCCAGGAGAACGTCTGAGCTGGGGCAAGCGGGACAAAGGTCAGAGGAAGGGTCAGACCTGTGTATCGAGGCTGAGGGCCCAGGTGGCTGCTGCCAGGGCAGAGAAGTGTGAGTGCACATGGCCCCCACGCGCTCAAGGCTGCATCAGCGGCTGGTGGCAGCCCTCCTCCACCTGCAGCTTGGCCGACGGGACAGGTGGCCTCCGGGGTTGCTGGGCAAGGGGACGGGAGGGCCAGGCCTGGGTGGTGGGGTGTGTATGTCCCGCCCGTCCACACGCACCAGCCTGGAAGGGAGAGGGCGCCGAGCACACCCGTGACTCCTGTCCTGTCTTTTTGTCACAGCCTCACACTCCTCCAGTCCGAGGCCCACAGCCGACCTGTCACCCCTCCCCAGCCTGGACGCTCAGGCGTGCTTGCTCCTGGCACAGGGCCCCACACCTCCCAGCAGCTGGACACTTGGTTTCTTCTGCTTGGAATGTCACCCTCCTCAATATGGACATCCACATGCAAACACAGCTGTGTGCCCACACGTGTGCACGCAAATCCACGTGTCCCCACACACACACCCGTGTGCCCACGCATGTGCATGCAAATCCACATGTCCCCACACACACCCCGTGTGCACACATGCCTGTGTGCACGCAAGCAACCCACTGATGTGCACACGCACATCTGTCCACACACGCACGCCAGCGTGCACACGCCTGCACTCTTCACTCCCCTGGCCTTTGGGCCTCAGCCTGGAGCGTGCCCACCAGCTGGGCTGAGACCCCCGCAGCGCCCACCGTGGGCCCACCCCAACCCCGTCTTCCTTCCTCCACGTCCCTGGTGGGTTAGGCACTGCTGGTTTGCTGGCTCTGGGCTGGGCCCTGGTGCCCGGGCGGGCTCTGTGGGCTTTGGTGCCGGGGGCAGAGGGGGGCCCGGCTGAGTGCACGGGGGTGGGACAGACCATGGCCTCGAAGCTGGTGCTGCAGCTGATATGCCGGGTCAGGGCTGACCCTGGGGACCCTGGGACCCCTCCGTGGAGGCTGTGAAGGAACCTGAGGGTGAGCTCACGGCCCAGAGCAGCTGCCACTCAGACACCAGGCAGCCTGGGGTGGGGGGTGGGGCTTGGGGGACCCCAGTCCCAGCTTT
>SJXQ01011479.1:257707-274077 GCA_006408695.1 Aepyceros melampus
CTGCTATGGGCCTGTGTCGTCCGTGTCCCCCGAAGCACGGCCTGTGCGCTCCCGGGACAGGAGCCGGTCAGCACCTGGAGGGGAGGGTGGGCGCCGAGTGACTTCAAGGACCCGTACGGGCCCCGGAGCACAGGGGCCGGGCCGCTGAGGGGACAGCCCGGCCTCTGCATCCTGTCCATGTCTGCGAAACTGGGCCGTGTTTTTGCACATGCGGAAGGTGTGTCCGTGTGCAAGTGACAAGATGGAGAGCAGCGCCCGCAGGGTCCCAGCAGCGCACCGCCATCACCCGCCGGGGCGACCCGGGGCCAGGGGCTCACCAGGGGCCCCACCAGGCCTCTCTGTCCATGGGGGAAGGGCAGCCGGAGACCAGACTCCAGCCTGTGCACAGGAATGCAGCCCAGGGCCCAGGCCTGTCCCGGGAGCCCACAGTGCGGCAAGCGTCCCTGGCTGACCCCGGGCAGGGGGCGGGGCGCCCACAGTCACGTGGACAGGACTTGGGGCCTGGAGCCCGCCCTGTGCTCTCATCCACGGGACCGTCTCCGTGAAGGCGAGGACTCAGGAGGCTAGGAGTCAGGAACGAGAGAGTTTAAAGCCTTTACCCCAAACGATGAAGGGCCGATAGCAATGCCCAGCGACAGCAGGAGGTGATGAGGTGGGGTGGAGCGGGTGCGGGAGGGGCCACAGCCCCTGGCTTCCCTGGAGAGACGGACCTGATGATCAAAGTCTGGCAAGTTGGATCACGAAACGACGAAACCAATGAAAAAGCAGGAGGAAAGCAAAAGGGGCCTGTGAACAGATTCAGCGGGAGATTAAAAGGATGGTGAGAGCATATTTGATTACTATGGCAGCTTTTTATTTATTTCAGTAAAACTAAGCATGCAAGTATCACACAACCCAGCAACTACACTCTTGGGCATTTCTCCAAAGGAGATGAAAATTTACATCCACTCAGGACAGTGCACACAGATGCCCACAGCTGCTTGCTTGTCACAGCCCCTGCTTGGGGGTTGGGGGTGTTCCAGACCACATCCACTTTTCTGAGTTTCTGGACCCCAGTGCAGGGGGGAGTCCAAGTCTATTCTGACAGTGTCCGCCTGGCTTACTGTCAGACCCCCAGGTTAAGCCCCTCAAGACGGTCCCCACACCTGTACCGAGTCCAGACCGCCTCTAATTATGACTGTGAATTAGGGGTTCCACCCCCCGCCCCCCAGCTTTGATCATTTCCTAGGACGGCTCACAGAACCCAGGAAAGGGCTTCACTCACTAGCACCTGTTTACTATAAAAGATACAACTCGGGAACAGCTGGATGGACACCAAATCACACCGCAGCCGCAGGACTGAGCCGGCAGCCACTCTCCCCGCCCAGGGGTCAAGGGGCGGGGCTGCCAGGGCCAATGCTGTAATCATGCCGGGTCCTTTCGGAGACCAGCACTCGTCCTGAAAGGACCTAGGGGCCCCCAGATACCTGTCGTCCCCTTAGCTTACAGAGCATGCTCCTTACTTCACAGATGAAAAGGTCTTATTTATTCAGCTCTTTTTGGGGGGTACTCTGTGCAGGATACGAGATCTTAGTTTCCTGACCAGGGACGGAACCCCCGTCCTCTGCAGCGGAACTGCAGAGTCCTGGCCACTGGACAGCTAGGGATGTCCCAAGAGATGCCACGGCTCCAGCGACTGCGTGTCAAGGGCCAGAACAAAGGCCAAATATTTGTTTTTTTCTTGTATCACAGGCCACCCTCGGGCCACCGATGGGATCCCTTACAGCAAAACAATGACAAAATTCAAACGGTCTGGGTGCCTCGCTAGAATCAGCACAGCGCATTGTCACGTTGGGTGGGAACATCCCCCAGGGCGAGGCCCCTCAGGCCCACGGCCCATCTGGGCAGGTTCCAAAGCAGGACTGGCCTTGGCCCCGCAGCCTGACCTCTCGGGGCTCTGGTGAAGCTGAAACGAGGACCAGCGTCACCAGCTCTGAGCCCCTCTCGGGCATTGGTGTAACACTGGTTTCCTTCCTCACATCCCAGGACCTGTGGGTTCATCCTGTGCCCCCAGCTGCTGTTCCTTCTCTCCCTGGTTCCCAGACGAGCTGGTCTAGATTTCAGCTGGGAGAGGAGCCCCGAGAATGCCTCCCCTCCGTCCATTCTTGTCCGGGCGGGTGCAGGGCTAGCCACGTCTGCCGTCAGCCCGGGTTTGCCGAATGGGGCGGCGCGGCTCCACTGGCCGCTTTAGGCCCGGAGGTGTTCAGGTTTAAAACCACAGTCACACCCCCACCTGGGGGTCGTCACAGGGTGCTGGGCTGAGCTCCCTGTGTGACACAGACCTGTTTACACACCGTAGTGCATGAGGTCACATAAGTCGGACAAGACTTAGTGACTGAAAACCAGGGTGTTTATATCAATTCCAGTCAGGGGTTGGGGTGGCAGAGAGGCCCAAGAGGGAAGAGATATACGGTGTGTATCACTTCATTGGACAGCAGAAACTAATAGAAGATTGTAAAGCAATTCTACTCCAATAAAAAGTTGTTAAAATATACAGCAGAGTTGCGGTTTCTCGCAGGAGAAGCCCCCAGCTTCTGGCCCTGGTCCTTGCAGACTTGGTCTTTTCACTGTTGCATCAAGTAGGAAAAAAACTGAAGTGATTTGAGGAAGAAAGAACAGGACTGCCCCCTGCCCCGAGCCCGGCGGGAATTGCACAATGACGCCAGCATCCTCTCCGCCCTCGCTGACCCCGATCTGGGGGAGACAGAAGTGCTAGTCGAGGGGGGTTGCCGCCGGCCACCCACGTGCATGCCCCCCTCCCGTGCTCTACCAGCCGATCTTTCAGACCTGCGCTCCCAGGCTGCACATTCTGGCTCCTACAGAGTTCCTCATTCGGAAGCTGCGGCAGTTGGCCGCCCAGATTGGTGCAACCCACCTCTTCCGGTTTCTCGGGGCTCTGAGTGTCTGTGTCTGGGTCAGCCAGACACCATCCGGGCCGAGCGTCTGGTCCCGTCGAGACCCCCGTGCAGACCACGGGCTCCCAGCCTCAGTCTCGCCTGCCAGCTCCCATCAGGGCCTCCCCCCGGCCTGAGAACTGGCCCCATGGCCATCAGCTGCCCCATCTCTTCCCGGGGTGCTGTGCCTCTGAGGCTGTGGACCGCATCCCCCTGCGGTGCCCCTGTGTCCGCCCACCCCGGGGTCCCGGGTGTATGCCTCAGGTGAGAACACGGGGATCCGCTTGCTGATTCCAGTCACTTCTGAGCCTGCGACGGGGTTGTGCTGAGGGGTGTTGACGTGCCTACCTGATCACAGCCCAGATTCCCAGAGATTTCCACGGGGCTGTGTCCTTCACGGACGTCCCTGTAACAGGCCAGGTTTCCATGGGCCTCCTGCCCGACCAGATGGCCAGGGCATTGGCTCCTGCCTGCATGTTGGTAAAAACCCAAATGTCAGGACTTTCCCTACCATCCGGTGCTTCCCCCCACTTCGAGGAGAGCATGTGCCAGCCTGCTCGATGCCAGGCTGAGCTGTGTGTGGCTCGGCCAGAGCAGGGCCATCCAGACAGGATGTGGCTGCCGTCTGCACACCGAGCCGCTCTCGGTTGGCCATGGGAGAGCTGCAAGTTGGGCCGCGTCCCAGGGACAGCACGGCCCAGCAGCTCCTGCCGAGGTCAGTCCCGAGGAAGCAGAGGCTTCCCGTGCGGGGGTGCGGCGGGGGGGAGGCTTGTGTTCCCCAGGTTGCACCACCCGGTAGAAAGTGTGTCTATGTCATGCTGGAGCTCTTTGGGGCACCTCTGCCCCCTTAGAGGCCTCCCCCCGTGTCATCCTGGACGTTGAGGGGATTTCAGGCTTCATGATCTTTTTTTTAATTCATGTGTTTCATTTTGGGGCTGTGCTGGGTCTCCGTTGTTGCATGCCAGGCTTTCTCTGGTTGCCGTGCTCCAGCTTCTCCTTGCGGTGACTTCTCTCCTTGCGGCTCGCGGGCTCTAGAGCTCAGCCTCAGTTGTGGGGACACACAGGCTTAGCTGCCCTGTGGCCTGTGGGATCTTCCCAGGCCAAGGATCAAACTGGCGTCTCTTGCATTGCAAAGTGGCTTCTTAACCACCGCACACCAGGGAAGCCCTTTGTGATCATTTTGCGTCCTTCAGCCACCAGGATAGCTCCAGTGGGTGTCTGATAATACGGCATACACAAGCGGGTGTCTGATAACTCCACGCAGATGGAAGTTCTCTCGTCTGAGGTCCCAGTGGTCATCACTAGGAGGTGCCCACGGCTGCTGCCCTGAGCCCCTGTCTTGGTTGCATGCAGGGCATCGCTCAAGGACCTGCCTGCCTGGCGCCCCAGCTTCTGCTCCCTGGTGGGTGGCTCAGGTCATCTCACTGGTTCCCATTCAGAGTATGCAGTGAACACGGCTTGAAGGGCAGAGTTACGAGCTTTACAAGACCAGGCAGGAGAAACATCCCCGAGCCAGGCAGCACATCCACCCTGTCCCCCAGCACAATCAGGGGAAGAGGCCCGGTGGCATCACATAAAGCCTGTCCCAGCATCCCAAGGCGTCTCTGAACTTCGACCTTAGTTCCATCGACCCTGACATTCCTCCCAGTGGCCTCCGCGGGGGTCCATCTACAGGGCTTGGTTCCAGAATACCAGGCAGGGGATGCCTCACTTCCTGCGGCAGAATGTCCACATCGTAAACCACTAGGTAGAGGGGGCATGGCTGCTGCACCAACAGCCGTCCAGACGTCCTCACCGCACCGTCCCGCCGTGGCCCGCGGCCCTGCGCTCCCTCACCCCACTGTCCTGACTGTTGGCTTCTCCAGCCCGTGTCAGCCCCACCGTGTGCAGGGCTCTGGCAC
Source organism: Aepyceros melampus (assembly GCA_006408695.1). NCBI lineage: Eukaryota > Metazoa > Chordata > Mammalia > Artiodactyla > Bovidae > Aepyceros > Aepyceros melampus. The sequence continues at coordinate 262,542 of SJXQ01011479.1, forward strand.
TGAGGACTCCCGGACCCTGTCTCTCCACCCTCGACCCTGGAGTCCACTCTGCACAAGGCTCCGGGGCCCCAGCAGAGGGTTGAGCTGAGGGACGCTTTGGTCCACTTTCACCTTCTTTTTAAAATTGGAGTATAGTTGATTTGTATATACAGCAAAAACAAGACCGGGAGCTGACTGTGCTTCAGATCATGAACTCGTTACTGCCAAATTCAGACTCAAATTGAAGAAAGTAGGGAAAACCACTAGACCATCGGGTATGGCCTGAATCAAATCCCTACAGTAGAAGTGACAAATAGATTCAAGGGTTTAGATCTGATAGACAGAGCGCCTGAAGAAATATGGACAGAGGTTCATGACATTCTACAGGAGGCAGGGATTAAGACCATCCTCAAGAAAAAGAAATGCTAAAAAGCAAAATGGTTGTCTGAGGAGGCCTTACAAATAGCTGAGAAAAGAAGAAAAGCTAAAGGCAAAGGAGAAAAGGAAAGATATACCCATCTGAATGCAAGGTTCCAAAGAATAGCAAGGAGAGATAAGAAGGCCTTCCTCGTGATCAATGCAAAGAAATAGAGGAAAACAATTGAATGGGAAAGACTAGAGATCTCCTCAAGAAAATTAGAGATACCAAGGGAACATTTCATGGAAAGATGGGCTCAGTAAAGGACAGAAATGGTATGGACCTAATAGAAGCAGAAGATATTAAAGAGAGGTGGCAAGAATACACAGAAGAACTATACAAAAAAGATCTTTAGGACCCAGGTAATCACGATGGTGTGATCACACCAAGAGCCAGACATCCTGGAATGTGAAGTCAAGTGGGCCTTAGAAAGCATCACTACAAACAAAGCTACTGGAGGTGATGGAATTCCAGTGGAGCTGTTTCAAATCCTGAAAGATGATGCTGTGAAAGTGCTGCACTCAATATGCCAGCAAATTTGGAAAACTCAGCAGTGGCCACAGGACTGGAAAAGTCAGTTTTCGTTCCAATCCCAAAGAAAGGCAATGCCAAAGAATGCTCAAACTACTGGACAATTGCACTCATCTCACACACTAGCAAAGTAATGCTCAAAATTCTCCAATTCAGGCTTTCAACAGTATATGAATCGAGAACTTCCAGATGTTCAAGCTGGATTTACAAAAGGCAGAACCAGAGATCAAATTGCCAACATCCGCTGGATCATCAAAAATGCAAGAGAGTTCCAGCAAAACATCTGCTTCTGCTTTACTGACTATGCCAAAGCCTCTGTGTGGATCACACAAACTGTGGAAAATTCTTAAAGAGATGGGAATACCAGACCCCTGACCTGCCTCCTGAGAAACCTGTATGCAGGCCCAGAAGCAACAGTTAGAACTGGACGTGAAACAACAGACTGGTTCCAAATTGGGAAAGGAGTATGTCCAGGCTCTATATTGTCACCCTGCTTATTTAACTTATATGCAGAGTTCAGTTCAGTTCAGTTCAGTCGCTCAGTCATGTCTAACTCTTTGCGACCCCATGAATCACAGCACACCAGGCCTCCCTATCCATCACCAACTCCCAGAGTTCACTCAGACTCATGTCCATCGAGTCAGTGATGCCATCCAGCCATCTCACCCTCTGTCGTCCCCTTCTCCTCCTGCCCCCAGTCCCTCCCAGCACCAGGGTCTTTTCCAATGAGTCAGTTCTTCTCATCAGGTGGCCAAAGTACTGGAGTTTCAGTTTTAGCATCATTCCTTCCAAAGAAATCCCAGAGCTGATCTCCTTCAGAATGGACTGGTTGGATCTTCTTGCAGTCCAAGGGACTCTCAAGAGTCTTCTCCAACACCACAGTTCAAAAGCATCAATTCTTCGGCGCTCAGCCTTCTTCACAGTCCAACTCTCACATCCATACATGACCACAGGAAAAACCATAGCCTTGACTAGACGGACCTTAGTCGGCAAAGTAATGTCTCTGCTTTTGAATATGCTATCTAGGTTGGTCATAACTTTTCTTCCAAGGAGTAAGCGTCTTTTAATTTCATGGCTGCAGTCACCATCTGCAGTGATATGCAGAGTACATCATGAGAAATGCTGGGCTGGATGAAATACAAGCTGAAATCAAGATTGCTTGGAGAAATATCAATAACCTCTAATACACAGATGACACCACCCTTATGGAAGAAAGTGAAAAAAAAAAGCTAAAGAGCCTCTTGATGAAGGTGAAAGAGGAGAGTGAAAAAGTTGGCTTAAAGCTCAACATTCAGAAAACTAAGATCATGGCATCTGGTCCCATCACTTCATGGCAAATAGATGGAGAAACAGTGGAAACAGTGTCAGACTTTATTTTGGGGGGCTCCCAAACACTGCAGATGGTGACTGCAGCCATGAAATTAAAAGATGCTTGCTGCTTGGAAGAAAAGCTATGACCAGCCTAGACAGCATATTAAAAAGCAGAGACATTACTTTGCCAACAAAGGTCCATCTAGTCAAAGCTGTGGTTTTTCTGGTAGTCATGTATGGATGTGAGAGTTGGACCAAAAAGAAAGCTAAGTGCCAAAGAATCGATGCTTTTGAACTGTGGTGTTAGAGAAGACTCTTGAGAGTCCCTTAGACTGCAAGGAGATCCAACCAGCCCATCCTAAAGGAAATCAGTCCTGAATATTCACTGGAAGGACTGATGCTGAAGCTGAAGCTCCAATACTTTCACCACCTGATGAGAAGAACCGACTCATTGGAAAAGACCCTGATGCTGAGAGGGACTAGGGGCAGGAGGAGAAGGGGACGACAGAGGGTGAGATGGCTGTATGGCATCACGGACTTGATGGACATGAGTTTGAGTGAGGTCCGGGAGTTGGTGATGGATGGGAAACCTGGCGTGCTGCAGTCCATGGGGTTGCAGAGTCGGACACAACTGAGCGGCTGAGCTGAGCTGCTGGCTGGTTTGCAGTGTTGTGTTAGTTGTGGGTGAGCAGCAAAGTGAGTCAGCTTTACGTATACACATACCCACTGTCTTTCAGACTCTTTTCCCATATAGGTCGTTACAGAGTATTGAGTAAAGTTTCCTGTGCTATACTCATTATTAGTTATCTATTTTGTATTATTATTATCTTATTAGTTATCTGTTTTGTATATGAAATGTGTTGTTGGGGAAGACTCTTGAGAGCCACTTGGACAGCAAGATCAAGCTGATCCATCCTGAAGGAAATCAGTCCTGAATATTCATTGGCAGGACTGATGCTGAAGCTCCAATCCTTTGGCCACCTGATGTAAAGAGCTGACTCGTTGGGCAAGACCCTATTTCTGGGAAAGATTGAGGGCAGGAGGAGAAGGGGGCCACAGAAGATGAGATGGTTAGATAACATCACCGACTCAATGGACATAAATTTACCAAACCCTGGGAGATAGTGAAGGACAGGGAAGCCTGGCGTGCTGCAGGCCGTGGGGTCACAGAGAGTCAGGACAGGGAAGCCTGGCATGCTGCAGGCCATGGGGTCACAGAGAGTCAGGACAGGGAAGCCTGGCGTGCTGCAGGCCGTGGGGTCACAGAGTCAGACACGACTGAGCGCTGAGCAATGACGACAAACGCAGTGTGTGTGAATGCCAGTCTCCCAGTTTATCCCTCTTCCTCCCTGGTAACCATGCTTTTGTCTTCTACACCTGCGGCTCTATTTCTGTTCTGTAACTAAGCTCACTTGTATATTTCAGATTCCACACAAAAGCAATATCATGTATTTGGTTTTCTCTGTCTGAATTACTTCGCTCAGTGTGACAATTTCTAGGTCCATCATGTTGCTGCAAATAGCATTATTTTGTTCCTTCTTGTGGCTGAGTAATATTTCACAGTATGTATATACACCATGCATTTACCCATTTATCTGTGGATGGACATTCAGGCTGCTTCCATGTCCTCGCTATTGAAACCAGTGTCAACTTTTACTCTGATTAAGTTGCCTGATCATTGTCCCCAGAGAGTCTAGCTCTGCTTCCTCTTTGTGACTTCTGCCTTCCTGCTTCTTGCTTTCCTCCAAACTGGTGGAAACAAGCCAGACTCATTCAGGGCCCGTTAATATTGGGAGCCCAGCAAGGCCTCCCTTTGGCCCACCCATCCTTGAGACAACTGTGTTAAGGCCTTTGTTTTGCCCCCATCAAGTCCCTTTTATTTCTTAATGCAGATCTAAAGATCCCGCTCTCCTGGGGAGAGTCCTTGAGTCCCGCCGTCCCTTTCCCCATTTTCTTGGTGGTTAGTTATGTTTTGAGTAGCGGCTGTAAGACCCGGGGAGGTGTCAGCTGAGACAGCAGTTTCTGCCATCAGGCTTTCTAGAGGAAGGGAGAAGCATGCCCAGGATCTCCCCATGTATTTCTTTGCAACTTCCTGTAAAGCTATAATTATTTCTAAATAGAGTGTGGAAAAAAAGTTGTAGGCCGTGAAATTTGAAAACCTCAGTGACACAAAAGCATTGATAGAAAATTATGGATGGACTGAACTGACTCAAGAAGAAGTCAAATTAAGAGTCTTCCTAGTTCATGAGTAATCTCAGTTGAAGGAAAGTGTCTTTCTAGAGAAGGGTCATCTAAGGGACACAGAAGGAGTAGCGAATACAGCATGTTGGCTGTCTGCGGTTGTATGAGGCAACTTGGCCCCAAAGGTGGTACAGCAAGTCCCCTGCATGCAGACAAGCTCTGTTCTGAGATCACACTGGCAAGTCTAAAAAGGTCAGCCTGGGCATCCAGCTAGCATAATCGGCTATGTAGTCCTGTACTATAATAGGTTTATAATACTTTTCACACAAATAATACATTTTAAAAAAACACAAAAAATGAAGAAAACATTTTAACTCTTACAGCTGTAGTTCAGTTGCTAAGTCATGTCTGACTCTTTGTGACCTCATGGACTGCAGCATAGAGTTTACTCAAACCCATGTCCATTAAGTCAGTGATGCCATCCAGCCATCTCATCCTCTGTTGTCCCTTTCCCCTCCTGCCTTCAATCTCTCCCAGCATCAGGGTCTTTTCCAATGAGTCAGTTCTTCGCATCAGGTAGCCAAAGTATTGTAGTTTCAGCTTCAGCATCAGTCCTTCCAATGAATATTCAGGGTTGATTTCCTTTAGGATGGACTGGTTGGATCTCCTTGCAATCCAAGGGACTCTCAAGAGTCTTCTCTAACACCACAGTTCAAAAGCATCCTTTCTTCCTTTACAGGACAGCCCTCCATACGGTCACCACTCCCAGCAGAGTGAGCAAAGATGATAAGAGAACGGAAGCTGGGTCTAGCCTCAGAAGACACCTCATCACTGTTCCCTCATTCAGCTGTTGGAGGTAAGTCACTCACTAGGTCAGCCCACATGCTCTAGACAAAAGGGGTTGCGTGCGGGTGTGACCAGTAGGAGGCAGGGCTTGACAAGATTAATTTATGTGCTGCCTATCACACAGATGGTAAAGAATCTGCCTGTAATGCAGGAGACCTGGGTCTAATCCCTCGGTCAGGAAGATCCCGTGGAGAAGGGAATGGCTACCCACTCCAGCATTCTTGCCTGGAGCATCCTGTGGACAGAGGAGCCTGCAAGGCTACATTCCATAGAGTTGAAGAGAGCCGAGCATGACTGAGTGACTAACACGTTCACTATCACGACAGCAACCTGCCATGTTGCCACACCTAGTGTCACGATCAGCTCAACAGACGCTGCAACCAGGAGGAGGGCACCTGCTGGGGAACAGTTATCACCAGGACAGCCATGGGCTGCTTGCTCGCGGCACAAGAGAGAAATAACTTTACAGTGGAAATGGATGCTGTCCCCTGTGTGACAAGCAGGCCCGTGCTTCCCAAGCAGGGGCAGCAAGGACCCCACGCCTCACCTGTGCAGGGGTCCCTCCAAGGCGGGTGACTTGCCATCTCACCAAGCCTTCCGTGATCGCTTCCAGTTACAAGAAAATCAGGGGAGAGAGGCACACTTAAACTGGCACCAGGAAAACGTCACCTCCAGAACCTGGGCCTTCGGGCCACTGACCCGGCTCCCGAAATGGGTTCGTGGCTCAGGGAGAAATGCTGAGGGTAGGAGGAAACTGCTGAAAAGATTGAGGAGACACACCCAGGGCACGGGGCTCGACAGACTCTAGGCATGAACAAGCCAGCAATGAGAGCTAAAATGGAAACGTGGTGGAAATGGAATGCAGATCGCGTTCTCAGTGCTGTCAGGGAATTATTGCTAACGTGGCCGCGTGGCAGTGGGACTGTGTCTGCTGGGAAATAGCTTCCTTTTTTGGAGAAGAATGCTGAACTACTTGTCTATTCAATTTCTGTGTCATGACATATGGAATCGACTTTAAGAATCTTCCGTACACACATATCTTAATGTAAACACATGTGTGTGTATGTGTATGTGTGTTCTATATATAAAGAGAGAGAATGAAGAACGAGGTATTTATTCCAGGGAACTGGCTCATGCAGCTGGAGAGGGGCACATCTGAGCTCCAGGAGCAGGTCGGCAGCAGGAACCCAGGCTGGCTCCCTGTGTTTCGCTCTTGAGGTTGAAGTCCTTCTCCTGGGAAAGCTCAGTCTTTGCTCTGAAGGCCTTCCAATCATGGGGCAAGGTCCACCCACTCCACGAAGATGATCCGTTTTATTCCAAATCTTCTGATTGAAATGTTCAATCAGACTTCGCTGGTGGTCCAGCGGTTAAGAATCCACCTGCCAGTGCAGAGCACATGGGTTTGATCCCTGATCCAAGAGGATCCCACATGCCCTGGGGTAACTGAGCCTGGGAGCTCACCGCTACTGAGTCCTCACTCTGGAGCACAGGCTCTGTCATAGGAGAAGCCGCCGCACTGAGAAGCTTGCGCCCACAACTAGCGAGGAGCCCTGCTCGCCGCAGCTAGAGAAGAGCCACACGCAGCAAGGAAGACTCAGTGCAAACCCACAAAAATGGCAATCTCATCGAAAAATACCCTCACGGCAACATCTGACCAGTGTTTGACCAAATAGCTGGATGCCAGGACCTGGCCGAGCTGACACATAAAATTAGCCTTTCCCGTGGATATATGTGTATTCATTATATTACTCTTTCTACTTCTTTTCTGTATGAAAGTTTTCATCAAAAGCTAAAAAATAAAGAACCTTTGTTCACAGAAGTCACTATAAGGAAAGTGAAAGTCAGGTTGCAAATATGAGACAATATTTACAATCCACATAAGTAACAAGTGACCTCTACCCAGTAATACAAACTTCCCCACGCCTTAGAAGAAAGAGACATAGGATCTGATTTTTAAAAATGGGCAAAGGACATAAACAGACGTTTGGCAGAATAGGAAACAGAAATGGTCAATAATCACGCAAGCGGGAACAAGAAGTTAACATCTCCTGGGTGCACAGACAGTTTGAGGTTTGGGGCAAGAACACGCGTGCACTGCTTCGAGCACTGGAATCGGGGTGAGCAGCGGGAGGACCGATGGCCGTGTCCGGGAGGGTGTCTTCTGACATGCAGCGATTCGGCACCCCGCCTCTGGACGGGACGCTGGGTCGGGTCCCCAACCTGTGAGCTGTGCCCCACGGGGGGTACGGGGTGGGAGTGAACCTTAAAACAGGTGGGGGTGTGAGGGCAGCCCCAGCTTCAGGTGTTAAGTCTTTACTGAAAGTTTGTTACGATATAGCTTCTGTTTCATGTTTTTCTATGTTTGGGTTTTGTGGCCCAAAGCAGGTGGGCTCTTGGCTCCCCAGCTAGGGACTGAAGCCACACCCTCTGTGTTGGAAGGCAGAAGCTTGACCACTGGACCACCAGGGAAGTCCTGCTCGGGGGGTTCTTAGTCGGCACAAACCTACGCATGCGCCCCGCCCCCGGCGTGTGGCTGCCCAGGCGGCGAGTGCCTGGCTTTGTTTCTGCATTTCTGGGTCTGTCCTAAGATGCAGAAAGCCGGAGGCCAGACACCTGTGCCTCCACCTGCAGGGACAGAAGCGTGCCTGCGGCACCTGCAGGGACAGCAGTGTGCCCCGCGGCAAGACCACTCAGACACTTGCTTTCGTGGGCTCGGTCCACAGGCCACTGACTGTGAGTTCACCCCTGCCCCCCAGACCCCTGCCGACGAGATCTGCAGGAGGCATCATAGGCCGCTTGGGTGAAAACCGCATGGCAGAGCGCGAGTAAACCCTGTGAAAACAGGTCTTCACTGGGTCCAGGGGACAGAGATATGTGCCCCCGCGCCCTGGTCCCCTGTGCACAGGAGGCGGAGGCCTTGTTTGGGCATCTGCTTTGCTTTCGCCTGCATCCAGGCGGCACATCAGGGTGCTGCCTTTGAGTGATGTGCAGAGTTGGTGGAGGTGCCCCCGGGGTCACAGGACTTGGTCCTCGTGACCCAGGGACCCCAGGGCCCCAGCGGCTGCTGGGAAAGCTGAGGTGCGGGTCAGTGCCAGTCCTGTGCAGGCACACAGCGTGCCCTCTGCCAGGACCTCACCTCCCTTCGGGACTCCTCGTTCGGCTCCCCTCTGGGCCGGGGAAGAGGTGTGGACCCCGGCACGTGGGGCAGCAGGGTGACCTGAGCTGCCTGTCTTGAAGGGGGTGTCATTCGCACACTGGGTCATGTAGCTGGGCAGGCCAGCAGCTCCCCATTGCCCAGTGAGGTTGGGGGTCTGGCCTCTCGTAAGGTCCTTGGAGCCCGTGGCAGGCAAGCAGTGTCTCCTTCCCCATCCAGCCCCGTGCTGCCTGCTGGCCCTGCGAAAAGCAGGGGGCAGGGAGAGGAGCCGCCCGCGGGCCCAGCAGGACACCCCTGCAGCCGGCCCAGCTTGTCACAGTCGCGCGTCCAGCTCTGCACCACGATGCCGGGCCTCCGGGAGACCGGCCTACCCCCTGGCAGCAGGTTCACTGACATGAGGCCCCGAGAACCCGCACCAGCGGGATGCGTGCGTGCTCACTCACTCAGTCGTGTCCGACTTTGTGGCCCCCTGGACTCCTCTGTCCATGGGATTCTCCAGGCAAGAATGCTGGAGTGGGCCGCCTTGTCCTCCTCCAGGGGATCTTCCCACCCAGGGGTGGAACTCGCATCTCCTGCGTCCCGTGCCTTGGCGGGCTTTTTTTTTTTTTTAACCACTGGCGCCATCTAGGAAGCCCACCAGTGGGGTATCTGTCTCTATACCCATCCATCCGTCCTCCATTCATCCACCCTTCCGTCTCTCCATCCATACACCCATCCACCTGTCTTCCGGCTATTTACCTACCTACCTCTCTATAAAATATGTACTACCAGGAAATAGCTCGCATGGTTCCAGGGCTGGGAATGACCTGCCGTGGGCACACTGGCGGCCGAGGAAGGCCAGTTTGGTGACATCAACCAGCCTGAGTCTGGAGGCCTGAGCTCCAGCTGACGTTGTAAACCGCAGTCTCAGGGCAGGAGGAGGTGTCAGGAGCTGCCCCAGCTCAGGGGGTGGGGCTGGAGGAGGGGGCATTCTCCTCTCCCCCGTGTATTCCGTTCAGGCCTCGAGGGACCGGCTGGTGCCCCCCCAACATGGGGGAGGCCGCCTACTTTCCTGGTCCACAGTTCAATGCCAACCTCCCCGGGAAACACTACCCCCGCAGCCTCCCCAGAAGTCACGTCCCCTCTGGCGGGTCATGCCGACACACTGCTGAACACGGCCCTCCCGTCACGGGAAGGGCAGCGACGGTTCCCACCGGCCCGGCCCTCGCATTGCCCCGTGCCCGCGCCCGTACTTCCCTTATTCACCGACTTAACGCCGTGCTGCTGGGCCAGCTCCTCCCGGATCCCTGTTTCTGGGCAAGGACACGCTCTTACAGCCAAAGGAGCAAGGCAAGCGGAGGTGCCCTGGGCTCCCCGGGAGCCACCCCGCATCCGGCTCCTCAAGGAGGAGACCCCACGGGACAGCAGCCTAGCCTTGGCAGCGATTAGGCCAACGGCTGGGGCGGCGGGGTGACAGTTGCCCTGTGTCCTATAGGACATGCTAGTCGATGCCGCCATCTCCCCCACATCAGGATGCACGAGGGGCGTGGAGGCCGGGGCAGGGAGGGCCCGCTTCCTGTGATTAGAATTAAATGGGTTGCTTGCGAACATTCTGCCTCTCGCCCCTGTTGGTCCCTGCTCACCTGGTTTTCAGTCCCAGCAGAGATGCTTTGAACCAAACAATGGTGACGTTGAGTTGGAAGGGGGAGAGTTTCCACCTGGCCCACCCGGAGCTCCTCTGCCAGTGGATTAAGGGGGCCACGGTGATGAGATCAAGGGGAAACGGGGTCATGCTCCTGAGTGAGGGCGGCAGGAGGGGCCATGGCAGAGGTCACCACGGGAGGAGGCCTTCGTTCCCAGCACCCTCCCCACGAAGAGTGGGCTTGCCAGCAGGAGAAGCCGGTGAGAGGGCCCAGACGGGGTGGGCGTGGGAGGGGAGCGGCGAGCCTGACCGCGCAGCGAGCATCCAGCGGCCGCAGCTTCCGGCGCAGACCGTTCTGCTGCGCTCTCGGATCCGATTCTACGAACTCGGACCACGACACACCCCTTCCCTTCCTCTTTGGTTTTCTCCGCTGCGCGGCCCCCGCAGGGCAAGCGCCAGCGTGCCGCGCCCGACGGCCAGGGAAGTCTCTGCTACAGGCCCGTTCCCTCTTCCCACCACTGCTGCTGCCTTCCTTAAAGTTTATTTTGTAAGATGAGAAGAGCAGAACCGGAGAGGAACACACCTCCCCAGAGGCCTTGGACGGTTACCAAACCCAGAACCGCGGAACCGCGAGACCTCTGCCCCACGAGCTTCCGGCGCAAGGCTGCTCCTCTGCCCTGGGGAGCTGCCTTGTTCTGGGAGGTGTACCGCAGAGTGAGTGTGACTGCAGGCAGTGGGCGTTGGTCACTTTGTCCCGTTTGGCTGCACCTCACAGACTCCGCTCCTTGCTGGGGAGGAAGCTGACTGCCGGTTTGGGGGGGGCGGGAGCGGGGCTGCACCCCCTTGGTGGAAGCTCCACGGCCCGTGTTTCCTTCCCCTTTGGCAGCTACGGGGCCCCCGAGCTGGGCTGGGCCAGTCTGGTGTCCGGCCCAGGGCTCTGGGGCTTGAGCCGAGGATGCCAGTCGGCAGGTGGTCGGGTGGTGGGCACGGGGGCAGCCGCAGGCAGGATTTCTCAGATGCACCCCCGGGACCGTGCGCGCGCGGCATCACTACATGAGTGATTTCTCCTTAGGACAGGGAAGTCAGCCGGGCGGCCCACACCTCACCACCTGGGTCTGCAGATAGGCCCGCTTGGAGGGTCAGAGGGGAGCAGGAGCCCTCCCGCCTGGGACGTGAGGATGGGGGGCCGTATCAGGAGGGGAAGTGGTCTCCGGAGCCTTGCAGCCCGCGGACAGCCGAAACGGGTGGGGCCTCAGTCCTGACGCTGTGCAGAACTGAACTGCCCCCAGTCTGCCCGAGCCTGCAGTGGGTCCTCCCATCTCCCCAGAGCCTGAGGGTGGGGGCCAGGGAGCCCTGCCAAGCCCACCCTCTACTCCCTCTGCCCGCACTCTCAGCCCCCAGCCTCTCCCCAGAGTCTGCGGTTGACCCCTGCTCCCCTAACCCCCGTCTACTTCAGTGCAGGTGCTGGTCTGGTCAACCTCCTCTCCCCCACCCC